>QRDG01000702.1:0-158666 GCA_012064385.1 Puccinellia tenuiflora
TCACTCACTTGAGCTTCTCATCCTCCTTAATCTTTCTGATGTCCTCTTTAACTTCCTCTGCTGACATCAACCCGGCTTTCCTTGCCTCTTTTGGAGCTCCTTCCTTCCTACCCTTCCTTGGAGGAGAAAGGTCTCTCCCCTTACGAGGTGGAGACAAATCATCTGATGCAAATTTCTGACCCTTCCTTGGTGGTGAAATGTCGCCATCCCCCAGGCTTTGTCCCAAGTTTTTCCTTCTTGGGGGTGACAGATCGTCCAGCTGTGTCGAGTCCTGGCGCTTCCGTCTCCGTGGAGGAGAGATGTCCTCAGGGTCCTTTGTATCTTGACGTATCCGGCGCCGAGGTGGAGAGAGGTCTTTGCGGTCCTCTGAATCATGCCATGTCCGTCGTCGAGGTGGAGAGGAGTCTTTGGGCTCCTCAGAGTCATGCCTGGTCCTTCGGCGAGGGCCGGAGAGGTCTTGAGGCTCCTCTGAGTCATGCCTTGTGCGCCTCCGTGGTGGTGAGAGGTCCTGGGGTTCCTCAGAGTCATGGCGAGCTCGTCTCCTTGGAGGAGAGTGATCTTCTTGCCGCTTGAACTTCCGCGGGGGTGACAAATCGCCTCCCTCTGCTGTGCCCTTGCCCTCTGGCGACGGTGTGTCACGCCGCCTTTGCCTCTGCCTCGGCGGCGAAAGGTCATTCTCCACAGCACCTCCATGCTTAGGTGAGGGCGTGTCGCGCCGCTGCCTTCGCCGCGGGGGCGAGAGGTCCTTCCTCCCGGTGCCGCCTCCCCTCTCCGGCGACGGAGTGTCATTCCGACGACGGCGGGGAGAGTCACCATCCAGAGGCCCTGGGACGGGCAGAGTGACCCACCCGCTGCCATCGTTAGCGATAGAGTTGTAGGGCCGCGCCGCGCGGATGGCCTCCATGCGGCGCATCCGCTTGACCTCGATGTCCTCGTTCACCTGAGGCGTCTCGTCCCCTACAACCAAGCAACCCAATTTCAATCAAAATTCACCGCGAATCCGACGGAAAACCTCGCTTATCAGGCTACGCTACGGATACGGCTAGGGTTTCTGAGATTCAAACCTGACGGCTCGTCCTCCTCGATCTGCACGGGCTTCTGCCAGACGGGGTCCTCGTCCACGATGAGCACCCCGCCCCCCGCGGGGGCGGGGGGCTTGGCCTTCTTCTTCTTCTTGGCCTTCTTCTGGTCGGCGGCGGCGGGGCCCGACTGGTACCGCTTGAGGTAGTCCTTCATGGACACCGCGGCCCCGGATGTAGAGGCGGACGGCGGCGGCTGCTTCGTCGCCATGGACGCCGGTGGCGGAACCGGGGGCGGCTCGACGGAAGGAGCGGGCGAGGCGGCACGAGGGCGGCGCCGGCGGTTTCCGGCTAGAGTTTGTTGTCTGCGCGGTGGGGTCGGTCGCGGGAACCGACTGTGAACCGAACTCACGTCTGTCCAGACCGACCGAACCCGTATGGCCCGAAAATTCGGTTCGGTCGGTTACTCGAGGACCGACCTAGAGGCGGCGATCCAGAGGTTACCGCCGCCGCCGCCTGCGTGTGATGGGCTGCGCCGCCGCGCCGGCTGTGGGAGGGAGAGGATGTCAGGACCCGATGGTGGCTGACATCTTGATTTGGTAGAAGGGGAAGAAAGGGAGCCGATGCTCAGAGGCTAGCAACTAAGAACAGATAAATACTGGAATGGAAAACTAGATAGAAAAATGAAATTAGGGTTTTCTATTAGCTTGCCTCCCATCCACCCTCTCCTGTACCTTTATATCGAAGGCACAGGACCAAGCTAATCGAATATTCGTTCGTACAATCATTGAGAAATATCTGAATTAAAAGAACTGGCTAACTAGCTAGATCACCACCGTTGATTCACCCGATCGGTACCATGCCATCTGGGCCGTCCGCTGTTGTCGAAGACAGATAACCTGAGGGTCCTGACAGATCCCCCCCCTCAAGACAAGGCTTCAAGACTTGAACGAAGGAAAAGTTGCTTGGATGAAAGAGGCGTCTTCCCAGGTGGCCTCGTCCGGAGTCATGTTTTCCCAGTGAATCAGCCATTGTGGAACTGCTATGTCATAGTCACCATTGCTGCGAGGAATTTGCCTGCGTTGGAGGATTGCAACAGGTGACACTTTCACTTTGCCATCTGTTGTTACCGAAGGAAGCTTAGGGTTTGGAATTGCACGGGATCCCAGGTGTTTCTTCAGCTGGTTCACGTGAAAGACATCGTGTATCAAGGCTTCAGGAGGTAACTGCAGTTGGTAAGCGACCTGACCAATCTTCTTGAGTACACGGAAGGGGCCGTACCATTTTGAAGTAAGCTTCAGAGCATTTCGCAGACCCAGAGCAGTTTCTCTGTAGGGCTGCATCTTCAGGTACACCATGTCACCAACGTCGAAGACACGTTCAGTTCTATTGGCATCAGCGAACTTTTTCATCCTTGCCTGGGCTTTAAGCAGGTTTTGTTGTAATGTCTTGAGCATGTGTTCCTTCTCCTGCATAGTGACTTGAGTATCATCCGAGACAGGACAAGGGACTGATAGGTTGTGCAGCAAAGGGGGTGGGTACTCGTAGAGGGCCTCAAATGGTGACATGTTGATGGCTGTGTGGAAGGAGCAGTTGTACCACCATTCTGCGGCTGCCAACCAATTTGACCATTTCTTGGGTTCTTGAAATATCATGCACCTGAGATACTGCTCAAGGCATTGGTTGACACGTTCTGTCTGTCCATCTGACTCAGGGTGGTGAGCAGAGCTGTAATTCAGAGATATCCCCTGAGCTGAGAAGAGATCCTTCCATAGTGTGCTGGTAAAAAATTCTATCTCTGTCGCTGACAATGCTGGTAGGTGGCCCGTGGAGTTTCACTATGTTCTCCATCAGCAAATCTGCTACCTTGTGCACACTGTAGGGATGAGAGAGTGGTAAAAAGTGGGCGTACTTGGTAAGCCGATCCACAACCACTAAGATTACATCGTTGCCCCTGGATTTTGGTAGACCCTCCACGAAGTCCATACTTATGTCGGCCCATTTTTGCTTTGGAATTGGAAGAGGACTCAACAAACCAGGGTACGGAACCTTCTCATGTTTGGAAATTTGACAGGTAGGGCATTCAGAGATCCATTTGGTGATATCTTGTTTGATGTTAGGCCAATGGAATAAGCGCTTCAGCTTCTGGAGTGTGACTCTTAGTCCAGAATGGCCCCCAAATGGAGAGGAGTGAAATGTGTGAAACAGTTTCATTTTCAGGTCTGTAGCAGTGCCAATATAGAGCCTGTTCTTGTATCTGATGATCCCAGACTGCAAGGTGAAATTGGGCTGGCTGTCATGTTGGATGGAAAGCTTCTGGAGGAGTTGTTGGCAATGATCATCATTAGCATATGTGCCCATTACTTCACTGAGCCATGAGGGTACTGCTATTGATAGGGCCTGGCATGTATCACTGGTTTCTTCAGACATTGTTGGTGTGGTATCCTGGAATTTCCTTGACAGAGCATCTGCTACAGAATTGTCTGGTCCTTTTTTGTATTCAATTTGGTAGTCAAACTCAAGCAACTTTAGCATCAGCTTGTGTTGGATTCCTTCCAACAATCTTTGACTGCCTAGGTACTTCAAGCTTTGTTGATCTGTCCTTATGATGACCTTGTTCCCCAGGAAATAGTGCCTCCATTTTTTTAAGGCCTGGAGAATTGCCATTGCCTCCTTCTCGTATATGGATTCAGCAGAGGCCTTGGGACCCAAACTCTTGCTAAAGAATGCTAGAGGTCTGCCTTCCTGCATCAAAACTGCACCCAGACCATTGCTGCAAGCGTCTGTTTCCAGAATAAAGGCCTGGGAAAAGTCTGGTAATCTGAGCAATGGAGGAGTGGTCATAACAGACTTGAGGGTGTCAAAAGCTTTCTGCTGTGCAGGCCCCCACTGGAAGTTGTCCTTCTTTAATGCTTGATAGAGAGGTTGGCATATGAGAGCATACCACTCGATAAATTTCCTGTAATACCCAGTGAGGCCCAAGAATGCTCTTAACTTCTTCAGAGTATCAGGTATTTGCCAGTTTAAAATATCTTGGATTTTTGCTGGGTCTGTTGCCACACCAAGGCCAGAGATGATAAACCCTAGGTACTCAACCTGGGATTGGCCAAAGGTACACTTACTGAGTTTGGCCTTGAGTGAATGGTTCTGAAGGGTTTGAAGTACCAGGAGGAGGTGATGTTTGTGGTCTTGCATAGTTTTACTGTATACCAGTATGTCGTCGAAGAATACCAAGACAAATTTTCGGAGGTACTTGGAGAACACTGTGTTCATTAACTCTTGGAAGGTAGCTGGGGCATTGCTCAAGCCGAAAGGCATTACCTTGTACTCATAATGACCGAGGTGTGTCGAGAAGGCTGTCTTGTGGATGTCAGATTCCTTCATGCGAATTTGGTGATATCCAGACCTCAAGTCCAGCTTAGAGAAGATAGTTGCTCCATACAGTTCGTCCAGCAGGTCTTCAATGACAGGTATTGGAAATTTGTTCTTGATAGTAAGCTCATTCAGACTCCTGTAATCCACACATAGCCTCCAAGATTTGTCCTTTTTCTTCACCAATATGACTGGAGAGGAGAAAGGGCTGCTGCTGGCTTGAATTTCATTGTTTTGTAACATTTGTTTGATAATTGCTTCAATTGCATTCTTCTGACTGTGTGACATGCGGTAGGGTCGAATATTAGGTGGTTTGGCACCTGGTATGAGGGGAATCGCATGGTCAGCTGACCTGGTGTTAAATTCCCGAATTGGGGTGGGAAAGGGGGAGGGTGATGAAACTGTGGCGTGCTTGTTGGTGTTGGAAGCTCGGTGATTGGTGTGAGGGTGTGTTGCGGAAGAGGAGGTGGGGTTGAAAAGGCGTGGTTTGGCGGCTGCGTGGTGGTGAGGCGAGAGAAGGAGGTGCTGAAAGAAGCCATCATCTCAGATAATTTAGCAATCTCACCATGGAGTGAAGCGATCGCTGCTGTCGAGTCGGCTTGATGCAGATCCAGACGCCGGCCGATGTGCAGGACTTCGCGAGGGAGCTGGTCACGGATCTCGTCTTCGGCTTGGAGATCAGCTGCTGCAGCAGCGGCCACAGCCGTGGCAGCAGCGGCAAGTGGTCTGCCCGTCCATGAGAGCGACACCTTCTCCCTGGTTGGTCGTTGTCGAGGTACGTTCGCGCGAGCTCGAATGGGAGCGGCGGCCGGGTGCCATGTCGAAGCGGAGGTCAGGGATTTTACCGCCGGTTCCGGTGATCCAGGAACCTGTGGAGGGTTGGTAGAGGGAAGGGAGGGAGGGAGATCACGGCAGCCTCGCTCTGATACCACCATGTCAGGACCCGATGGTGGCTGACATCTTGATTTGGTAGAAGGGGAAGAAAGGGAGCCGATGCTCAGAGGCTAGCAACTAAGAACAGATAAATACTGGAATGGAAAACTAGATAGAAAAATGAAATTAGGGTTTTCTATTAGCTTGCCTCCCATCCACCCTCTCCTGTACCTTTATATCGAAGGCACAGGACCAAGCTAATCGAATATTCGTTCGTACAATCATTGAGAAATATCTGAATTAAAAGAACTGGCTAACTAGCTAGATCACCACCGTTGATTCACCCGATCGGTACCATGCCATCTGGGCCGTCCGCTGTTGTCGAAGACAGATAACCTGAGGGTCCTGACAGAGGAGCTAGCAGGGTATGCGCCGCCGATCTGTGCGCGCGACGCTGCTCGATGGCGGTGACGACGCATCAAGGGTTTGGCCTAGGCGTCTGGGCAAAGCCGGAGGCATCCTTCATCCTAGACGGATTGGTGGGCGTCGTGAGCGGCTGCGAGCCGAAGGGAATGGCGGTGGCGGCGGAGCGAGGAGAAATCGTGGTGGGGAAAAAAAATTTGATGTAATATACTTGTATTCAAACGATAAGGAACAAACGAGTACAGGTACAAGCATAGAAAAACACAAAGGATACGGGAACACAGCGCTGCTGCACCACTCTTACAGGACGAACCCCCAAAGAAAACGAAAACACGAAGAAGACCTTGGAGTTCATCTTCAACCTCACGAACGGAGCTCCCACCAGCCTTCCGATGAAGCCGCCATCGAAGAAGCAAGCAGCAAGCACACCGTCGCACCACGGAGCAGACAGAGCTCCTAGCCCAGAGGCGTTGACGAGCCGCAGTCGCCACCAGCTCCATGGAGCTGGATCTTCAAGCTGATAGAGCACATCGGCCGGGACGAAACCCGAGCATCTTCTGCACCAGACCCGGGCCCAGCGGCGCACCACCCCCAACGAGGTGGCCAGATCTCTCTCCAAAGCAGCCCTCAGCCCAGCAGCAGCTACCGCACCCAAGCACCAGCGCACCACCCTCCTTCTCCCCTCGCCACCACGGCCGGCCGGAGACCTGAGGACAGCAGACCAGCACCTCCTCTCCTCCAAAGCACACCACCCCACACACCCCTCACCGCCGCAGGAGGAGGCGACGGCACGACGTCGACGGGGTCGGAGGACAGGGACCCCAAAGCACGCAACCGACGACAACGCCTCGCCGGCCACACGCAGGGGACGAAAGCTCGACGGATCCGACGAGCCCCGAGCACCAAAAGACGCCGGTCCTACACCGCCGCACCAAAGCACGACGACGCAGAGGAGAAGGACCAGCACCACACACCTCCACTCCGACGGCACCTCCGCCTCCAAGACACCGCCGGCTGGAAACCTAACCCTACACTGTACACACCGCGGGCGGAGGACCGGAGTTCCCCTACCCTCCCGCCGCCGAGGCAGCAGACGGAGGGGAGGGGAACTGCCGGCCTCGCCGGCGGCGGACCGAGGGGAAGAAGCCTGCTCCCTTTTCGCCTTCTAGTCGCAGGAGAGAAAGGGATAAGGACGAACGAAACTGGCCACACATTGTGGTGGGGGAATTGGGAGGAGAGGTCGAGGTGAAGTGTGCCTAGGGACAAAAGAGCTCACGCGGAACTTTGACGTGCAGCCAACGGCGAAAATCAATCGAGACAGCAAATCGGACGGTTAGAAATATGGATGCGTGAGAGAGCCCCTTTTTGGTGCAGTTATAATATCCCTAAATTTTTGTGAGAAATGCCGCCGACTTTATTTTGAGAAATGCGCCGACCCTGGTGTACTGGTGTGAGATACGGAACGGGAAGCAATCGGGAAGGATTGGGCCGTTTGGAACCATCAAGCAGGTCAAGGACTCGAGAGTGCGATTCCTATTCGACGCCTGTAGCATTTGTTAGTGAACCGACGCCCATGTACTGCCACGCGGTGGTCTGGCCCAACAAGGTGAGTTCCCCTTTCCTTTTTCTTTCAGATTTTTTCCGTTATTCTATTTATTTTTTCAGTTTTAAATGCTTCTTTTATTGTTCCGAGTTTCTATTTGCATTATTAGTACACCTAATGAGCTAACTTGCTCGGCTGACTTTGCATATTGAAAATAAAATCAGAATGGTGGTGACATACATTCCATACATCCCTCTGTGCGGGGGAAAACCCTAGGTCCAGTGCGCTGGTCCGGGCAGTAGCGGGTGCTTTCCTTTTTTAAGGTGTTTCTTGGTACTCGACGATTCGATGCTAGGAGCATGGTGTTCTTCGGAGGGTGCAGCAGTCGCGGGTCACCGTGGTTTAGTCGATCCGCCTATGTCTTCATTTTGTTTTTTCTTTTCTTTGGGTGTGTGTTTGCTGCTGCCCAAGTATGTGTGGTGTTGCGTTTGTATAAATGGTTGTATGGTGGTCGTTGCTTTATTTATAAAGCGGGGCGAAAGCCTATTTCGAGGACATACATTCCATACAACATACTATATGAGAAATGTAGGTAGCATATGCGGGTCCCCTCTAGACTGGACGCTTGCCTAGGCTTGTTGTGGTGCGGCGTCTTACCTCGAGTATTTTTCATTTGTGATTTACAGCGGAACACCGAGCACCTCCCCCCTCTCCTCCCCAACCGGCAACGCCGGCGGCAAAGATTCGGGATCGGGCCGGGCCCGAGGAGAAATTCCTTTTCGCCTATCTCAAACAGTAACCAGGGGAGTAACCAGAAGAAGAGCGTGTAAAGCAATCTCTTTTTCCTCATCCCTCTAGACTGGACGCTTGCCTAGGCTTGTTGTGGTGCGGCGTCTTACCTCGAGTATTTTTCATTTGTGATTTGAACTGCATCCTAAGCATTTTGATGTGTAGTTTTCCTACGGTTTTGAAATGGTCTTGGGTTCTCCACTGGTGCGAAACAATGTTCAAGTGCAAATAATGCTCTCGACGATGGAAAACAAAAACATGAAGCATGGTTCTGTTTCCCAACTTTTTGGGCCGTAGGAACACATGTAAGATATACCTAGAAAGCATGGATATTTAGAAGGGTCTGGCTGCGTCTCAGTCGATTGAGATTTTGTAACGTCTCAGTCGATTCTTTTTTTCTTTCTTTTGACAACGTTCCCTCCATTGGTTGTGTCCGCTGCAACATACAAGTATAGCTCGGCCGGAGGCAGCCCACTAAGAGCCCACATTCAAATACGTAGATGAATGAGTCGTACAATCTTGATCTTCTTAAAAAAAGTTAGTACAAGCTTGTACGTGTTTGTAATTTTTTTTGAAAAACTAGATTGTACGTAAAGTTACAAGGAGAAAAATCCGAAATATTGTAACTTCTAACCTCATATAGAAAAAAATAATTTTGATTAAAATGTGGCATTGCATACACTCACACCTCTGAAACAAGACCACACATATACAAAAGTGTAATTATAGTGTGGTGAAAAGCGCAACCTATAAATAACCATACAAAAACATAAATAAGAATTTGTTTAGCAATCAATCGACTGCAAGAACCTTATTGCTCAGTCAATCATGTTGTATGATCAATTTTTTTTCTCCGAACCACCTTAGCACGTGATGCGTGTTTCTCAAGAAGTAAAAGTAAACTCAAAAAAAATGCAACTCAAGCAAGTAAACAAAATCAGATGTAAAAATTTAAGAAAAATGTGCGACTGGTTAATTTAGTTGCCATATCTAACAGAAATGTGCAACTAACTAAACCAGTTGCACAAATCACAAAAGAATTTGCAACTGTTTAGCAGTTGTCCAAGTATGCGACAAATGTGCAACTAAACTAACCAGTTGCACAAATTTCAAAGAAATTAGTATAGTTGCGCAAAACTGAGTCAAATGTGCATCTAATAGCTACCTAGTTGCACAAATCTAGAAGAATGGTGCAACTGGTTAGTTAGTTGCACAAAACTGAGATAAATATGCATCTAAGGTAACCAATTGCACAAATGTCGAAGAAATGTGCAACCGGTTAGCTTAGTTGTCGAAATCCAAATCTGGCAGAAATGTTCAACTGGTTACTTTAGTTGTGCAAATCCTGAGACAAATGTCCATGTAATAACTAACCAGTTGCTCAAATCTTGAAGAAATGCACCACTGGTTAGTTAGTTGCACAAAACTGGGATAAATATGCAACTAAGCTAGCTAGTTGCACAAATATAGAAGAAATGTGCAACCGATTAGTTTAGTTGCAGAAATCAAAATCTGACAAAAATGTGCAACTAAACAAATTAGTTGCACAAATCTCAAAGAAATGTGCAACGGGTTAGTTAGTTGCACAAAACTGAGATAAATATGCAACTAAGCTAACTAGTTGCACAAATATAGAAGAAATGTGCAACTGATTAGTTTAGTTGTAGAAATCCAAATCGGACAGAAATGTGCAACCAAACAAATCAGTTGCACAAATCTCAAAGAAATGTGCAACTAGTCAGTTTAGTTGCGCAAATCCAAATTCTACCTCCACGTTTCTTGATAAAAAGTGCAACACATATCAAAACTGGTCGTATTACACATTTCTCGAGAAAAATGCAACTCATATGGAGAACCAGTTACAAGTTTCACATTCCTTTAAAAGTGCAACTCACATTGGAGTAGATCATTTCCTATGATAAGTGCACACATATTGAAAACTGGTTGGAGTTACACTTCTTTTTAGAAGAAAGTGCAACTCGTATAAAAATTAGTTGGAGTTACATCTTTTTTTTTGGAAAAGTGCAACTCGTTACGTTCGACAGAAAAAAAGAAAATATAGCTCGTGTTGAAAACTAATTAGAGCTGCACAGTTCTTACAGAAATTGAAAATCATGTCGAAAATAACTTACTAGTTACACATTTCATGAGAGAAAGTGCAATACGTTGCTAGCTGCACATCTCTTGAGAAAAGTATAACTCGTACACAGACGTACATCTTGTATGAAAAAATGATTACTTGCACATTTCTTGAGAAAAAATACAACTCCTACTAAAACCATTTGGAGGTGCACATTTCTATGAAAATACAAATCATAATATTACTTGCACGTTTATTTCAAAAAATCTACTTACATTGGTTGTAATTTTCTTGACTAGGTGATCGCCAATTTACAAAAGAAAAGCACTAAGAAATTAAAAAATACATTGAAAAAGAAGCTACAATAGGAAGACAAAAGCAGAAAACTACAAGCGACAGCGTGAGAGAAAAAAAAAGAAAAAAACAAGACGAATACCAAAGACCATGTCGTACTGCCTCTAGAGCTAGCTAGCACAAAAGTAAAAATTGGAAAATAAAAAAAGCTGACATGATCGTAAGGCCCAACAGCAGTGTCGTTACCACAAAGGCCCATGCCGACGAGCACGACATCGTATACAGAAGCATTGCATTATGGATCGGCAAAATAAAAATCAGAACTAGTAAACAGATCAGAGGGTTGACAGCATCGACTGAGATTTAAGAAAAAAACAGGTGACTGAGAAATAGCAATTCCCTATTTAGAAGCCTCATATTCATACTATCTCGACATAACTCAAATCTTGTGGAAGGATATAAAACTAAAATTGGAAATTAACGATGGTTGCCTCCAAGGTCTGGTTGCGGGATTTTCTGATCTACGAACTAACTTCGTCGAAACTAATACTGGCTGTGAGGATTGTTAGAGCAAGCACAATATAACTTTTTTGATTTTTTAAAAATAAAGTAATAGTTGGAGCTCGGGAGAAAAAAAATCACTTTCCGTAGTTTGCCCCTTTTCAGCTGGGCGACCGTACGTGTGGCGTTTCTGTAGCAGGTATCGCCGGTTCTTCGAGAAGACGTGGCACCTGTGCACATGCCCCGCCGTCTCCCTCAGACTTTCCAGCCCACACACTCGTTATCGTTGTCGTAGCAGCACGGCGCCTCCCCCGGTTGAAAGCGGCGCCCGCCGTCACGTCATGGCGTCACCGATCCAGCCGCCGTTCGTTGCTTCGTGTCGTGCGTACGTGCCTCCTCGCTCCACCTCCACCTGCTCCCTCATTCATTCGTCTCCATGCATCCCCGCGACCAAAACCATAATCGAATTCGTCCACGAGCACGCACGCATGGGCTGTATATATCGTTGTCAGCGTAGCACAACGATTCTCACACACCGCAAACGTCCGTAGTTACCTAGAGGATTAGCATCGTTCGGTTCGAGAGACCGATCCATCGTCTTCTTTCACCGATCGCCATGCGGAGCTCCTCCGTGGTGCACGCGCCGGCCGGGACGGGCGCGGCCGCGACGGTGGCGGCGCTGCTGGGCCGCCCGCTGGCGGTGCTGTCGGAGAAGCCGGCGCCGCGGCTGACGCGGCTGCTGGTGAACGTGACGGTGGAGCGGAGCCTCTGGCCGGTGCACCTCGTGCTGGGCGTCGACGCCACCGTCGCCGACCTCGCGCGCGCCGCCGTCGCCGCCTACGTCGCCGAGGGCCACAGGCCGCCTCTCCCCGCCGCCGACGCCGACGCCGCCGAACGGTTCGAGCTGCATCTCTCCATGTACTCCCTCGACGGTGAGATATGATGACCTCCTTCGTTTTCTCAAGATCGCCGTGTCCCCTGTTTTGGTAGAGCGTCGACCGCTGACGACGATGGATTGTTTCTTCTTGTGCAGCTCTGGACCCCGATGAGAAGGTGCTGGACCTGGGGTCTCGCAACTTCTTCCTCTGCGCCAGGAGATCCGCGTCTTGACTACTCTCTGATTCATCGCCGTGTATGTAGCCTGCTGCGAAGACCGGCATGGACGGCTGTGTCCTCTGCTTCCTTGCCTCTCTTCGCTATGTCGAACGGCCTCTAGTCTACGGTGGAGATTCAGTTCGGCCAGCCGGACAGGGATTTTGATGTACGTGTCCGGCGTCTGACCTCGATCAGACGTACGAGATATACTCCCTCGCTGTCAAAATATTCAAAATATAAGATGTTTTGGATTGTTTATGAATCTTACACTAAAACAAGTCTAAATACGGATGAAAAGCAAATAGTTCAAAACATCTTATATTTTGATACGGAGGGAGTATATGCGTGTCGCGCGCTCTAGCGTGGTTCTACGCCATTGCAGAGTCGCAGGATAGTAGTACATAGCAAGACGGCGCGAAGAAAATAAAACTGTTTTTGCTAATTCTAAATCGATCAAGAATTAATTAAATCTCTGTTAGTTCGTTAGGTATTAGATTTTATGTAGTGATTTGTGTTGTTATGAGAATTACACATGGTTTACAGTTGTGTGTAACTAACTGCTCAATCGTCTCCGTGGCCGTTGCATTTTGTGTCGTGTTTCGTGTTGGTCTCGAGTTGCATATGGTTGCACTTTGTATCGTGTTTCGTGTTGATCTTGAGTTGCATATGGTTTTCAGGTGTGTGCAACTGACTAAAATAAATATAGTTACATCATGATTTGTGCTAAACTGAGAGTTGCATATGAGATTGTGTGCGACTGACTAAAATTTAGTTACATCGTGATTTATGCTAAACTGAGAGTTGCATATGAGATGTAATTATATGCAACTGATTAAGATTTAAGATTTAGGTTAATCCAAATCAACTGAGAATTACACAATCTAAAATTTTAAAAAATGAAGAGGAATATACCAACGATGTGCTTCGTCCTTTTTTCTGATCCGATGAACAAACACATAAAAACATATCAACCGATGCTTTCTTCTAATAAGGTTATTGGGGTGATACAGAAAACATGCCTAGCATGGCTTCAATGGGAGTAAAGTCTGGCGCTCCCACGCGTCCATAGGGAGAGGCATTGGAGTGTCGGATACATTTATACAAAACACCTATCCCGAGCACACGCAAGGGAACCGTAGACAGGCAAGTGAAATCCAATCCATGAAAAAATTTGATGGTGCTCCCACGCGTTCATAGGCAGAGGCGTTGGAGTGTCGGACAGAAGCCCCCCCCCCCCCCCCCCCCCCCCGTTAGGTACACGTAGCTCGGTCAACTTAATAAAATACGGTAGTCGTCTTTAATTAAATGCGAGCAATATCCCAGACGGATGCAAATGATGCGATGCGTCGAATGCACACCAAGAAACTGTTGGTCGGCGTTAACCACCTCTTTCTCTCCGGACTGTTTTAAAACCGTGAGTGCACCGCCCCCTCCCCCATCTGTATGATGATGTCTGCTTGTTGGTAGTGAGGGGACTCCTAGTACCCTTAAATTGGTAAAAAAAATCATTTGATTTAGTTTCTTGATCTCCCTTCGAAGTAGGAAAGAAGTCTATCTATGTGCCTAGTTCTGGTAGATCCCCCCCCCCCCCCCCAACGCAATTCAAAAAGGAAATTCCACGAAACCCTGAGGTGAATAAGTGTGACGACTCACCAGCAGTGCAAAATTGAGTTTCTGGTTCGGTGGATCTGATATATAGTTATGGGTATGCATCACCATCACGGAAGCGCCTCGTCCAACATGCGGTAGGAGCAATGGTGAGGGAAGCTCGTCCGACACACCTCCTCCGTCTCGACCGCTCCCTCCTGCCGACGCGCCCGAAGCACGTCTGAAAGATCAAGATGCCGCCTAAGGGGGGGGGGGTGAATAGACGATTTAACCAAATTATGATTATGACTTGAGCGAATGCGGAATAAAGTCAGCATTTAATTTATCAAGTATAAAACCTAAAATACTTGATTCACCTATGTCTACCAATAACTTACGCTAAATAAGGTAAACAACCAACTAAGGTATATAACTTCAAGCACAAAGGCTATCACAAAGCAAATACATAAGTAGTGGAGCACGGGTATGTAAATAAACAAGACACGCGGAGACGAGACGATGTATCTGGAAGTTCACAGCCTTACGGGTGCTACTCTCTATTGGAGTGGTGTGGAGGCATAATGCTCCCCAAACACCATAATGGCTCACTCTATTCTCCTCGAGTCTTCCCACCAGTGAGAAGTGCCTCGATCCACTGTGAGGTCTTCTTAAGGGCATTGATCAAATCCGTACACAAGGTTGGGGCACGACTCCACAACTTAGTTGGAGTCTTGCAATAATCTCCCGAAGCTTTTTGCACCAAGGTGAAGCTTCTCAAACTTAGTTGGAGTTGTATCATGGTCCAAGGAACGCACTACACCCAATAGTAATAAGCTTCTCAAACTTCATTTCCATGTATCACCATGGAGAACTTCAACCGATGAGCCAAATGCAATGGAAAGAACACACAAATTGTACTCCTACTCTCTTATATCTCAACAAAACATATTAATGCAATGGATAAATATGAGAGGAGGAGATCGGAGGAGAACACGAAATCACTCCAATATCTAGATCCAAAAGCTTACCCGCACTAAGAGGAGAGATGGATTGGTGGGAAAGTAGATCTAGTTCTCATCTCTCTTTTCCCTCAAATAGATGCAAGATTCATGGGGGAGATTAGAGAGGTAGCAAGCTCACGGAGGTCAATAATGGAGAGCAAAACTTGCTAAAAAAATGGTTGGGAATCATTGGGGAAGAAGCCCCCCTTAAATAGGTCCACACCTACCCCTCTGAGGACAGACCCTCTCCCAAAGACACACAAGTCCAGAGCCATCTCGCTTAATTGTACCTGTCCATATGTATCTTGCAACATAAGACAACACAATGGGCAAAAAATGTAATTACTCGGTACCATGTCCTACTTCTTGCCCTATGAGTATGTTGCATAAGTATTGACACCACAATGAGATAACAACACATGGTGTGAGCACCTTGGACCAGGATACGCGGTGTGACCTGTCGGAACCTCGTCACGTGCACATCAACTAGACCAGAGTCAAAGCATCCCTTTAGTCACACACATGTAGATTTGTAAACATACATGATTGTCAACAAAGTTGCTACCATATCACATATTATCGTTTTTCAAGATTGATGGGGGTAGGTGGCACATGCCCCCTCTACTTATTGAAACACATGTGTTTAGTTACAGAAACATACATGTGTTTTTTAATGATTTACGAGATTTGCCACCCGTTCCTATATTGACCAGAGAGCAAATATTATCTTCATATTTCCAAGCACATCCAGAATTGACAGCGTCATAGGATCATCAATTTTACTAAAGATAGAAGACACAGCCAATTCTAAAAAGGCAGGAAAAACCTCACTACATTACTAAGTTTGGCAATTTTTCATAAAAAATCAAACTTGCTAAGTAATGAACGACGATCCATACAAGAAATAATCTCAAATCTCAGAATTTCTAGGAAAAATATAAAATCGACATATTAACCATGCATTTTGCCATTCCTCTTTCTCTATCTAGGCCATATCGCTTATTGGTACTTGTCCATATGTATGTTGCAACATGAGACAACACAAAGGAAAAAATACAATTACTTGGTACCATGTCGTGGTTCTTGCCCTACCAATATGTTGCATGAGTAGTGAAACCTTAGTGAGATAACAACACACCATGTGAGCGCCTTGGACCATGATACACGGTGGAACCCAAAACTTAGTCTCGTGCATATCGACTAGACCAGAGTCAGATCAACCATTTAGTCACACACGTGTAGATTTGTTAAGATACATGATTATCAATGAAGTTGCTACAGAAAATATCATTTTTTTCAAGATTGATGGGTGTAGAGGCACATTCCCCCTCCACTTATTGAAACACATGTGTCTAGTTACAGAAATATAAATGCTTTTTTATGGTCTACGAGATTTCCATGATTTCTAGTATTGACCAGAGCAACTAATATCTTGAGATTTCCAAACACAACGAGAATTAATAGGGTCATCAATTTTACCGAAGACAGAAAACACAGTCAATTTTGGAAATGCAGGGAAAGCCTCACTACTTTACTCAGTTTGACAATTGTTCATAATAATTTCATCCTTGCTAAGCAATGAATGACTGTCCATACAATATAAGATCTAAAATCTCTAAATTTGTGGCGAAAATATAAGACCGACACCATCAATTGTGCATTGTGCCTCCATCTTGCTTACTTGTACTTTTTCATATGTAAGTTGCACCATGAGAGAACAAAAAGGCAAATAAAATGCAATTACCTTGTACCATATCTTGTTTCCTTCTCTACCAATATGTTGCATAAGTGTTGAAACTCAAGGTGAGATAACAACACACGGTGTGAACACCTTGGACCATGACACGCGGTGTGACCTGTTGGGACCTGGTTCCGCTCACATCAACTAGACCTAAGTGAGCGCGGCCATTGGTAACACACATTTAGATTTGTTAAGATACATGATTATCAACGAATTTGCTAACACATCAAAAAAATAAAATCAAGATTGATGGGGTGTTTCTCCTCTTTATTGAAACACATGTGTTTAGTTATACTCCCTCCGGTTCAGTTTGGAGGGTTTGCATGCCAATTCTCTGGGATCTAGGTGATAGTTGATTGGGGCTAAAAGGTGTAATTAAACAGAAAGTTAATGCGTTCACACCCACATATGCATGGTGGGGAGAGGGAAAATAGGGAAGAAAATATGGTTATGACATAATTAAATGAGAAATTAATGCTCACACGCCTTATTAGTGTGGGGGTATTTTGGAATTGCATGAAAACAGAAACACGCACAGCAAACCGAACCGGAGGGAGTAGAATATATATGTGGTTTTAATGATTCATGGGAATTCCCACCCTTTCCAATATTGACCAGAGCAAATATAATCTTGAGATTTCCAAGGACAATAGGAACTGACGGCGTCACAAGATCATCAATTTTACCAAACACGGGAGACATAGTTAATTCTAAAAGGAAAAAAACTCAATACTTTAGTCAGTTTGTCAGTTGTTCAGAATAATTTTACCCTTGCTAATTAAACAATGAATGAGTGGCATACAATTAGAAATCCCAAATCTTAGATTGTGGAGAAATATAAGACCGACACCATTAACCGTGCACTGTGTCATTCCTCATATATATCTCTATCAGAGCCATCTCGCTTACTTGTACTTGTCCATATGTATCTTGCAACACGAGACAACACAAAGAAAAATGCAATTACTTGGTACCATGTCCGGCTTCTTGTTGTACCAATATGTTACATAAGTATTAAAACTAAAGTGAGATAAAACACATGTTGTGAGCGCCTTGGAACACGATACACGTTGTGACCTGTCGAAACCTGGTCCCGTGCACATCGACTAAACCAAAGTTAGAGCAACTCCTTTGTCACTCACGGGTCGATTTGTTAAGATACAGTATTACCGACGAAGTTTCTACCATATCACATATTATCCTTTTTCAGTATTGATGGGGGTAGGGGCACATGTCCCCTCCGCTTATTGAAACACCTGTGTTTAGTACAATACATACACGCGTTTTTGTATGATTTACAAGAGTTCCCACCCATTCCAATATTGACCAGAGCAAATATTATCTTCAGATTTCCAAGCACAGTGGGAACTGGCAATGTCATATTGATACGTCTCCGACGTATCTATAATTTTTTATGTTCCATGCTTGATTATATATCAGTGCCACATGTTTGTATAATGTTTTTATATCATTTTGGCATGATTTATGGAACTAACCTATTGACAAGATGCCTAGTGCCAGTTCCTGTTTTCTGCTGTCTTTTTGTTTCAGAAAAGTTGTTCTGGGAAGTTTCTCGGATTGCGCTGAAAATTTACGGGAATGATTTCCAATATGAAACGAAGACGGAGCCAGAAGGACGCCCGGAGGGGAGGCCCACAGCCTCCAGGTGGCACCTGGCCGCCCCCCCCCCACCTTGGCCGTGCGGGTCCCACCTGGAGCCCTCGTCCACCGCCTCGCGTCGCCTCTTCGCCTATAAATTCACCCCTGACCTAAAAACAGAGGAGCCACGATCATATGTTCCAGAAGACGCCCGAGGCCGCCGCCATCTCAAGCCCTAGTTCGGGAGGGTTCTGCAGCTCTTCCCGGCACCCTACCGGAGAGGGGAATCGACATCGGAGGCATCTACACCACCATGCCTGCCTCCGGAGTGATGCGTGAGTAGTCCACCATGGGACTACTGGTCCATAGCAGTAGCTAGATGGTTGTCTCTCCTTCTTGTACTCCATTGTTTAGATCTTGTGAGCTGCCTATCATGATCAGGATCATATTATTTGTAACTGCTACATGATTGTGTTTGCATGGATCCGATGAATTGTGGAAGTCATTACTTTTGTTCATCTTTGTGTTATGTTTTATCTATGATCTTGCATGCTCTCCGATGCTAGTGGATGCTTTGGCCAAGTAATTATTAGTGTTGTATGAGGGAGTATTTATGCTAGATAGTGGGTTCATGCCTCTCTTTGTCTGAGTTCAGTGACAGGAACGGTTAAGGCTAGAGATGTGCTGTTGCCACTAGGGAGAAAACAACGGTGTGATTTCCTCGTGTTATTTACATTGCTTACATTATGCACTTTTCTTATTGCAATGATCTGTTGCTTGCAACTTAATACTTTTGGATGACATGCTGGATAGCGATCCCGGGGTGGATTATTAGTCATAGATGCAGTTGGATAACGCTCTATGTATTTTGACGTAATGCCCATATTAGATGAAGCGGTGAACTATATTGTTTTATGATAGCATTGCTATGCGCCCACAATTCTGTCAATTGCCATGCTTTAATTTATTTACCCATCATGTATACCTTTTGGAGAGACAGCTCTAGTGAACTTTGGACCCCGGTCCTATTTTCCTACATTGCTTACAACCATTTTAATAGCTTTTCATCATCATTTACTTGCTGGTCATATTTCACCCTCTTCATATTTTACACTTGCACATTTAATTCTTTGTATTCGGCAAGCCGGAGAGATTGACAACCTCTCTGTTTTCGCTGTGGCAAAGTACTTATTTGTGATTGTGTGCATGTCCGCGTTAATCTACAAGCGCTAGAGTAGATTGACACCTCGCTAAACCTTCTCCAAGTCCTACTGGATTCGATAACCTTGGTTTTGTAATCAAGGAAAAACTGTCGCTTTGCTGCATCATACCTTCCTCTTGGGGTCTCCTAGCGAATGTGTGATCCACGCCATCACATATGATCATCAATTTTACCAAACACAAAAGACAAAGTAAACTCTAAAAACGTAGGAAAAACCTCACTAGTTGTTCATAATAATTTCACCCTTGCTAAGCAATGAATGATTGTTCATATAATGAAAAATCCCAAATATCTAAATTTGTGGATAAAATTTATGACCGACACTGTTAACCGTGCATTGTTTCATTCCTCCTATCTCTTTCTAGGCCATCTTGCTTACAAAATAAAGGCAAAAAAATACAATTACTTGGTACCATGTCATGCTTCTTGCCCTACCAAAATGTTACATAAATATTGAAACCACATTGACATAACAACACACCGTGCGAGCCCCTTGGACCACATACGCGTTGTGACCTATTAGAACCTCTACCAATAGCTTTCGTGTGAGCACTAGGTTTAACTATCTTATTCTCATTACTTTTCTCCTCTACCAACAACTTGTCTCTGGAACGTGATCAAACCCCTGTTGATAACACTAACAGTGATCACATTTAGGAAGACCTACTTGTCAATACCATGGTCCAAATGGTAATTGTACAAAACTGAAGCAAGAATCTCAGTAAAGTGTCAATAACTTGATAGCACTCACTTTGTTATTGCTCACTGAATTGTACTACATTTTACATAGGCCATTGTAAAGGATCATAGCAAGGCCAATCCCAAAATATTCTTTCACGATAGCTGCACAAAGCTTGATCAACAAATGAGTAGGTGATCAACCAAGGAGGTTACTTGTTATGCAACAATAGAATTACAAAGCTAATAAATACATGAATACTGCTATAATTGAAGCTAAGTATGAAGTAGAGTCGAAGAAAGCATAAGAGGCAGCTAGGAAGAGACTAGAGCATGGAAAGAGCTAGGCACAAGAAGCACATGCCAAAGCAAGACAAGCTATAGAAAGGAGGGAAAAGGAAACCAGATGCTGAGATCTCCAAGAAAGTTAAAGTTGAGGTTAGAAAAATCATACCATAAATGAAGAAACAAGTAGCCGAGAAGAGGGAGAAAGAACCCGTTGAAAAAAGAAATGCGCAAAAGAAGCAAGCGGTTGGACAAAGAGATGCCCAAAGGGCACAGTCCAATTCTCATGCTCTGTCAAGTGCTACATATCATGCTCAGTCCAGTGATCTTGCTTCTAGTGATCATGCTCATGATGTAGTTATACCTCAAAAGGCCACTACTAGAGTTAACATGTTTGATAAATTTAGGTGATCCCATGTCATTGGGGAGATGTCAGCTTAGGTCATTTTTGTAGGAGGAAAAATTGTGTGAAACATGCAAGTGTCGTTTTGGTTTGTGGAACTCATGTTTGAGTTATTCTCCAGCTCCCGTGACAATGTCATATGAAATGCCAGGTTTTAAGAATCCATTTCACCTATGATCTAAACTCAGAGGTTTTAAGTTTCTGTATCAGTTATGATGTGAAATGCCACAATCTTTGAAGCAAACTCATGTGACTTATGTTATGAAATGCCAGATTTTATGTACTATTTTGCTGTTTGGCAAACATGATTTGTCATATGAAATATTGTTGTTCTGTCCAATTGGTACAACCATATTACACTTCAATTGAAGATTGACACATATGTGCATTCAAACATAAGATTGCACATTGCAACAAACATTGCATTAAGACTGAAGATTCAGACATGAAGTTCACAAACTGGATACATATGATTCACACATGCATCATTTTCACACACACCAGCATATCATTTCACACCACTTCATTTTTTTAAACCAACACAACAAACACCATCGCTATAACTATCTTGAACAGAAGCTAATGCTTCTATCACTACAACCAACATTGAGTTCATATCGTTCCGCACCTCTTCCTTCCTGCACTCCTCATGTCCTATCATCATTGAAGTTGCTATTGTGACCTGCAACTCTTCCTTTTTGCACTTTAAATCCCCCTTATCCTCTACCCCACCTATGGCATTATCAACAACATCAGCTCGAAGATAATTATTATCAATCAAATATCCAACATACTCAAAAATGCAACCGTGCTACAAAATTATATAAAAAAACACACTCAAAATGGGAACTTTGCTCATAACAATGGCACCACTAAACTTAAAATCGCAACCTCTGACACTAGCAATTTCCCGACATCGCTCCTTCGGCAACTCGCAACCTCGGACACCAATTTCCCGCTTTAGAGTTAGATAGGGGAGGGGAATTTTATCGGTTAGGATTTGACGGCTAATTTCTGCGTGGTTTACATCCCGAGGTAACAGATGACAATTTTGCAAAAGAAACATCCTACCCGTGGACCTTGTTTAAGTGACCTGACAAGCTGATCAAACTGAATTAGGCCGACAAAACTGGAAAAGCAATGGCAGCTGTCGTCTGTTTGATCACGCGGGGTCACTTTTCACCTGTTTTCAGTAAGTTTCAGCCTCACTTTCCAGCCAGGCCAGCTCAAGTACGCAAACCACGCATCGCATCTCACTGACCCAGTGACCCGCTCTCGCATATCGCAGGCCACGCGTTCCTTCCCCCTTCCAACTCCAACCCCCCCACGGCCCACCCCCAACTCCCCGGCCACCGCGGCGGCTTCCCCCATCTCCTCCACCCGCTCGCACAGCAGCCCACCTCGCCGGCGCCCGCAGACGGTAGCCATCCCACCCCCCGACCCCCCAGGCAGAGCCGCGCCGGCGGGAGAGGCCAGGGCCGGGGAGATGGTTTTCGTGTGGCTCGGCGCCTTCTTCCTCGTCGTCGCGCTCATCGTGCTCGTCATCTTCCAGGTGAGGAAGCGCCGCCGTCCCGCCTCCCCTATCCCCTCCTCGTCATCGTATATACTCTGCAGCGGCTCCTGGCTCTCGATGCGATCTCGCGCTGATGTTATCCCCCGAGAAATTCTAGCGGTTTTTTTTTTTCGTCTGGAAGGAGAGGACTGTTGATTTACGTGTTGTCTGAGTCGATTTTGCAATTCTGCGGGAGGTTTAGACTTTAGAGCGCTCCAAATTGTGGAAAAATTTGGAGCTTGTGTGATTGGCTAGCGGAGAAGCGCCAAGGGATCGAGTGATGCGTGTTCTGCTGCTGCCTGCTGGTTAATGTGCGGTATCTGTGTCTAGATCTCGACATGTTCGTCGTGCCTTGGACTGTAACTCACAGTTAACGCCCGACACCGTTTCTAGCCTTGTAATTGTGAAAATTAGTTCCAATTCATGTGTACTTGCCATACATTTTCTTCTTCCCCATTAGAGTATGTTCAGTGAAAAAATCAATCACTGTGAGGTCATACTGAAGGTTTATTTAATCACCAAAATGTGCAGTCGACCTCTTGTTCCAATTTAGTAGAACTATAAGATTCAACGCCATACTAAATCCTATTTATGTCCTACTTGTTAGTCTATCACGAATCTAGTAGCATAGTGGACGGTTAGAAACTTAAAATATCCTTGCAGCTAGCTTGATGGAAATATTCAGTATTCATTGTTTACATCTTGGGCAATGGTTTCTGATCTTTGCCCATAGTATCTAGCTTTTGTATTAGCTTTCCCAGCCCCTTTTTCTGTCTTCTAGTTCTCAAAATCTGTTGGTCCTAGCTGCAACTTCTTTCGTGATTAGATGTGCCATTCATGAGATACAAAGTGTTTCTCAGCAAACTAGCTTTAACTTTCCTGCACGATGGAGGGGAAATCATTGATATGTGTCCATTATTTTTGCTTGTCGAGTTATTTTGGCATTTAAATTTCCTAATGTTCTTGGTTAATTGTTGAACCAGACTGTTTTTGTTGAGTGAAGTGGATCATTCGTCCTTGCTCCTTTTTCTTTTCTTTAGGAGGAATCTGCATGACTCTTTACTAGTGTTTTAAACAAAAACGTTGACAATTAAGCTTAGCCAGAATTATTCTTATTCCTGATGATTTGTTCCTAATGTTTCTTTTACAGTTAATGTGCTTGGCAGATCTGGAGTTCGATTATATCAACCCCTTTGATTCATCCTCTCGAATAAATAAAGTGGTTATGCCAGAATTTATAGTGCAAGCACTTCTGAGTGTATTATTCCTCTTAACTGGGCATTGGGCAATGTTCTTGATTTCTGCCCCAATGGTGTACTACAATTATACATTGTAAGTACCTCCTGTCTTCTATTTGCCTTACACTTTCTAAAACAACTGATATGGTCCTGTAGGCTGCAACTATTGAAAAGTTCTGTGGTCAGTATATTCTTAAGTGAACATTACCTGCCACATAGTCATTAACTGAAGTTGGAAATGATAATGAGCTTCCCATTTCATTGTACATGAGAACTGAGAACCAAAAGTCAATGGGTGGGTGGGTGGGTGGGGGGTATGGGTCCTCAAGACTGATAAACCTTTTTATGTGCTCAAACTTTGTGGATGGTCTTCTCCTGCTTCAGTCTTCGTACTTTGCACACAATGTGCACACAATGTTATGAAGTTATATTCATGATCTAAAGTATTGGCATTTTTTTATAAATTTTTAGGACTTTTGGATGCACCTATACATGGTTAATTAGCACAAACATCTTGTAAATGGATGGAATATTTTAGAGGAGTGTCTAAATTGTAAAAGATAGGTTTTAACTAAAAGGCCTGTAAATATTGTGTCATTCGGTCACTAGATTAGCAAAATATACCTCACCTAAGATTAGCAATACCTGTTCTGCAGCAAACCTAACAACAGGATTTGCACCTTTCAACAGGAATGCAGGGTACTGACGTGCTGTTATATTATTCAGGCACTTACTGAATAAGGCCTCCTTTGATTTGTAGGATCTCAAAATAAAGGATAGGAATAGGAATTTGGTAGGAATGCAGGTGGAATACTATAGGATAGGAGAACACGGGAATGCTTCCTTCATGGTCGTTTGAAATGTAGGAAAGGAAAAGTGAAGGAATTTAATATACTTCTTGAGTTAGCTTAGATAACAGGCAAGGGCAGCAGTAAGTGGCTTTGGGTAGACGTACAGCAGCGATGTTAAGTTTAATCTGCCTCGTTCCTTGCAAAGGAACGAAAAAAAGAGCTCAGACCGGATTGTTTCCTTCCACTGATTTTCCTAGGATTGTGGTTGCAAAGGGAAAGTTCCTTCAAATTTCCTTTAGTGCATTCCTTTGAATCAAACAGTGCTACAGTACATATTCCTATAGGAATAGGAACCCTGTAATTTTCCTACAAAAATCCTGTGAATCAAAGGAGGCCTAAATGCATGGGGTCCAACACATAACCGTACCATATGGATTTTTGAACTCATATTTAACCTTTTTGGGAGGTGCTCATTGCAAGTTTGCTGTGCGCAATTCTTGGTTTGCTGTGCTGCGAATAAGGTTTAACCTTTTGTGGTCTTCGCAGGTACCAGCGGCGGCAGCATCTAGTAGATGTGACGGAGATATTTAATCACCTAGCCCGGGAGAAGAAGCGCCGTCTTTTTAAGATAGGGGCTCTTGTCATCCTCCTATTCTTGTCCTTGTTCTGGTATAGATAACAGACACCAAAAGTTATTTGCTATTCAATGCAAGTCTGAAACCATGAAAGAAGGAAAATAACGTCTTTATGTTCTGTGTATGTCTTCAGGATGATTTGGAGCGTGTTATTGGATGAGGAAGAGTAGAATGATAACTACGGTAGTCCACTCCAGTGTCGCAACCATTAGTTAGGTATTACGACGTGGACCTCGCGGCCTGCTAAATGCTAGCATAACCCGTGTTATTGTTATACTGATATAAAGATCTTTTGGGTAAATGCAGGTCGTATGGAGAAATGAAGACATTCATGCATGCTCCGCGGAGCTGTCTGTTGCTCAAGTGTAGTGAACGCTCCTATTGTTGTAGCGTGTGTTGTAAGATAGGAGCCACTCCCTATTTATTTGATTGCGCATCTGATCATATGGGGCAAAGAAACTGTTGGGCTGTTGTTTCCATCGAATTTTGCATGCAAATGTCTGTGATTATGCTGATGTCAGGATTGGTTCTTGTTTTAGCTGGCTGGGAAGTACCGGCATTACGGTTTAGTGCAACTCTTATTTATTTGAGGGAGGTTCGTGCAACTCTGACTCTGAGTGCAATCAGGGTTCTTTCTATTGATTGATTTTATTCTGAGGCTGGAATTCTGATACTGCAACTCTTCTGGGTTGCAACAGAATGTCGTGGACCCACTGCTCAGATTTAGTTCTCACTTGAGTTGCAGAGGGAACAAGTCTTGTTCAGTTATATCCCTCTCATTTAAGAATTTTCTCAACTCATCAGAAGAACATAAAACTATTTTATTTCATTTCCACCGAAGAACAAAATCACACCAGTAACTATAGCCAAACCGTATGAGCAGGTCTTAGCTAGCTCTCGTATAAACAAGAACTTCTCTTATTGTGCCTAGCATTAGCAGGCTCGGATCAAATACAGAAGCAACAAACTAGAAGCACCACCAAAACTCAATGGCTCATCTCTTGCTCCAGATCCCAGCGACGCAAGGTTTTCAGTATGGCTCCACCGGCGCCCTGAAGTTTGCTCCGGCATAGACAGCTGCGTCGCCGAGCTCTTCTTCGATCCTCAGCAGCTGCAGCAACACAGTAAGTTCTCGCTCAGAACATAAAATACCACAAGCCTACACATCGTGAAAAACGAGTGGCAAATTAGGAGAAGCTTGGCAGAACTTCATTTCCATACCTGGTTGTATTTGGCTAGACGCTCAGACCGGCAGGGAGCTCCTGTCTTGATCTGGCCCTGCAATAAACACACATGGAGAGTCACCACTGAGGCAAAAAGGCATACCAAATTTTGTGAATTTAAGATCTGGTTTAGCTGGAGGCAGTACCGTGGCCAGACCAACGGAGAGGTCGGCGATGAAGGTGTCCTCCGTCTCACCGCTGCAGAGAGCTCACAAAAACTTGAGTCCACACCATTTGACAAATGCTAAGAATCTAAGAATGAATTGGAAAATCATTCAATGCTTTTACCTCCTGTGGCTTGCCATCACTCCCCACCCGGCACGCTTGGACATGCTGACGGCTTCGATGCTCTCTGTCACCGAGCCTATCTGATTCACCTGTCACCGTAAACAATTTGGTATTAGCATTATGATTCAAAAAAGAAGAGTTACAGTAGTAATTTCGAGCAGTGATGGTGCTACTACCTTCAGGAGAAGGGCGTTGCAGGTCTTCTCACTGATTGCCTTGGCAACCCTCTGCACAATTCAAACAGGTATTGGAAAAGTTTGTTAAAATGTTTTTATCAAGAGTTTAACAGTAAATCCAGTGACATAGCTTACCGTGGGGTTAGTAACGAGAAGGTCATCTCCTACGATCTGTACTTGCTGCCCAACCTCACCGGTCATTTTGGCGTAGGTGGACCAGTCATCCTGATCGAACGGATCTTCAATCGACACGATCGGGTACTCAGAAACGAAGGATTTGTACATATCTTTCAGGCTGTCACCCGAGATCTTGTGGGAACCGTCATTGTTCTGTTCAGTAAACTCGTCTGATGTTAAACAACATGCTAAGCTTCTGTTTTTAATGACACAGACTAATAGGTATTTGCAATTGGACCAAGGATGCTTGAGCATATCTTACATCCTCCTTGAAATTAAGATCGTAAGTCTTGTCCTTCTCACTGAAAAATTCAGAAGCAGCAACGTCCATTCCAATGACCACCTGCCACACGTAAATAGACTCAATGTTATACTCCATCCGATCCATAAAAAGTGTCGCCCACTTAGTACAAAGCTTGTACAAGCTTTGTACTAAGTGGGCGACACTTTTTATGGATCGGAGGGAGTATAATAAAAAATAAATACAGGGCAAAATTATGAGCTAATGAATTACTTTTCCGGTGTAGCCAGCCTTAGCTATAGCTGCCTTCAATAGCTCAAGGCCCTCCTTGTTTTCCTGCATAATTGGCCATAACATAATATCATATATGAGCATTTGGACGCACGTATGCCCATAGGCAAATACAAAACAGCCAAAGGCCTATCGCTAATTGGAAATCATAGCTGTACTCAGAAAATCATCATACATAAAATACTCCATGGTGCTATTTAGAACAGATTGTACTTTATTTGGTGAAAAGGAACATATTATGCTTTGCACTCAGACTCCCAACATGCTGTTATTTAGAACAGATAGCACTTAGAAAAACATATGGGTCTTACCTGAATGTTAGGTGCAAAGCCACCTTCGTCCCCAACATTTGTGGCATCTTGGCCATACTTCTTCTTGATTATACTCTGCATATAAAATCATCAGCGTTATAACAGCATATTCTAAAGTTCAGGTACATTATGAAAATGGTCGGCTAGCCTGGTTGTTCACCTTCAGGTTGTGGTACACCTCAACTCCCATCTTCATGGCTTCTTTGAAAGAGGAGGCACCAGTTGGTAGGATCATGAACTCCTATAGAAGAGCTAGCTAGATGAGAATCTCGAATCATACAGTTGAAACTTTTTGTGAGGAATTTACTCGTGCTCTGCAAGCAATATTACCTGCATGGCAAGCTTGTTCCCAGCGTGAGAACCTCCATTAATCACATTAAAAGCAGGCACAGGCAGCACGAGGGTCTTGTTCCCGGCAAGATTTGCAATATGCTGCAAACAAATACAGTTCAGCACACCCTCTCGAAAACTTGGATGAGCACTCCTGCTGTTCAGCTTTAAGTGCTCAACAAACCTGGTAAAGTGGAATCTTCTTCACCATGGCTCCAGCTTTGCATACTGCAAGTGACACCGCGAGAATAGCATTTGCCCCAAGCTTTCGTTGGTTTAACACCACATGAAAGGAATTTATCAGTATAAATACTTTATGGAAAGGTTAGAAGCTCAAGGATTAATTATTCCACGATACCTTCTGTTTGCACCAGCCCCATTCGTTGGAGGTTCCATCAAGTTGCTGGACCATGAAGTTATCAATATCAACCTGCTCAGTTGGATCCTGCAACATAACCCATCTTCAGCGTGCTGCCAGTTTCAGTGTCATCATGACGATAAAATTTCGTTTACTTGAGAATTGGCATACACACCTTTCCAACCAGCGCCGGTCCAATAATAGCATTTACATTGTTCACAGCCTAGAAAAGATAATAGGGTCCAATCAGTGTTTGGTCCAACATCACAGACTCACAGTTTATCTTTTACTTATGTTGCACTCTTACACTTAATCATATACTGTGATACAGTGTATTTGAGTGTTCAAGTGCAATCTCAGAATCATAAATTTTCCACTATATATTTTAGTTGTCACAAAATCAACAGAACGAGAGTAAAAGTATGGCCAGCGAAGTAACCTTGAGAACGCCTTTGCCAAGATAATCAGATCCTCCATCTCTTAGCTCCAAGGCCTCATAAATCCCTACAAAATCAACGTCTCAGACATATAAAAACAACGAACATTCTACTAACATCTAGAAGCACGATGAGGCAGGAGTGGCACGCGGAGCTGGACCGTCGAGGAGACGACAGAACAGAAGGAAAAAAAATACGCGCCATGATGGGGACGAGTGACGTATGTTTCTGCCTATGTGTTTTTCTCTAGCAAGTTCCAAACACCCAAGTCCTGACGGCGACTGCTTTGTTCAAGCTATGGAACTGCGGTCGGACACACACGTACTGTACGTACCAGTGGAAGCGCCGCTGGGCACCGCGCCCCTGGCGAAGCTGCCGTCGCTGAGCCCGATATCCACCTGCGATCCCAGATCAAACCACGGATCGGCGATCAGATTCCGAATTCAGAACAGAGTAGTAAACTACTAATTCGAAGAAGAACATAAGAAAACATGTAGTACTGATCCTGGGGCAGAGAGGGTTGATCTGCACCTCGACGGTGGGGTTGCCGCGGCTGTCGAAGATCTGCCGCGCCTTGACGGACTGGATCGTCACGGCCGCCATGGGTGGCTGCTGGATGGATCGTCCGATCGATCAGCCCCCTCTCGTACGTGCTAGCTAGCTGCAAGTAAAACTCTCTCTCTGTCTGATTGTTCGTTCGTGTCTTCGTGTCTCCCTCCCACGGAGGCTCCTTGTTTGGCTACTTGTAGAGGCGTGGCGCGGAGGAGCTCCGGTGGGCGGGGCCACCCGGTTTGTCTGGCGTTGCTTGGAGGAGGGGAAATGAAGAAAAGGGATTTGGAAAGTTAGGACGCTGTCTGGTTTAGACCACCCGCTGCCTGATTTAGCTAGGATCGATCGATACCGTGGGTGTGGGTCTTTCGTGTAAAGCAAGCTTATTTACTTGGGAATTTCAAACATCAGCTGTCTGGAATAAGAACCGTACGTGCGTAAACCATTTATTTACAGGTGACTTGGTGAAAAAGAAAATACCCCGCGAGCGAGGGTCAATTTTTTTTAGATAAAAGGCCCAGCTTTGAATTAACAAATCTCAGAGTTTTACAACGGCAGCTACAAACGAAACAAGGTGTTGAGGAGAGCCTCTAACAAAGCAGACAAAGGACAAGCTAAAAAAAGAGGAAAAACTACGCCGAGCACCACATCCTTGCGTAAAACGGCCAGCCAAGAGGCAGGATCGGACCACTAGTGAAGCCACCACCACCACTAGCACAGAGCTTGCCATCGGAGAGGAAAACACAGGAGACGAAAGCCTAGAGCCTTCAGCAGATGTCGAGCAGGAAGGAGAGGAAGCCAAGCATCACAACGCCGAACGAAGACCGCAACATCGACAACGGCGAGCACCAAACCCTTGCGTAGAACGGCCATCCACCAGAGGGGCGGGATCGGACCACACCACAGAGGCGAGCACCAAACCCTTGCGTAAAACAGCCAGGCACAGGAACAATACAACATCACTTCAGGTCGCCGACTGCGAAAAGGCTCCATCTTTGCACTCAAACACCCAAGTCGGAGCAATGAGATCCCTGCTCCAAGACGGTGCCTCCAAGGAGCTCACGACGCAGTAGCGCCGCCACCGTCAGGTCTAAAGACCAGGGTTTTCACCCGGAGCATACACGAGGGAAGTGGGGTGGAACCACAGTGTCGCCCCCAAGAGGGGAAGCGGCGCCCACGGGCGTCGCCGACACCGGCGTCAACCGACGACTTGAGCTTTCGCTCAGTCCGGATCCCACCTACCCATCGGCAAGGGTCGACTCCAACATGTCTGCAATAGAGCCTCTAGATCTGAATCAGGGCAAGGACCGACACCCAAGTCGGCACTCACCAGGCGCTCCAAACGTCGACAATCTTGCCGTCATCACGACCAGAGAACCCGACCAAGACCACCGCCCCGAGACTCGCCGGAGAGCCGTGGGAGCGTCCACCAACCAGGGCCGCCGCCCCGGCATCCAAACTCCCCCGAGCTGACGAACCAGGAAAGCAGCGCATGAACACCCGCCGGGCCGGCCAATCCATCGACCACCTGCAGCACCAACCGTCGTGGCATGGTCACCAGATCCCCTGATCTGGCAGAGCACGCGCACGAGCAACACCGGGACAGAACAGCGGGGAGCCAAAAGAGGGACAAGGAAAGGGAGACAAGGGAGCTGCCCGCCGGCGGGAGCCTGGGACCTGCCCACTGCCTCACCCCGCCCAGATCCATGGCATCCAGGCCCGCTCCACCGCTGCGCCGGCCCGCATCTTGAAGACCAGGCACCATCTCCACCTAGGGGAGGACGGGGACGAGGTCGCCGGCCGCCCATGGCCAGAGCCAGTCGCCACCGCCATGAAGTCGAGCTCAGGCGCGCCGGCCCCGGAGAGGAGCCCAGCACTCGGAGAACGCCTCGCCGCCGCCGTCCTCGAGGTCGCGGGCTTGCCCGACGACCGTCTCAGGCGGCGGCGAGGGCAGGAACGGGGGGAGGCGGTGGAGGCGGGTAGGGTTTCGACCGCCCGAGCCGCCCCACGAGAGGAGCGACGTGGGGGCGTTTCCTCACATCCAAGGAAACTGTGTGTTGAATTGTGCGAATTCAGTCGATATAGTCAGTTTAGCGAGGGTCAATTCAGAGAGATGGGATTCACAAAACCACAAGTGGGTATAGTCAGTTTATTATACAGTACCAAGATAGATTTGATGATTTGCCACACTTCATTTTGCAATTTGAACATTTGCCATTTCATGTATCACTGACAGGTGGTGGTCATGCATGTGACAAATAATCAAATATCAATAAAAAAAGTGTGACAAATCATCAAATATCCCGGCACTCGGTCGAAATGGTGCTTTTGGAAAAGAAAAGAAGGCCAAGTGGAACTTGGACTTGTCACGCACGTAGGGTGATCACTCTTTGACAACACAAATTCTTAACAAATCAGCCACGGAGCTTTTGTGGAGGGGTAGGGACACCTCATCCAGATGCATGCATTATATATGATAGTTTGCACATTCGAAAAGCTCTTGTTAAAGATAAATCGAGTTGATTTGTGCCAGCGGGGTTTGGGTTGTTAGTGACACAAACAGTTTGCGTGACATCCTTTTATACTTTCTCCCGATGCTTTTCTATCTCCAAGACACCTACCACATGTCCACATTGTCCTGGCCCTCTCGTGGCGTTGGTGAACATATAAATATATGGCCACGTCTAGTAAGCAATCGATCGGTCTTTTGCGCCAATTAGCAATCTCCCAGGATTCGGGAAAAGGAACCTCGCTAGGAAAGGAGTGTAGCTTGGCCACATGCATGCACTGCTTTACCAGCTTTACGGTACGCATTTAATTCCACGTGATTTTTTTTCAAAAAGTCATAGCTCCTAAATCGTGTGTCGAAATTGCGATCCGTTTTCACCGTTGGGACTCTCTCGACGAAATCTTGAAAACTAAATCCCATTTATATATGTTTCGACAAAAAAAAATGAAAAACAACTATGTTGTTTAGGCCAGCAACTTCGTACTAACAGTTGCTTATAGTATTTTTTTTTATTTCTACTCTTGTTGCGTTCCTTGAATAAGTTGACATTATTAGTGTTTTAGTTGGAGTCATCCTCCCGTGGGTTACAAGAGGAGCATGCACAGTTGGTGCACTAATTTCCCCCCGGAAAGCAACTCTAGCATTTAGTGAAACAACTTCATACTAAGAGTGTCGGGACCCCGGACTAGCCGTCCGAAGTACCCTTGTGCCTACAACATCAGCGATCCCATGATCAGTGTGTCGCTGAGCACAATCAAACTGGTATCAATAGATCATCCATATATATCGAATAAATATACTTACTTGAGTGAAGTTATAAACTTCAGCATATACTTGCGGCAGAATCATCAAATAGCGGGGAGCCCAAGTCTCTTGCCATAACCCTACAGGCAACTGACTGGGGGAACATCCTAGTCCGCATAGCCGTCATCGCAATCCTCTTCCTTGTACTCCTTCTCATAGTCTGGCCAAGACAATAGCCAGGGACGAAACCAATATGAGTACATTGGAATGTACTCGCAAACCATCCGGTATTTAATTATTGGAAGGAGTAATGCATAACAATAGGGTGGGAGGCTCTAGGGTATTCCTTTGTTTTGCCAAAAGTATTTTTCTTTTAAAGAATAGATATCTCCATATCCTTGTTGAAAAAAAGATAAGACATTTGAAAACGAAGTTTCTTTTAATAGAAATAGTTTTTCTTCAAAAACTCCTCTAGTGGGGTCACGGCCCGTCGTGAGACCTTTCCCTTCCATTCCCTTCATACCGATCCACTGGTATGATGTTTAAAAACATCTCCGTTTTAGAAAAACACCAAAACTTGCACATAGGTCTAAGTAGGGCCTTCCAACTGTCCATATCCGAGGACTCGGCTATTTGAATAGTTTTACACTCTGCAGAGGTTGCACACTTTACCCACACCATCCGGTAAACTCACCGTGTCAGCCACGTCCCGCCATACAAGTTGTATGCGAAGTTGAGTAACCGATCATAACCTTTCGCTATGTCCATGCTAGTACCAAGTTCCTCTCAATGGGTTTATCATCCCCGGCACACCGTGTGGATCCAACATATCATTTTTATCAACACGTCCTTTCATCAAACTCGGACTCCACACTGCCACGACGGGAAACCCACCGTAATCACCCGGTATGATACGCATACACTTTTATTAATCGGTTCGGGGGTCCTTAGACCCTTAGGAGGAGTTTGAGGTACCTCATACTAACATGGACAAACTACGAGTTAAGCTCCGTGCCCATATGTGGGGTAATGTGGTCGCACAGGTTTCGGCTGGTCGACGTAAGTACTAAGACACAATGTGCATTTTTCTCAAAACCTTCATACTCCATCTTTTCTCCAGTTCCAAAGTTAATCATTTAGCAACATCTTGGGTAAAACACAAGTTCACCCAAAGATTTTCATAAAGAGGATTTTTTATTAAAACATTGGTTTTTTCCAACCTAGAATTTTTCATTAAACACTACTATATAAGGGGGGCCTAATCATGGCATATAACTTAGGTAATATTTTAAAAAGGGTTTTAGTGGCACACACCACTTGAAAACATTTCATGCATCTTAACATATGTAAAACATGCTTAATCAAAATAGTAGGACAAAGGGTATGATCAAATGGATGGCTTGCCTTGGTCAGCATCTTGTCCCTGGTCTTGATACTCTTGATCAATAAAAGATAGTAATAATAGTCCTTTCCCTTCGGGATAAGATCCTCTCCGATGGCGTTTGTATCTAACGTCGTAAAAAGGAAAGAACACAATCAACATACAGTGGAACACTCCGACAACAAACATCAAGCTATTACTTAACAAACAACAATCATGAGAGATGACTATTATTTAATCAAACAAGTTTGGCAATCACCAACACTACTCATGATTAAAAATTATGATTAAAGTTGTGATTAAGCATCTTTATTTAAACAGGAAATACTTTGTGACAAAAGTTAAGCTTCCAATTAATCTCTGTAATTTTAATTATTCTACCGAGCTAAGGTAGAGGCATTAACAAGATACTCAAGCTAGGACTCAACTTAAATACAACCAAGTATAACAAGCAAGGCAATTATACTAATCACACAAAAAAATCAAATCATAAAAATAAGCAAGCAATACATGCCATTACTAAACTACTCAGTCAAGCATCACCACAACTCTCAAGCATCACACATAGCTACTGCACACACAAGGCAACATGATTTGATTTCAATTTTATTGAATTAACTATTATTTAATTGGGTCTTAAATATGGCAGAACTAGTGGTGCATGTTTAATTGCATAACTTAAGTTCTGTTGACCACAAAAATATGAACTAAAATTCTACCGAAAGCTACTGATGTGTAGAAGACAACCCAATTGGATTTAATTCAATTTGAGTTATTAAACTCTCTGTATAAATGTTTTAATCCAGAAAGTCAATATTCTAGTTTTTGCTACAACTCAAGTTAATTTTATTCAAAAATTAAGTCCTCTTAGGGATAACTAGTATTGCTTAAATGTGAGCTGACAAAATTGGTTTGACCTCATTTGGATTAATAGAGTATCAGAAACAAACAAGTTAAGTTTTATACCTTCTGTGGCATTTTGAATATCATTATTTATTTATTAATCTAAATGGGGGTGAAACCACTTTAGTGAGTTAGCGAATTTCATAAGATTTCCAGAAAATATTCATTTACTTAATTTGGATTCCTAGATATCGAGATATTAATTTTCAAAGTCTTGATAAATTTTCTGGTAGAGAAATTCCCCTTTTAAGTTTAACAACTTAACTGATTTGACAATTTCCTACTGACTTAACCACGACACCAAATGGGATCAAACCAGTGGCAGTGGGAAGATTAGTTGATGTGCTTTATATAAAATTTTAGTTTGGGATATTTGGATAAACCAAGTTCTGGGAAACATCTCCCAAAAATGGTACCAAAATAACCTTTCTGGTTTTTGAGTTAAAGCCAACACATTTGTCATTTTTATTTTTGAGTTGGACAGAGGTCAAAAAGGATCATGGCGGGAGAAGGGGATTGGGGGAGAGACGACGCGGGGATCGGCGGCTAGGGTTTTCCAGTCGTGGGGTGCAGCTTATATACAACAGACGCGAAATGACGATTATGCCCCTAAAGTTCGACGGAATTACGACCCCTGCCACAGGGCGAAAAAATGGACGGGCACGATGGGAACAAGCGTCTATAGGACGGTCGAGAGTGGCTGAGCTCTGGGAAGCCTCCTAGCACCCCCAAGGAAGTATGGTTTAGATATGGCATGCTGTACTAACTACATCAATTTAGTTTACTATTTTTAGGCCTCTAGATTAATGGGAATTTGCATGGGAAGGTGGCAATCTTTTGTTATTTCATGTGGCGGAAAATATTGCTTAGCCATTTTCCCTAGATTATATCTTTTGTATAAATTTTATTTTTGGGTTCATACCACTTGATCATGTCAGTACACTAAACATACTAACATATCCTACAAAGTTTAATTTCTAAATAAATTTATGTTAAATGTTATTAATAGTTTAAAACAGAACCTTTTGTCAGTTTTCAGGAAATCCTGAAAACAGATTGAACATAGCAACTTTGCCTAATCTTTAAATATAGAAAATCTATTCCAAAATTAACAAAACAAGATTCCCTGTAATATATACAAACTATAAATTCTAACACAATTTATTTCACTAATTGTTTATAAAGTAATCGAGCAGATGATGCATGCAAACATAGCATCAGAGCAATAACCATCCAGGACTTGGCAGATTTTTCAGATTTTAAATCGGGCGGGAAGGCACTGTGGCCGTTGATCCAGAGATCGACGGCACACAGCCGTCCTGTACCTCCCGATGGAGGGAGAAGCTGGGGTGAAGGGGACGGCCGGGGAGGCTACCTGCCGGCGGCGTTCGTCGGCGGCGAGGGTCGGGGTCGACGGCGGAGACTCGGGGAAGCTTCTAGGCGGACTCGTGCTTGCTGGAAGTGGCCGTGGCGTCGGTGGCGAGAAGCACGGCCACGAGGCGGTGTACGGACTCCGGTGAGCTCTCCTCGTCATACCTGGGCACGAAACAGAGGGGAAACGGGGGGTGTGTGAGTGCGGTGGTGCAGGGGGTGAGGGTGCAGGACAGAGAGAAGTGAGGGGGAGAGAGACACGGCACGGCCGTGGTCGTCATCCTTCTCGGGACGGCCGAGCTGGGCAGCAAGGCTCCGAGCAGAAGCTTCTCCGCTGCGATGCTCCGCCCTCCTGGCGGTGCACGAGAGAGTGTAGGGGGGGGGGGGGGGGGAGAAGCAGTGGGGAGGTGTGGAGGAAAAGCGAGGGCTCAGTGCTTCTTTTATAACCGGAGCCCCGGCTCACGGTGGACGTCGAGCACGGACTCGAGCGAGGGAGGGCTCGGGAGTCACGGGAAGCGGCGTCAACGGGTCGAGGGTGGTGTGGCACGCGTCGTGGTGGTCGGGGCCGGCTTGGTTGGGCGCTGATCGGGCCGGGGTGGCCGGGTTTAATGGTGCACGCTAGGTGCTCGACAGTTGTCGTTCGGCAGTGCACCAGCGATTGAGGGCAAGGCGAGGGGCCAGGAGCAACGGGGTAGAGTTGGTGAGTGTCCAGGTGCCAAGTGTAAGCTCCAGGACATGGGGTTCCACTGGTTTGCTTGCTGGGTGACCAAGTGGACATGGTGGTGGACATGTTCTGCCATGGCTGCATAGGGTTAGGGTTTTGGGCATCACTTCCAGCTGGATTTCGAGTAAGAGAGGGCTGGACAGCGAGGGGAGAGCTTAGGACAGCTTCTGGACAAGAGGTCTATAGGTTAGAAACGAATTTGAAAAGTTTTGGGCGGTTTGAGGAGTTGACAGAAAATTCAGAAAACTGACGACACGAAGGCCAAAAAACTACCATGGTTAGGTGATCAACTGACCAAGATTATTACGAATCAAGATACAGAGGTGAAGCACTACATATGGGGATCACAAATATCAACTAATCACTCGTTAATAAGGAAGTATGAGTGGTTTTGCAAGGAGGCGAAAAAGGTATAAAATAACAGGTTCAGAAAATTCAGAGTTTGGTACATAGAGAAATTTCCAAGTCCAGAAAACCGTTATTTTGGTGACATCAAAACCATCAAGTATGAGAGATCTAATAATCAAAATAATTAAGAAGGAAGGTTAAAGGTTGATGTACTAACTGTGGATATCACAAATAACACAAAAGATTCGAGGTATAAAAGTATTTGTATGGTTTTGCAAGAGGATAAAAAGAGAATAAAATAACAACTTTCAGGAAACTGTTATTATGGTGGTAACAAACCATCATGAAAGAAGGATGTTAAAAGCATGAAAGGCTCAATAAAAACTTTTGGATGAGATACAAGATGTCAAGGATGGCTGAGGAGGTGGTGCAATGTCAAAAATGCCAATTTTAAGTGTCCAAACAAAAATGCCAAAAGGCTATAAATATTGGAGTTATGGTCGCTGTTTTGACTAGACCTCAAAGTGAACATGTAAAGATAAGCAAATGAAATCAAAATATTCAAAACTCAGCTTGCATAGCAAGATAAGATGGAGTAGAAGAGATCTATGATGGTGTATTTCTAAATTGACCAAAGGTAAGAGAATGGTGAGGCTCAAGATATGGTATTTGTTAACGTGAGTGAGGATAGGTCCAGAGAAGGTTTTGATCAAGATTCTCAAAGATTTTGGAATAGAGAAGATGTTAAATATACTCATTTAGGTCTCACATGACCATGAGCATGCCAGGGATCTTTCTAAAAAAAAATTAGGTATTACTTTTGTTCACGAAATAATTTTTTAAACAACTCTAGTCTTGTTGGAAATAATTAATAACAATATTTAACACAAGCAAGTCAACACAAGTCAAACCATTCAACAAGACAAAACAAACAAGCTAAATACCATATCATTCAAACAAGACACTCAAACAGTTGGTGAGATCAAACACAAGCAATTATCAAGTACTTAGTTGGATGCTGGGATGGTGATCAAGTATCCTCATGACAAGTATGATGTTGGAAAAGCTCAACCCCATAATTTGATATTTTTCAAAAGGGTTGCTAAAATACATGGGCGGTAAACTTCCCACCTTTATTGTTTTCAAAGGATTGAAAGTATGAGTTTAAAAAAATAAGAGCTACTGATACAAGGGAAATACCAAGGTTGAAATATATAGGTAGGAGATGGTATATTGTTCTCCTTGGTTTATAAACAATTAAACTTTTGGAAATACTTTTACTTTCTCAAAGAGTGGGTATTTTGGTTGTGGCCATGACATGATTACCAAGGTTAGGTAGATTTTTATCTGGGTTGAGTTCTTAGGTTAATATTTATTGGTCCAACAACATAAACATCAAGTTACACAAGGCCAGCAGAGCAATGGGAAAGAAAACACAGTCATTAGTGTAGCATTTCAAAAAGTTTTTTGTTGGTTCTGAATTTTGGGTCTTGTAAAACTAAGTTTTTTCTTGGTTCCAAAATTTGGGATGTGACAAAGAGGTGCTTACACTAGTTTAAAGTTGCTTCCCGTGATGTTTTAGTTGCAGTCATCCCTCACTTGGTTGCAACTAGAGAAGACACGATTGCTAAACTCTTGCAAAATTAGTTGTTCTAGGTGGTATTTTAGTTGCAGCCATCCTCCACCGAGTTGCAACTCGAGCATGCGCAGTTCCTGCACTCCTTGAATAAGTTGCAGATGCTAGTGTTTTAGTTGTAGACATCACCAGTGGGTTGCAATAGGAGCATGCATAGTTGTGCGAGCCGTGTAGTGCGTGCCGGCGCTGCGGGAGGTCGGGTGGAGGTCGGGTGCTCCAGCGGCGCCTTGTGGAGGTGAGGCACTCATCAGCAGCTAGTGGAGGTGGGGGGCACCCGACGGCCCCGAGGTGGAGGTGGGAGCACCCGACAGCCCGAGGTGGAGGTGGTTCCTTTGCAGTACTATGAAGTTGCATATTGTTAAAGTTGGCTACTTGGTAGGCAATCAGTATTACAAGTTGCTGGTCACACTAATAAAGTTGCTGCTCTTAGTACTAAAGTTGCTTCTCGAAAATAAAGTTTGTCAAAGCATATACAAATGGGATCTAGTTTTGAAGAGCTCGTCGCGAGAAGGCTAACGGTGAAAACTGATAGTAATTTCGACTCACGGTTTAGGAGTTATGATTTTTTTATAAATCAAACAAAAAGAAAAAGCCGTGAAATCCTTCAACACGTGTGTGCACAATTGTCGGGACATGGACACGTGGGTTTCACTAGGGACCACTCCCGGTGCGGACCGTCCGCACTTAGGCTTTTCCCTAGGTGAAAAATTGTCGGGACGTGGGACGTGATGCTCGCTTGATCAACGCCATCGGACGGAACAGAAGAGTCCGCTAGAACGTGTCAACTGGCCTCCGTGCACTTTTTAGCGTTTGGGTAAATATCCAGGCCATCACCAGCGTCGTGGCGCTGTGGGCGGCTTCGCCTTGCAATTTTCCAACATTGTCTCCTACCTGCCGCCCCGCCTTCATTGCGCCGTTGCATATAGCCGGTGGCTCCGAGGAAAAGCCTCCGACTCGCTGTTTACCTTAGATGAAGGTCTTTTCAGTCATGCTCTATGGAAAGAAGAATAGCGGCATCTTCGAGCAATAAAGGTTTTGAGGCTTGTATAATACAAAATAGGATGTGTACATTTTCAATACAAATATTTAAATATGTATTTTTTATGAGAATCATTAAGAAGAGGAAGCAAGGAGACCGTTTCCACGCGCCATAGAAAGAACATGCTCCCACTCGCATGCTGACCCTGTTACCACCGATTGCACTTAAATTTCAAAAATATTATTTTCCTTACGTCGGGAAATATTAGTTTTTCAAGATAAACAATGTCCGTTAGGCACCTAATCTTTATGTCATAATAGATCGCATAGCCGGAGAAGTTTCGGAATTGCATGATTTTTGTAAGGCGCCCTTTAAACCAAACCGGAGTGGATATACAGATACACCACATGTGCTATACAGACAACCTACTCCCTTTGTTGCTAAATATAAGATGTTTAAGTCTTTTCTGACCACATATGTAACTAGACTTGTTTTAGTGTAAGATTCAAATGAATCTATATACTAAAACGTGATTAGATATGTGTGTGTTAGAAAAACAGTAAAACATTTCATATTTAGGAACGGAGGGAGTATAATAAAGGAAGCAAAACATCAACGCAATATTGACCGGTCGGTTTCAACTTCTTTGGTGGTCAAAAAGTGTTAGCAACCTATCCCTACCACTACTGGGCTGGGCTTGGGCTCCTGGGAAGACACGGAGGCAGCGACTACAAATATCGACTGAAGCGATACGAACAAGCTGGCTTGGAACGGGACGGCTTCGGCCTCCTCTGCTTCTGTCTCCTTCTCCTTCCTCTAGTGTACCTCTAGCATCTCGATTCCCCATGTCCGAGCTCTCAACTTCTCTGTAATTCGAGCTGTAATCGAATCCTTGCTCTAGCTGAGTGAATCTAGTAGTTGGCTGTTAACATTTGGTATTCAGAGCCAATCGATTCCTCCATAAAAAATCCCCAAAATCCCAACCAAATTTTTTCCCCACAATTCCCAAATTCAAGCCAGATTCCACCCATCTCCTATCAATTCCATGGATTGGAAAGCCGAGCTCGTCTGCTCAATCGAGGCATCCGTGCATACGGCCGTCGAGGCGGCCATCCAGAGATCAATGTTGGCATCCTTCGAGGAGTCGGCGGAGGAGACGGCAAGGCGCCGCACCATGTCGATCGGCGAGGTGGGACGGCGTCGTATCGAGCTTCAAGAGGAATGGGTGAGGCGTGACCCGGTGTTGGCGGAGAAGATGGCTAGGCGTCATGCCGCTTTCCGTGCCGCACATCCATGGACTGCAACACCAGAACTGGCGATGGCAGCTACCCCTTGGGCTGCATCTGTGCTGCTCGAGACGGACCTATCAACGTCGATGCCTGGCGCGGCGATGGCGACCTCGGAATCTACCACGCCTTCCACCATCCTCACAGCATGTGCAGTGCACTGCGCCAGCCACCGGTTATCTGTGATATGTTTAGAACCTTGTCAAGAACTTTATGGTCACAAATACTCTATGTGGAATTGCTCAAGAATCAGTTTGATTGTGCTGGACCAATCAATAAGCAATACTTGGAATGCTTGACTGTTTGTGCTACTACGTATCCTTCCATGTGTGCCACAACTCATTCAAATTGCTTGTTGCCATGGGATCCAGGAGACAAAACAAAGCTGTCTTGTTCAAGTGATAATGCGATAGCAAAGTATTTCTGTCAGCACATCTACAAAGAATTGCTCCAGTATCAGTTTGATTGTGCCAGCACATTCAGTAAGTTGTACGTGGAACGCATTATTGCTTGTGCTCCTGGATATCCTGCCATCTGTGCTGAACAAGTTTCCTTCGAGGGTTTTCTGCTGGAATTTTTCTCTTCTCGGAGCAATTCTCACCCTCCCTGTCTTCAAACCTGGGCATACTGGTCACTAACAGCAAATTCAGTACCTTATCATTTTGTACCTATCACGGTTGGACTGGTTTTTCCCTACGGCTCTGTTTCTGTACCATGGAAAAATGCATGGTCCAACTTGTTTGACATTTGGAGGGCAAATTGGAGCTGCGAGTTTCGGCCATACATCTTGCAGTCACAGACTGCGGTGTTCCTGTTCTGTTCTATGGAAATTCAAACACTGAAGGGACCAATGAAGCAATGGGACCCAGGAATTGGTTGGAGCTTTCATTTTTTGAGAGAGCTAGCACTTACTATAATTACACCAGATGTGACCAGCTTGTTGACTGCAGCAGTGTCTAACATTCAAGCTTTTGCATGAAATATTGTTCAATATTTTTTCTTGCTATGCTGGGACAACATGTGTTACTTCTATCTGCAGTTGTGGCCAGCAATTGTTCTGGCCTGTTTTTCTGGATATCTCATTACAGGAGGTTTTGAGCTTAGGTCGTGGGAGGTTGTTTGGACCCAATACTATTTCCTGGCAGAAGGTTTTGAAAATTCCTACTATGAACCTTACTCTGCGACTGATTCCTTTTCCTGGAAAATTTCATGGTACAAAACCTCTGTTGCTTATGTCCTAGTGCAGCATGTTCTATGTCCTGCCAGATCACAGGCTCATATTCCGGGCAGTCAACCTAATGATGTCAGTTTCTCTTATGTGCTGGTTCTTGGACACGAGTGCATAAAAGTACAACGGACAAGGGATACTTTGCACTTGCAGCAAGCTAAAATTACTTCCTTGCAAGCCAATACTGGTTCTCACTTCATTGGATATTCTAGTCTGGTTGGTTGCAAATTGCTGCATTGGAAAATTGAATGGCCGCTGTACTTCGTGTGCTCTACTAGTGGCAACAAGTCCGGTAAACTATTCCATCCAAAAATAGTGAGTTATGACGGTTATCTTGAGAAGAGAAACACAACTTTGCAAGTTTTCCTCCTGGTAAATTGGTCTCAGTCTCACCATATTGAAACTTGTGGATGCCTTTCTCTTACTTCAGGCATGGAAAGTACTGTACCATTTCAGTTCCTCGCATTCGTTGCCATGTGGATATTCCAGTCTGCAGTTTTGTCAAGGGAAGTTGTCATGGGATCCAGGCATATGTCCACTTCTTTGTATCTTGGAGTTTTCACACAAGCTGAACCAAAAGTAAAGAATGCTACAGCTCCAGCCTACTTACTACCTTGTCCTCTGTCTCGACCATGGTTACAACTTCGACAAAGTTTGTGCCGACCACGACTACTATCTCGACGTCTTTCATGATCAAGCGCACATCGGCAAGGACTACTACATTCACGTCTTCATTGAGCAAGTCGGCCTCATCTACCTCAACCTTGTCAAGGTCTGCCTCGACTACGACACCTGCCGTGACCTCGATGAAGTCATGAAGCATAAGGTGCAATGGGATCCGGGTGGTGCCTCGAGGTGGCAGCTTGAGGGCAAAGCCGCCTTTTAAGGAAGGGGAATGTTAGCAACCTATCCCTACCACTACTGGGCTGGACTTGGGCTACCAATACTGGGCTTGGGCTCCTAGGAAGACACGGAGGCAGCGACTACAAATATCGACTGAAGCGATACGAACAAGCTGGCTTGGAACGGGACGGCTTCGGCCTCCTCTGCTTGTGTCTTCTCCTTCCTCTAGTCTTCCTCTAGCATCTCGATTCCCTATGTCCAGCTCTCAACTTCTCTGTAATTCGAGCTGTAATCGAATCCTTGCTCTAGCTGAGTGAATCTAGTAGTTGGCTGTTAACAAAAAGTTTGTCAAAACTGCCGGCCAGTTATATTGTTGGCTAGCCATTAACTTTTTTGGATTTCCAGACTTCCGGTAGTTCCAGCAATTTGCAGTTGATCAAAACCACGGGTCGTTGTCCTGTACGTCCATGTCTCCCGGTACTGCAATGGCCATCTTCTAAACAGGTTTTGCAGCATGTTATGTTTCGTCAAGCTTGCATCATCGACCTGAAGTCTAAACTTCATTACAGTATTATTTTGCCAATAATTGATTCGACTTTCTAGAACATATATATATTTGGCCGGCGATAGTGAATTTAACTACTTGCAATTATACGGCATTATTGATATATGTAAAATGACACGACAATAAATTCCACCTTGATCTTTAGAACGTTAGCTGTGACTTTGGTACGATATCATTAAAAACTGACTAGCTAGATATATGTCGTAATAGGGCATACTTGCTCCATGACGAATCATGTCATCTTCGGTCATCCGCATTTTCTTTTGTCCAGAAAATTGTATCCTTGGATTTACATTGATTGTCAACCAGCTCCGTACAAAATAATCCCTAACATGTGTTTCTTTCTTGAAATAATCCTTACTAACATGTACTTTCTCCGTTCCACATTAACTATCGCTGATTTAGTACAAACTTAATTATACTAAATCAACGACCACTAATTTAGAACAGAAGGAGTACTATATATGATGCACAAAGAAATGACGAGGCGTGTAAAACTGAACTTTCTTTGTTTTTTCCGTTATCTTGATAAATGATAATAGTGTAACCTGTTTCCATTACTTGTAGTCGTACGAAAAAAGATGCACAAAGGAAATGTGCTAGAGACACTAGCGGAGGATGGACTTGTACAACCCAAACGGCCACATTATGGTTCACTAAATAATGAGAAGGATTTACTTACTGGGCTTTATCAGACACTTCAAACGCTGACATGAGCCGAGCCGCTCCCAAAATCTTGGTCCGAGCCGAGCTAGCTCGTTGGGCTGGCGAGCCGAGGAACACGTTTAAGGACCTCTGAGAGTAATAGTTTTTTTTTCAAGAACATGAGAGTAATAGTTTTAAGAACGTTGACTCAGACATATTTGCATTTCATGCATGTGAAAAGTTCAGAAAATTTAATACTTCCTATTTAAGAAGTACGAGTTGCGGAAATCCACTTTGGCTCCCGGGCTCATCTGCACCCGGGTGCCTTTTCGATTTTTTTGAATTTTGAAAACGCTTCAAAAAATCTGAAAACAATTGTGCGGAAACATATTCATGTATTCAATACTCGTGTAAATTTTCGACAGAAAATATCAATTTTTGCGCCCTGTGCAAAAAAGACAAATATCTGACAGACAAAATAGGTGAACAGTCCACTATTCAAAAAGACAGATTTGTCTTTTTTACACAGGGCGCAAAATGTCGAAATTTTACACGAGTGTTGAATACTTCAATATGTTCATGTCCAATTTTTTTCAGAATTTTTCGAAGCATTTTCGTATTTTAAAAAAATCGGAAACAAAACCGGGAGCAGATGAGCCCGGGAGCCAAAACGCCATTCCCTACGAGTTGTCAATACTTCTCTCAGACCGACCAACTAGTGTTTAGATCATCACCTAAGTAATACAATTTTTTTGACATGACCTTTGCGCACTAACTTTTGGACTTTTGAGCACAATTGAAATAATGAATCAATAATAGATCACAAATGCACACAACACAATAACATGAAACAGAACTCAACCTTTGGAATTTAAAATTCCAAAGAAATAAAATGATAAATTTCAAATAAATTCTGAATTAATGCATGTTACAACATTGTATTAAAATATGAATTAAATATTGCAAATCTTTATTAAATATTTAAGAATGCAAAGACACAAATGGATATTACATAATAAAATATTGCAAGTATTTATAAAAGGAGAAAATAAAAATTCAAAACTAAGTTGATCTTGAGATAAAACTTGATCTTACCAGGGAGTTGTCGGATGTGCAACTTGAACGAATGTGGAAGCTGAAAATTCCTATGAAAATTCGTATTTTTCTTTGGTAGGTGACTCAAGACAGACTGCCGACTAGGGAGTAGCTACTGGCATGCAGGGGACCGACGAATGGCATGTGCCCGATATGCTAGTGTGTTGATCTTTAGATCATTAATTTGCTCTTTGCTTGTCCGATTCCCGGCTTTGTTTGGCGGGTGATTAAAGAGGTTGTGGAATGGCCCGACGTCCCACACTCTGTTATCCCACGCTCTATTATGGATTTGATTTCTTTGGTGCGGTGTGGAGAGCAACAAAATTCTGATTTGGTGTAGGGATGGCACCCGCAGGGTATGGGTGCGGGTGGAGCCACCCCATACCCTTACCCGTGCGTCCTGAGCTTGCCCATCACCCGTACCCATACCCGTAAGCGGGTATAATTTTTTCCCATACGCTTCACCCGACAGGGTAAAGGTATACCCGCGGGTAAAAATACCCGCATTTGTAACGGTTAAATTCATAAACTCACGACAAAATATAGAAATAATTTGTAACGGTTAAATTCATAAGGCCATAAAATAAGCATTACAATAAAGTTTTGACACTATAACAAGTTCAACCGAAATAAACTCGAGCAATCCAGCAATTAGGTTAGGTTTAATTAAATTAAGCCCCACCTGACATAATTTATACGGGTACAAGGGCACGCGGGTATGGGTTATGCAATCCCATGCCCGTACCCGCTCTGCCCGATGGGCACAAAATTTTCCTATTTATATACCCATGGGTATTTTTTAGTCTCAAACCCTTATCCTAATGGGGTTTTTACCCGCAGGGTACGCGGGTACAGGGTACCCATTGCCATCCCTAATTTTGTGTGTAGGGTGGGCTGTAGCGACGATGTGGTCTCTATGGACTATTCGGAACAAGTTGATCTTTGAAGGGAAAGTGCTTCGAAAACCCACTAACGCAATATTTCGAATAATTTTCTTCTTATTGGCGGCCACTGTGGAGGGAACATGTGCAGCGTGCTTTTGACTGGATCATTGGAGAACTGACGATTAAGGCTAGTAGACTAGACAGAAGACGTGGTGGCTGATCATCTGGGTCTTTTGTTTTTCTGGAGTAGTGTGGTAGGCTGTGTCTTGAGTTGGGAGTGGAACTCGTCCTGCTACTCTGTTTTTGTAAGGGATTTTGAGCTTTAGCTTGAGCTGGTGGTTCCCAGCGATGTGAAAACATGTTGTAAGACATTTTGCTTTCTATGAAAAAGCAGGGCTTTGGCCTATTCGTCTAAAAAAACTTGATCTTCTTGTTTTTTTTTTCTTCAGCCTCAAAACAAACATCAAAGACAAAAGAAAGATTTTGTTATTGGTTAAAATGTTGCGTTCACCGACATTTTAGTGTTAGAAATTAAATTAATGAGATTAGAAATTTATCCTAATCTCAAATCGATTAGAGGGGATACTTAATTCTAAAGGCATCATTAGGCAACAATGGCATCCATTAGGTAACATTTAGCAATCAAGGTAACGTGGGAAACAAAAGCATATCAATTTGATATAACATCCTGTTCAAAAAAATCAATTGATCTAACATGGTAATGGATATGTATGAGTTCATGGTGATCTATGTCTCTAAATACATAATATATTGTGCATGTCATTTGGGGTCGATATGGGGCTGACCCGGACCCTCAAACGGTTAAAATAAATAAATGACTCCAAACATATAACATTGGAGTCGGCTAGATATTTTGACCGTCTCTAACATTATTGGAGGTGGTTGTAAATTTTATCCGACTTCAATATTATTTATATTGGAGCCGGATGATATTTATTGGACACGGTGTTTATTTGTTGCCGACTTCAATAAAATATTAGTGCAGTCGGTTCTTTCTTAAGTCGGATTTACTAGAAAATTCAAGCGAGGAGGCGCCTTGTGGAGTCGGCAAACAATAAAAAAATAATGTTTTTATGTATTTATATCTCTTATAAAGGAAAACACCCACTAACATCATCAAATTCTCTATAAGCAAGCTGTCCAAGAATATATTCTACTAACCATCCGTTTTATTGGTGTCATCCTTTTTGTAGCTATCTGATTGGCGAGATCACACCATCCTAATTTTCAGTTACACAACTAAATCGTGTGCAACCGGAGGACCACAGTAGTTTAATACTTAACTTTTCGGCCAACTGTCTATTTTTCAGCTAATGGTTTTTATGATGAAGAACATGTAGCAACTATTTAAGGTTATGTGCTCTTTTATATGTAACCACTAAATTTTTTTCCAAGAAGTTTATGCGCCGACATGAAGGGTATTTCTTCCTGCAAACCATCCAGAACATCAGATTTTCAAGTTGTTGATTTCATATTATCTATGGCTAAATTGATTTCATCTTATCTACAACTTTTAGTAACTTCCATCCAACATAAATAAGGTACATTTGTGAGCCTTGAGGACCTTAAATAAAAACAAAATCATTCCACATTAATTAAATGTACCTATTGACTAGCGTGTCTAACTAAATCATCCATATTCCTCTTATACAAGTTCATGCTTCATGCATCTTATACCTTTTCATTTGCGGTAGAATTTCAAAGGAGATACCCGGTGAAACACACGTTGTATCCATCCAGTCCAAAAAATATTCATGTATTGTGAGAAATAAATAAACAAAAAACTATACTACAAGAAATAAAAACGCAAATGGTACTAAAAAAAGTAGAAAACACTGAATAAAAACAAAACATATAATGAAAAAATAACATTAGATACATAAAAAATACAATGGTTGGGCCGACCGATTAGCGAGAGGCTTTTGACTTATGGAAGTGCTGCGTCGCGAGTTCCATCAGTTGATTTGAGCACTCCCACAACAACGGTTGATGTGCTCTCGTGAGTATGCTGCTGAGGTCGTGACCCCAATAACTTTTCACTCGACAAGTACGCAATAAAACTGTGACTGATGAGCTAGGCTCACATACCTTATAAAGATTTGGGAAGGCGTGATACCCTTTGATCTTGGTCGTCATCTATTTATAATCAAACCATTGAGAGGATTTAGATCGAAGATTGACACCAACAAGGTTACAACATTCTCAACTTGATTTCTTAGAAAACTACAACATGTTAATATAACACTGACATTTGTTACAACAAGATGATAGTAACAAACCCATATTTCAACACCAGCTTCATCTCGATGACGAGGTGTGTTAAATACATGCACATGTATCACCGTGTGCTCCACCACTCGACGATGTCACCATGTCAAACACAGACTCAGAAACACGTGAATATGCTCCTTTATAATTGGACACCACCACATGAGTACCCGACCACCATGTTGATCTCCATATGCACACAAGCTGATATAACCTAAGATTGGATTCCGCTAGAGCGTAAGATCAAATCAGCGATTGATCGATATATGTGACCTTTATATTGGTCATTTATCTGTCCGTCCTAAGTACTAATGCAACCAATTATCAAGTCAAGAGAGGAAAGCAACAAAATATGAGATAATTTGCCTCGTGACTGCGTTGGTACTAGAATACAAATCCCTATTTTATCGAGCTCCTGATCAATATTCACCATATTCTCGTATCCCGAATTGATTTCAATGGACTCACTCGAAAAGATGTATGTCGACATTCATCTCGACGAGCGGGTCTGATCGGTAAGATCCACATGCGCCTGCCCGACTGGGAAAATTTCAAGAAATACAATTTGTACTAAATTTTTATACTTCCATACCAAAGGTTACATGCTACAACCTTGACATGTATAATTTCCATTACTTATTATTTAGCATTGCTAACAAGATAGCAATGTTTCTAACTAATAGTTATAGTGTTTGCTCTTATAGAGTTGCAATGTTTATTATTGGAAAATACATTTGCTCTATGCTAAATTTAACTATAATTTGTAAACAAAAATTATTCTTGATTAAATTTGGCAATTGCATAAATCATATATTGTACACACATTTATGGTATCTCTAAACACATAGTCTAACAAATATATTAATAGATTTTTCTAGTCTATGATTAGGTGTACATATATACAGAAATTACTAGAGAGTATATTGAAATCGTGGCACGTTCATTTACCAGTTTTTTCGTGGCTAACTGTGCCTTGTAAGTGACAATGGGTTTAGTAATAAGTTGCACATGTGAATGTATGTGCGTGGTATTGAACTATTACTGCTTATAGTAACCATTGGTAAATATAAAAGGACTTGGTTTCTAATATGTTTGCATACACATGATTTGATTATTTGATATGCTTGCTTCTAACGTGTTTGGTATCATCTTGTGCATACAAGTGTTCTCTCAGCCCCGCCAATTTATGTATAACAAGTATCACAAGAAATTAAACATAAAATTTAGCCAACACAAATTTTAGTACAACATGTCGGACTTCCATAAAAAAAAGAATATCTACATAGATCGATTTTTAGTACATGATACTCGGTTTGTAGTGTAGACTTGCTCTTACAAGTTGAGCATTTTTATCTCTTAATATATTCAATAGTCTCTTATGTTATAAGTGAACGTTTCTAACTCCCGAGCTCTAGTGATCCTGTTATTCTTTTAAAATCTATTTTTTGTGAGTTTTATTTTTTATTAAAACAAATCTAGATGTAGCCTATGCTTTAAACCACAAACATGCAAAATATCAGTTACAAATACTTTGTATTCTTAGGTACATAAAAATGACAAAAGTGTGGATCTGAATATGCATATTTTTAAATCTCCAAATTGTATTAGATTTTTTTTGTAGCCCATAATACAAAAGAAAATTGCACTGCGATTTTCCATGCTTGTAGGATATATCATTGGCTATGTCCATAATGTTTTTCAGAATTTTTTGGAACTCGTAATTTTTTTAAATAACAACATCACTGGAGCTCCGAAGCCAGCTTATACTGTAATGATTACTACTATAATATATTATTTGAGGCCCTCTTTATCTAGGGTCCGAGGCGGTTACCTACTTTACCAGGAGATGGCGACCATCATTTAGATAGAGCAGCTTGTCGCCACCTTCACTGCGTCTGTCACTATGTCCAGAAACAATAGCCTCACTATCCCCTGTCCCGCCCCGCACCCGGTCTAAATGGAGGAGCTCGTCGCCTCCTCTCTCACAGCCACCATGTTCAGTAACAACAATCTCGGCGCCCCCACCTCTAGCCGCCAACACTGGCACCTTTGTTCCTAACCTTTCCTACGGTCTGGCGAGAGATGACGTCACCGATGGCGCGGGAGCCGATGATGAGCCGACAAATGGCGAGGATGTATGACGGCAGAGCTATATCGGTGCTACCGCTTGGTGCTGCTCGTAGGCGGTGTCAAAACACACGAGGAACCGGATCATGTACACACGAGAGAAACGATGGAGTGAGTCGGTAGCGCTAGAGGGACACCGAGTATGTAGCAGAACACACGCGAACACTTGGTGAACCCAAGTGAATCTGACCGCGAACGAAAGAAGACATACCGCATGCCAATATCAACAAACAATTAAAAAAAAATCGAAAAAGCCATCCCGCCTGGGCATACGTGTTCCCGGCTTATCATGTCCGTTCACTGCCTCCATCTTGCATGCAGATTCCTGTTGTATGTTTGCTAAAGCATCCTCAGACTATATCAGTTTTTCATCTCATAGCCCCTCATATTTTACATAATACCTCTCAAATTATTTCTTATTTCGTTCTGTGGTCCATGAGTTTTGGAGCATCACCGCTCTGCCAAACAAACTAATTAAGGATTAGTACGTACTCCAACAGCTAACTAGCAAAATACAAACAGATTAAAGGGAGATGAAAGAACACGTTTAACATATAGGTACAGATCATTTAGATTACAAATTAGTCACTGGAAATATGTTGGGATACAAATTATTTTAGATTCCAAATTTGTATCTGCATCATCAAGTCATTCTTACATTAATTGTTATCCCAATATTTTAGATTCCATAAGATTAGGCGCAATTAGTACATAACTAGTACAGATTATTTTCTTTTTAATGTACATAGTTAGTACATAATTATTTCTTTTTAACTAACTAACTCAGCAATCGGCAGCAACTAAATCCAGATCTGGACACACGTACATGAAAGAAATCTCCAGCAAAATAAAAATGGCAGCAAATAAATCCACATGTGGACATAGAAATAGAGAAGTATACAAGAATGGCAGCAACGAAAATAGGAATTTTTTTAGAAAAGGACAACGTGGATCTGGATTAGTTTAATCAGATTAAGAGCCATGGCCGGTTGATGGCCTCCACCGGCGTCGTGCACCTCCAGCTGCCCACGACCTTGCTAACTCCGAGCGACCGAGCCGGCGTTGGCCGGCTGTCACAAGTCGTCGACAGCCTCAGTCCCATTAGCGGCGGCGCCTGATTGAGGGCCGGGAGCACGGATCCGCGGCCGGGATCTCAGGTCAAGGAGAGGGAAAGGAGAGAACCGATCGACGGCGCCCGTCATGTAAGAAAGAAAGGGGAGGGCAGTGTGAGATGGGCTCCGCTTCTTCCAACTAGGGTGGAGGGTGGTGGTGCGGACAGCTTGAGAGAGAGTGGAAGATGAACTTGTCCACTTCGCTCTCTATAGGGGTGCAAAGATGGACTTGTACAGGTTGGTTTCTGTAAAATGAACAACACGCATCTCAAACAGGCTCGGGACGGTGAGGATAGGCCCGGAACGCGCTAGCCTAGGAGGAAAAACCGCGTTGAAAAAAAATGAGGCCAGCAGGAGGAGGAGCCCCTGCGGCATTTTTTTTAAAGGAGAAGCAACGGGGCCACACAGCCTGCCGAGTCTGGGACTGGAACGCGGGGTGCGGGCAGGCGCGCGGCGCGCACTAGCCAACTGGTCGACGCCCAGGTTCCCTCAAGTCCTCAACGAACAATTGACAAACGATAATTCAACTTTTAATGAAAAGAAACTGTGGATAGTTAAATATATAAGTGGAAATGAAACAAAAGTATAGAAGCAAAAGCAAATAGTTCACCGGAAACTCTAGAGTGAGCCCGAGCTCACCTACTCCTGCTTCTTTTAAAAAATTCAAAAATAGTAAATCAATTCAAAAAATTCTAAAATAAATTGGAGTCGTACGTATATTAGTTCTGCCCATTTCTGCAAAATCTCGGGCTCAAATGACATTTTATTTGAACTGTGCAAAAAAGACAAAATAAGGTTTCAGAAAATATGTGAATACACATTTTTGCAAATGCTGAGTTTGTCTTTTTTGCACAGTTCAAATAAAATGTCATTTAGTTCTGAGATTTTACAGAAATGGGAAGAACTAATATACGTACGGCTACTAAAAATCTCAGATTTTTTTGACTTGATTTACTATTTTTTGAATTTTTTTAAAAAAGCAGGAGCAGGTGATCCCGGGCACCAAAAATCTGCACTCATAGTTCACTGCATATTAGCGGAATAGCGGGAGGCTTTAGGCGGCAACAATGTTTTTTTTTTTTGAACTAGGCAACAATGTTATTGCGGTTGGCCTTGGCGTTCGTAATGTAATGAGATCTGTCGCTATCTCCGACTTAGGGCCCGCTTGGATTGTCTTTTAAAATTCCGCTCCGTATTACTTTACTGCCGCGTGCACATGATCCGTCGGAATATTAGGAGGAGCTGGGAAGGTCCGTAAAATTTTACGGCCATATTTGGTTAAAATACGGGGAATCAAGCGAGCCCTTAGGCGTATCCGCGTATGTGGTAGTTTAACTTCTGAACTGAACCGTCTCTACCAACTCGAACTACTCCAGAACCTCTTCGCTCTCGTTCCCCTCCTACAGTAAAAGGCGACCGAGAAGGCGACCTCGTTTTCCACCGGTGATTTCGCCGCTCTCCACCTCCTCGTCGGCCTCGTCGCCGGCGGAGGAGGGGAGGGGGGTCGAATCGCCGGTGGGAACTGTCTGCTTCTAGTCTAGGTTTAGCTAGGTAGCTAGGGTTGTGCTGCTCGCTGCTCGTTTTGCCGGTGATGGCGGGGGTGGCGGCGGCGAATAAGAGGGCTCTTGATCTGCTTCGGGCTGCCTGCTTGGGGGCAACTGCTGGTGGATCTGCGAGCTCGTTGTCTGGGGATGGCGGTCGGTTCGGCGGCGGCCTCCATCCAGCGGATTTTGTACCTGTTCCTCGCCGGCCTGGCGGTGTGGTCTCCGGCGCCGTCGGGAGGATCTGGGTCTTGTATAGGGGAGCTTCGGCCGTCGACCTGTCGAGGGTGGCGGCAGGCTGCCGGGATGCGTCGTCCGTTCGTGGCAGGTGGTTGCTGGCAGGCGAATCTGGTGTTGATCCACGACCTCGTCGTCGGGTGGCTCCGGATCCGGAGGTTGAAGATGAGCTCGGGGGGGTTCCCCGACCCACGATCCAGAGCGACATGTGGGCATCTCTGATGCTCCTCTTGGTGGTTCATAAAGCCCTTGTGGCGATGGAGCTTCTTCAGCTTCGGGTGTTTTGGCTGTCGTCGTTCTTCCTGATGGTGCCTGTCGGCGCCGGCGGCGAGCGACGGCTTGGTCTGGGTGGTGCAGGAAACCCTAGGGTCCTCTCTGTAATTTTCTTTTTCTTCAGGGGTTTTTTCTGCTATTTGTTCGGATCTACGTATCCTGCGTGGTCGTATCTGTATGTGTGTACGTACTCTGTACCGTATTTGTCTCTGACTTAATATATATGTATGCATTTCAAAAAAAACATCTGAACTGAACTGCCGTGTTACGTGTGCCCGCCCAGCTGAAACCGAGTGTCCATCTCAAACTCAACACCGACACGGGGTGGAAGTGGAACTCCGACTCGGATCATACGATGGATCCCGTTGATTAATGCGTATACTCTACAAATAGGAGACTCATCAGTCCATCACGTACCCGTCCACCAGACCACCACGCTAATTGATCTCTGGAGCCTCCCTTAACCTAAGATCGCGCAAGAGTCTTGAGTGATCGGTAGATGGCGACAGCAATGGAGCAGCTCGTCGCCGCCTTCGCCGCCATGTCTAGCAACAACATGGCCGCCACACCTCCCGCCGCGCCGCCGGTACAGATGGAAGAGCTCGTCGCCGCCTTCGCCGACTCCCTCACCTTCTCCGGCAACGACAACATGGCGGCCACGCCTCCTGCCGCCGTTCCCAGCCTGCCCGACGACTGCCAAGAGATGACGTCCTCCACCGACGGCGCCGAAGACAACGACGGCGAGCCGGCCAAGGACGAGGAGGCCTGCGTCCTGCGCGTTCGGTTCCCGGACGGCCGCGTCCTCTGCAGGAGCTTCGGCGCAGGGCTTCCGACCGCCGCGCTGTTCCGGTACTGCCGCTCGGTGCTGCTCGCAGGCGGCGCCTCCGCGCGGGGCCGGGCGTTCCGGCTCGTGAAGCTCGCCGGCGGGGCGTCCGACGAAGTACGTGCCAGCTCGTCGACGACGTTCCGGGATCTCGGGCTGCACCACTCCACCGTTCATGTGGTTCCGGCCTAATTGCCTCGTACGTGAAAGGGATCTAATTGGAATCAACCATCAAGAAGGGGTGCTTAACGGAATCAGGAAGCAACTAATCATCGAACATATGAAGACCATCGATCGGCTTTGCTTTTGAATAGTTCAAAATAGTTCAATGCTGCATTGCTGCGATAATTCAGTCGACAGTCCGATCGGCCGCCCGGCCTATTTTGGCGGATGTAATTACAAGTGTAAAAGTGTTCATGTATAATGATGAATCGCTAGGATTGTGTTTAAATTTGTGAAGTTGTCATAGTATATGGTGTACATTGGTGTGTAATACTCCACAATCATCATGTGTTATATATATTCAATGTAAGATAGTTTTTCTTGCTGGTCCGTTTCTGCAGAATGCTATCAATGGAAGTTCTTATTTAAATTGTCTCATGGACCAAATTTGGAGAAACCATGAGAGATCGCTTGACCGGTTTCTCGTTATTGTAATCTTATCTCTCTTTCTAGATTCGCCGTTGTTGTCCACAATAGTTACTTGTTAGGAGAACACTCATTATAGGGCCACCTATACGACCGAAATTTAGAGCATCCCTAGCAGATCCCCTATAACCCCCGAACCAGGAAAATTCTAGCCCATCCCACACCCGATCGAACCCCTCCGTCCCGAAATCGTCTCCTCCGCCCCATTTCTCCCAGCTCCGGCGAGCCCAATCCCCTCAATCCACTGCCTCGATCCCCTCCGCCATGAAAGATCCATGGCTGGCGCATCCAGGCACGGTCGTGGCGGCCTAGACGCAGCAGCGGTGGTCGTGCTCCACCGGGCGACGATGAAGAGGAGCGGCTCCGCCTCCGAGCGTCGACATATTTAGTCATAAACATGTTATTTTCCTAATTGCGTGTTTAATAGTTTTTAGATAAAAAGCACAAAGTGCCCGACTTTAAATTAAGAAAGCCCCAAACGGCCGACGATTGCAAAGTGCATAGGACAACATCATACAAAGCCTATACACACTTACAGGCAAACAACAGATAAGAAAAAAACGGCCTGAAACTCGGAATATTTCGGACACCAGATTGCTCGATGACCAAGGTTGATGCCAATGCACGCAAAGCGGGGAGGAAGGCGAACCGCTAGAAGAATTGACCATCGTCTACTTCAAGAAAGGGCAGACCACGTCGCGACACCAATCGTGTGACCGAAGAAGACCCATGTCCCCTCACCTAGTTCGAAAAGCACCGACCTGTCGGATGACAGAATGCTCACCCTATAGCTCAAATGGTAACGACAACATACCACCGTGGAAGAAGAGACTCTAAGCATGAGTGCATGACCACCATCACGAGCCAAGCCACACCGGGAGCAACAGATCAAACGACCACGAAGCAAACCCACCTGGCACAGTTGAATCGTCCCCTCCAAGAAGGGAAACGACACTAGAGCGTCGTTGTCGCTCGGTCCAGAAACGAACCCAGGGTTTTCACCCGAGACAAAAGGTGGAGGGGCATACCCCATAATGATAAATTGTCTATTAGTCACCCGTCTCCAAATTTAAATGTTTTCCACCCAGTTGATACTAAATTTAACATACCATTTCAGGTGGATATATATATATATTTTGACATTATTTTCAATCGTATAAGATGAATGACTACAGAACCAAACATACTAAACACATTGAAGACGATGCCCTCGCAACCGTGCTAGTTGCAACAAAAAAGAAATGCAAATACACATGACCAACTAATGAACAACAAACATATTTATGATAAAAATAAAAATAATCAAAACCCATGCAAATGTAAATACAAATAAAAAAAAGACTTTCTGATGTAACAATTTTTGTGATTAAGGTCAAGCTCACGAGATCTTAATATAGAGCACATATAGTATTTTAATATGCATGATGTAAATATATGTGGATATAGACTCCATAAAACCTTACATAGTTCGTATGATGCAACATTTCACACTGAAATAGATGTCTAATGAAATGCTGCAGACACCCTTATAACAAATGTCTGAAGAAAAGAAACAGTAAGCTTAGCAGATCAACGTGGAGACACCGGGAGAATCAATGGCATACAGAACGAGCTTAATTAGCGCGCGCCTTGGATCCGTAACACACGTCCGTAGCTTTTCCATCCGTAGGTTTAGCATTTCCGCTTCCCATGGACTCCCGCGGCGCAGCGGCGGCCTTTGTCTCGGCGAGCTCGGCCTTCACCTCGCGCAGCTCCGCCCGCATCGCGTCCGCCTCCCTCAGCCTGTCCTCGAGCTCCAGCGCGTAATCCAGCGAGAACGCCACCTCGTTCGCCGTCTGCGCGACGCATTCATCGAGACAAGCGCCATGCATATGCGCGTCAATACATACAGATCAACAGATCATGTTCGAATCGGATTCACGTGGTTTGGCGAATCGAAGAGACATAGAATTCACCTGGAGCAGCGAAAGGTAGCTCGAGGCGACGACGTCGGCCGGCCTGGACGCCGCGTGCTCGCGCTGCCGCGCCGGCGTGACAATGCCCTGCAGCAGCTGCCTCGCCGCCATCCAGCCACTCGTGTCCCCGTCGCCGTGGCGCTGCTCCCCCACCCCCTTCCCATGTTTGCTTGTCTTTGTGGTGGTGGTCCGTGCCTTCCGGAGATGTGGGGAGAACCCAGGCGGACAAGAGAGGTATACCGACGCTAAGCTCTCAACCTTCGCACGGTGCTCCGGCAGCTTCCGCTTATTCTTACCGGACGACGACGGCACACGAGGCGACACATCGCAGTCCGGCTCGCTCTTCACTGCCGCTCCCCACGCCGTGATGCGCGCCGGGGTGTTCAGTAGTCCACCTCGAGGAATCGGCGGCGGCGGCGATGGTGCCCGGATGATCTTGGCCGCGCCCATATTGCTGTCGTGGAGATACGTGGTGAGATCGATCGGGGAACCGCCGCGAGCGCGCAGCAGGTTCGCCGCCACGGCCTTCTCTTCGCCGGTGAGCGCCGGATCAGAAGTGGCGGACCTGAAAGGCTTCCCCCATTGCACGGGGCACGGCCACGGAGCCGATGACGACAGGAAGAAGAACTCCTTCTTCCAGCCCGCGTTCGTGGACTTCATCGGGAGGAAGAGCAGACCGACGCCAGCGGCATCCTTGGCGCGGAAGGAGTAGAGCATGTGGGGGAAACCGCACAGCGAGAAAAAGTGCCGGAACACGGCCAGGGACGGCGGCGCGCCGGCGGAGTGGGAGAGAACGACGAACCCTGCGAGGACGCGCCAGCCGTTTGGCGTGAGCTGGCCCGGGGCGATCCCGAAGTGGTCGAGCACTGCGCCGAAGAAGGGGTGGAGGGGCAGGCGCATCCCGGCCTCCAGCGTGTCGACGAACACGCAGATGGATCCTGGCGGCGGCCGCGCCCGCGGGGACCGGTCGCCGGCGAGGACCGGGGTGAAGCCACCGGGGATGGAGTACTTCCTGCAGATGGCCCTCAGGGTTTCTCCGCTGCGCACCCGCGAGGCGCCCCGCCAGGGCGAGACGTCGTACGCGTCGTCGGCTACGGTGCGCGGAGCTCGGACGCGAGTGGACTCGGCGAGGAGGTCGTCCGGTGACAAGGAAGACGGGGTCCAGGAGGAGCATGCCATGGCGGCCCGGCTGTGGTTGAGTGGTGCTCTACTGCGCCGCCGGTAGGACCGTAGGATGGTACCTAACCTAACGAGATGGCAAGCAAGTTGTGTGATGTACGCGGGAAAGCAATATGTTCTCACTTTACTGTTTTACTTAACACTTCAATATGCGACCGATATTCTGAGTCTCTGAAAACAATTTCACGACGACACGACGGATACTCACTTCAATGTGTTTCCAAGGCCGGCCTGCACAAAGCTCTAGAAGGCCTACCCGGACCCTTCAGGAAGGAATCATTGGCTTCGGAAGGAAAGACTTGAAGAAGAACAAAGGAAAGTAGAGGACATGATCTGGAGTTCAATTTGCAGAGCCATATCGATTTAGGGCACTCCGTCCTGTTTCGACCACCATGAAACCCTCATGGAGTTCAACATCTGATCTCGGTGAGTACCCACATTGTAATCCCCATTGTCACATTGTGTTCTCCATATATCATAGAAACTAAGGCAAGAGTAAGTCCGTTACCCTCACAAGTGGGCCCCGAACCTGGCTAAATCGAGTTGCACATAACATCTAGCGACCGGAGCACTACCATGACCAACTAAATTACATGTCCGTACGCTACGCTTGTGAGATCGTAAGAACTCGGGAAATTTATCACTCGATAGCCATGCCAACTATGGAGACCTTGCATCATAATCTGCTTATGCACCATCAACGTCTACAACTCAAGTTAGCAAGACATGGCCTATCCACCCATCTCAGTGAAAAAGCTCGTGATCGCCCGTGGTGAGTTGCGAAGGGCTCGCGCTCAGCCCACATTACCATCCAGGAGAATCGGGCAGAAGCTCACGATGCTCAGCTTTGATCGAGAATCTGCTTTTGCCGGTCACAACTTCCTTCGTTGCTACTCCTTCACACATGATCGATCTCCGACCATCCAAGCTATTTTGAAGAGTTCCTAGGACTATGTAATGAAGCCGAGGAGGAAGCTAATACATGTTACTCGGGACCAGAGTGGAATGTCTCTGAGTCTGGGTAATCCGTCACACCCTTGGAGAGTTATCACAACTCCTCTCCATTATAGGAACAACCCACTTGAAGCAACCACCTCAATAAACTCGAGACTCACACACGCCCTCCAGTCTTCAGGTGTCGTTTTTTTACTACAATGTGTTTATAGGGTAGTATGAGGCCAATGAGTCCATGAATAACACACAAGGGACATGCCAATGTATATAGATTCGAGCCCCCGATGGACACAGGTAACAAACCTACTCATATTTGGTGGTTGTGTTGATCTTGTGAACGAGTGTGCTCAAGGTACAAGTATTCATGTGTTTTCTATTGTTCTATAGGAGGCCCCTCTGTCCACCTTATATACCAGCTGGGATGTGAGTTACAGTCCCCTTTCATGCGTAATGACGGTGCAACCATTATCGTCATATCATGTGTGTAGTGGCTCACCCACAACCTATCACCCTGACGTGGTCATGTCAAAGACCTTCGGTGCACCCCCTTTGCCTCTGTCTTGGGCCCTGAGGTGGGCGCGTATTCTGTTTGAGAGGGGCTGCCTTGGTTGCACGGGCCATCATATCTAACCTTACGGTCTTGGTCCTGCAAGGCCCCTGGGAGGACGGTTGCCTTGTTTCTCAATGGGTATTGGGTTTCCATATACTTGTCTTTGGACGCGTCTACAGAGGAGATGCCTCCCTCAGGATTGTTGGAGTTAGTATCCTAGAGTTGGACTCCACAAGGCCAAGTTGACACATGTATCTGTAGGTTATGTATGTCCATGAACTATGTATCTCAGATATGACATTGAATGTAATTCAATTGTGGAACCATGTTCGTAATAAGATACTTGTTCTAAATGCACTTAGTTAATAGAGTTATCTCGACACTAACTCTAAAGTAATGTGTTAATTTGACTGATGACTCGGTTCCACTGGTCATACATACAGATGTAAAATCAACACACATACTCGGATAAAAGAGTTTAGTGAGTTGGCCTGATCCATTATAAGTCGCAACGAGCAACTTGTCATTTGTGTGTCTCAATAATGTGTATGTCACAATTATTCATACAATCCGTGACATGAACAAAGAGTAGAGGACGCATAGGCTAGATCCATGGAGAAAAATGTTATGAAACTAAAAATTATATTTAATCGCCAGGTGTGCAACGATGGATTTTTTAGGTTTAAAACAGTTGATTCTGCCGTTCGATTAGATAGAATAAAGGTTTATGTACAAAAACGATGGATGCTATCTCTTGACGCTTAACTTCCTTTGGTTTGCTGCTTGATGTCTACACACGCTTCTATTCTTGTAGACAGTGTTGGGCCTCCAAGAGCAGAGGTTTGTAGAACAGCAGCAAGTTTCCCTTAAGTGAATCACCCAAGGTTTATCGAACTCAGTGAGGTAGAGGTCAAAGGTATCCCTCTCAAGCAACCCTGCAATCACAATACAAAAAGTCTCTTGTGTCCCCAACACACCCAATACACTTGTCAGATGTATAGGTGCACTAGTTCGGCGAAGAGATAGTGAAATACAAGTAATATGGATGATTATAAGTAGTAATTGCAATCTGAAATAAAAATGGCAGCAAGCAAACATGTAGCAGAACTTGTTGTAAACGGTGTTTCAATGCTTAGAAACAAGGCTAGGGATCATACTTTCACCAGTGGTCACTCTCAACAATGCAATCATAATTGAATATAAATATAAGCACTTCAATATACTACTCCGAAGTATTCTCCGGCTGGATAACGAACACTAATTCATTGTGTAGGAATGCAAAAGAACGCCTCAAACATATATTCCCAAGTACTAATGAATACCCCACACTGGACCATGAGCATTCATAGGAGGTACTAACACACCACAATTTCATAGAGACATTCAACTCAAATAATAAATCAGTGAACAAGTATCTTGTGAAATATAGCCTAAAGACCCACACGGTGCACACACTGTCACCTTTACACACGTGGGACAAGGAGTCTCCGGAGATCACATAAATAAAGCCCACTTGAGTAACATAACAACATCTAGATTGCAAAGCTCATGATCACATATAGATCACATCACGGGAGAGAGAGATATAGACCACATGGCTACCGGTACGACCCTCAGCCCCGAGGGAGAACTACTCACTCCTCATCATGGGAGTCAGCAACGGCGATGAAAATGGTGGTGGAGTCGATGGAGATGGCTCCGGGGGCACTTCCCCGTCCCGGCAGGGTGCCGGAACAGAGACTTCTGTCCCCCGAAACTTGTCGGCGATGGCGGCGGCGCTGCAGATGTTTTTCTAGAATATGACGGGTCCCTCTAGGTTTTATGCGTCGGGGGCAATATATAGGCGAAAGGGCGGCATTGGAGGGCTCCCGTGGGCCCCACACCACCTGGTGGCGCGGCAGGCATGGGTCCCGCGCCACCCTATGGTGTGGCCGGCCCACGGCCCTCCAGGTCCTCTCCTTCGGGCTCCATGTAGTCCATTGAATTATAAGACTGCTGCTTTTTGTCCCGTCCAATTCCGAGAATATTTCCTTAAGTACTTTTCTGAAACGGGAAAATAACAGAAAACATGAACTGGCACTGTGGCATCTTGTTAATAGGTTAGTTCCAGAAAATGCATAAAAATGCTATAATATGTAAACAAAACATGTAGCAAATGGTATGAAAACAAGCATGGATCATAAGAAATTATAGATACGTTGGAGACGTATCAGCATCCCCAAGCTTAGTTCTACTCGTCCTCGAGTAGGTAAAACGATAACAAATAATTTCTTAGGAGACATGCTAACTCACAATCTAGATCAACATAGCAATGCAAAGCACATGATGTGAATAAGGTGATCCAAAACAATTGTCTATAGTTGACATTAAGCAAACAGTGATTAACAAATGCTAGCTAAAAGAAGCTAGAACTTTTCATGAATCAGCGTGTTGAAGACAATGAACCATACATAAGGTTTAGAAAGAAGGATAGTAAATTGTGTCTCCAATGTAAAATGTCAATCAATCTTCAAAGCATCAAATTCAGTCAATAATAGAAATAGCCAAGCTCAAGTCAAGTGTCCTTTATCCATCCACTTAACTTATCAACTGTTATGTAGTCCACTCAACTAATACAAGCAAGAAGAAGGCTTGGCACCATGAGGTTATGGCAAAGAGAATAATAATGGGGGTTTGGAAGGCCAAAAAGAAAGGCTCAAACAGTGGAAGAGGTAACCACAAGACAAGAGGAAGTCCCGTAGTAGACACTGAATGAGGAGTAGTGATTGCCATGCAACGGATGCACATAGAGCTATATGAATGGAAGATCTCCAATGGAACTAGTGGGGGTGCATCCAACTTGCTTGCTCATGAAGACCTAGAGCTCACTTGAGGAGGCTCATCGTTGGAATATACAAGCCAAGTTCTATAACGTTTGGTCCCCACATAGTTATACTAATGAAGCATGAAAACTCACTACAATGATGTAGGTGCTACTAGCACAAGTGTGGAATAAAAGGATAATAGTGTTGCCCCCTCTCTCATTTATACTTTTTTTTTTGCTTTTTGCTTTTTGAGGCCTTTGTGGCTCTTTTATATTTTTCTCTCATTGGTCTCTTTTGGACTCTTTTGATTGGCCACTTTGGACTCTTTTCAATATGCTCACAGGTAGAGGCAACACTCTATTTTACAAGATGATCATCACACTTTTTGGTGTGCTCAAAACTCAAAGACTAATACATGGTGTATGGTGGATATGCAAAACCGAGCGTAGTGTGGAAAAGATGTAACACATGTGGAAAACCACGCATCATACTAACTCAAATGGTCAAGCAATACTATATGGCAATGAAGTAAAAATGACATAAAGTCATGTAATGTAAATGATGGATGTTGCATGGCAATGTATCTCGGAACAGCTATGGAAATGCTGTGATAGGTAGATATGGTGGCTGTTTTGAGGAAGATAGTTGGCTTATGTGTAGGAGAACAAGATGAAGATCTCCCACGGGGTTGGATGTACTTGCGAAGTATGCACCAATCTCAATGTGAAAAAGGGCAATGCAAAGTACCGAAGAGGCTAGCAAAATATGGAGGTGGAAGTGCCAAAAACCAAAAACTCACATAGCATGTCGTATATTGCAAACAACTAACAGTATCAAAGTCTCACAAATGGTTAGAGACACCCCGAGAGGGATCGTGGCGGCGACACAAGTGCCCTGTTGGCTTCCCCGACCGTTGTAGTAACTATACCATTAGAAACTTCTTTTCAACTAAGAGGAAATCACGACACTAAAGCACTATTGATTTAAGTCGTTTTTAGTTCAGAAAAGTACGGTTCCACGCTCTACTAACACATCTTCACTAATCAGCTCTTAACAACATTAACCAACAAATTTTAACCATTAGTTATTTTAATACCTCAAAACAATTGAAGAGGAGCAAGTTATCTACACAATGGTCTACAAGACTATGCAGTTTTTCTCTATTTCATACCACTACCACAAGCATAGCATTTTCCAATCTAACACATCAACCAAGCAACTAAAACAACTCTCTAACAAATAAGAGTGAAACACAAGAGAGCTTAACACAAAGAACTAGCAGCTCTAAACAAGATAACATGCTAAAAGCGAGAACTTACTAGAAAACAAACAGTAGCTAAGAATACTCAACAAATATAAGCGAAGCACAAGAGTATTCATATGAAAAAGCGGAGTGTGTCTCTCTCCCACACAAGAATGCTAGGATCCAACTTATTAAGCAAACTAAAACACACACTCAAAATAAAAACAGACGCTCCAAGCAAAATACATAAGATGTAGCGGAATAAAAATATAGTATCACTAGAGATGACCTGATAGTTTTGTCGATGAAGAAGGGGATGCCTTGGGCATCCCCAAGCTTAGATGCTTGAGTCTTCTTGAATTTGCTGGGGATGACCCACCGGGGCATCCCCAAGCTTAGGCTTTTCACTCTTCTTGATCTCATCATATCGTCCCTTTTGCTTACTTGAAAACTTCCACCACATCAAACTCAAAGTAATTCTCATTAGAGGGTTAGTGCATAAATAAAAAATTCACAAGTTCTACACCTTAATGCATTATAACATTAGCTACAGACACTGATGCTCAAAGAATCAAAAAGATCCAAATAAACATCGCAAGGGAAGCAATGCACAATAAAAGGCAGAATCTGTCAAAATCTGAACAGTCTGTAAAGACGAATTTTTTCGAGGCACTAGAGTTGCTCAAATCGAAAATCACTGAACTAGAAAAAGTTTCATACATATATGAAGATTCAGCACACAAAATCTCAAAGCATTTTGTCGCTTTTGGAATAAATGACGAATTTAACGGTGACAGACAGAAATCTGTTTCATGTGCAGAAATCCAAATATAGCAAAAACTTTCTACTAGAGACCTTACTTGGCACAACATTGCAAGAAAATAAAGATACAAAGAAGTTGCTACAGAAGTAAACAAACTTCTTGACTCAAATAAAAGAAAAGATACTGAAAATAAAATGATGGGTTGTCTCCCATAAGCGCTTTTCTTTAAAGCCTTTTAGCTAGGCATGGTAATTTTGATGATGGTCACATAAAAATGAGAGTTTGAGCACAATAAGGGAGCATCAAGAAGCAACTATAAAACTCATTTAAGTCTAATCCACTTCCTATGCATTGGAATCTTGTAAGTAATAAATCCATGAAGCATAAATTGACTAGCATAGGAAGACAAAATAGGTGCAACTTCAAAAATTTCAACAAAAGGAGAGGAGATTCAATGTTATTGTGATAAATGAAGCCATGTCTCCCTTTTTCATAAAAACTTTCAGTAGCATCATTGATAAAATCCACAATATAACCATCACATGTAAAATTCTTATCATGATCCATATGCATAAAAGTGTCATCATTTTCCACATAAACAAAGTTCTTCTCATGAATAACAACTGGAGCAGGATCATCATAAAGAACTTGAACATGATAAACAGGTTGTATATTAAAGGGATGGTTTTGGGTGATCCCTCCATAATTATGACAAGTTTCATGAGGATGATTGTAATTATAACCCATGTCATAATATTCTTTATAATAATTATCAAAAACTGGGGGCATAGTATCATCATAAGGAATAGAATATTTATCTTCCAAAGTGTGTTCATCTGTAAACATATCATCATTTTACTAGAAGGAGATGTATCAAACATGTAATCATTAGTAGCAAAAGGATTTTCAAACACCTCATCCCCAAGCTTAGAGCTTATCATATCATCATTGGAAAGAATATGGATAGTACTAATAGTGTTCCAATCATTAGCATCATCATTTTCAGAATTAGTACCCAAGAGGTTTTCAATATCAAAAGTACTATGCTTTTCCCAATCATGATCACTAATATAAGTAACAGGCATAGGAACATCATCTAATTCAAAATCATCGAATTCATACTCATCAGCAACAACTATAATAGGAGCAACATGTTTAGGGAAAGGTACCGTTTCCTCTCTCCTTTTACTCTTCATCATCTTCTTCTTCTTCTTTCCCTTCTTAGGAGGGAGAGCCTTGAAAGGAAGCTTCTCCACATAACCTGGTTTATTGTTAGAAACAACAGAGGAAACTTGGAAGGATTCTTCTCTTTCATTGATAAGATCAAAACACANTGAGAGTTGGAGCACAATAAGGGAGCATCAAGAAGCAACTATAAAACTCATTTAAGTCTAACCCACTTCCTATGCATTGGAATCTTGTAAGTAAATAAATCCATGAAGCATAAATTGACTAGCATAGGAAGACAAAATAGGTGCAACTTCAAAAATTTCAACAAAAGGAGAGGAGATTCAATGTTATTGTGATAAATGAAGCCATGTCTCCCTTTTTCATAAAAACTTTCAGTAGCATCATTGATAAAATCCACAATATAACCATCACATGTAAAATTCTTATCATGATCCATATGCATAAAAGTGTCATCATTTTCCACATAAACAAAGTTCTTCTCATGAATAACAACTGGAGCAGGATCATCATAAAGAACTTGAACATGATAAACAGGTTGTATATTAAAGGGATGGTTTTGGGTGATCCCTCCATAATTATGACAAGTTTCATGAGGATGATTGTAATTATAACCCATGTCATAATATTCTTTATAATAATTATCAAAAACTGGGGGCATAGTATCATCATAAGGAATAGAATATTTATCTTCCAAAGTGTGTTCATCTGTAAACATATCATCATTTTTACTAGAAGGAGATGTATCAAACATGTAATCATTAGTAGCAAAAGGATTTTCAAACACCTCATCCCCAAGCTTAGAGCTTATCATATCATCATTGGAAAGAATATGGATAGTACTAATAGTGTTCCAATCATTAGCATCATCATTTTCAGAATTAGTACCCAAGAGGTTTTCAATATCAAAAGTACTATGCTTTTCCCAATCATGATCACTAATATAAGTAACAGGCATAGGAACATCATCTAATTCAAAATCATCGAATTCATACTCATCAGCAACAACTATAATAGGAGCAACATGTTTAGGGAAAGGTACCGTTTCCTCTCTCCTTTTACTCTTCATCATCTTCTTCTTCTTCTTTCCCTTCTTAGGAGGGAGAGCCTTGAAAGGAAGCTTCTCCACATAACCTGGTTTATTGTTAGAAACAACAGAGGAAACTTGGAAGGATTCTTCTCTTTCATTGATAAGATCAAAACACATATTAGTCCTATCATATTTTGGTAAAATCCCATCTTGTATAATATTTTGTATATAAGTATTTGTATGGCAATTATCAACACAATAAAGATGACAACCATGCAGGACACTGTTTATATCAAAAGTACTCATATCTATTAAAGAAGTTTTTCTTGATAACTCTTCACACCCCAAAAATAATATAAGTTCATCATGCTGATTAGGAGTGATCATGTCATCACAATACAGACTCGCAGTACTCATTGGATTAGAAAGGCTATTATCTTTCCCTGAGCATTGAAAATTGAAATGACCAACTTTATAGCAAAGTTCACAAATAAAAGGATAGTGGGCACAAACTTTTTCACCAAGATTATCAAGAGCTCTATTCCAAGTTCTAGTTTTTTCATTCCTATGGTGGATACAATATTCTTCTTCAATTTGGCTCTTTTTACAAGGTCTAAGTACTCCACAAAAATTAACATGCTTATAAGAGATAGTATTTTCAGAAGTTTGAGCACGTTTATTACAATCATTAACAATAATATCATTTTTCATGCAAGTGTCTTTAAAAGGTTCATGATATAGGTCCCAATTTTCTTTAGGAACATTAATATGAGAAGCAAAGGCTCTACAACAATCAACAATAATTTGAGAATCAAGACCATATTTAGCACTAAGCTCTTGAAAAACAGCAGTTTCAATGAAGGACTTAATGCAATCATATTCATAGTTTATACCTGATTCTTTACCTTTGTCATTCTCCCAACCTTCAGTATTGTCTTGAATTTTCTCAAGAAGATCCCATCTAGTTTCAACCTTCTTACTTGTGAAAGAACCCCCTGAACAGGCATCTAGATAATTCTTGCAATCACCTGAAAGCCTTGCATAAAAATTAGTAACAATTATTTTCTTAGGAAGCTCATGGTTAGGACATTTAAGTATTAATGTTTCCAGCCTTCCCAAGCTTGAGCAATGCTTTCTCCATCATGAGGCAAAAAATTAAAAATGTAATTCCTATCCAAATGCATTTCATAAGGAGGATAAAATTTAGAGTAAAAGAGATTTGCAAGCTCCTTCCACTCCAAATGATGAGGATCATCAAGTAGATCATACCACTCCCTTGCTTTGTCCTTAAGTGACAATGGAAATAATTTCTTCATGACATTTTCTCTTGATAAACCTGCAATCTTAAACAACTCACAAAGTTCTGTAAGTTTCAACAAGTGATCACTTGGACGGATTGTTCCATCCCCTGCATAACATTCATCCATAACCTTTTCAACAATTTTCATAGGTATTTTAAAAGGATACTTTCAGTAGGTGGATTTAGAATATCACAAGCATGATTCGAATTATCACATATGGGAGACAAAGTATTATCAGAGCAAATTTTCTCCTCTAAAGCTGGGGAACTAAAAAGATCATTTTCATAAAAACTAGCTTCCCCAAGCTTAGACTTTTCCATAGCATTAGCAAAAATGATTTCCAAAGAACTAATGCTAATTTTTTTGTTGTTTTCCATTAAGCCTAACTAGTGAAATTAAAAACAAGAAACAAAAAGATATAATTGCAGAATCTAAAGGAAATAACTTCGAGCACTCACACAACAGCAACAGTACTAGAAAATAGCTTAGTAGCCAGATGATGTGAGTACCTTTTACCTTACCTCCCCGGCAACGGCGCCAGAAAATAGCTTGATGTCTACACACGCTTCTATTCTTGTAGACAGTGTTGGGCCTCCAAGAGCAGAGGTTTGTAGAACAGCAGCAAGTTTCCCTTAAGTGAATCACCCAAGGTTTATCGAACTCAGGGAGGTAGAGGTCAAAGGTATCCCTCTCAAGCAACCCTGCAATCACAATACAAAAAGTCTCTTGTGTCCCCAACACACCCAATACACTTGTCAGATGTATAGGTGCACTAGTTCGGCGAAGAGATAGTGAAATACAAGTAATATGGATGATTATAAGTAGTAATTGCAATCTGAAATAAAATGGCAGCAAGCAAACATGTAGCAGAACTTGTTGTAAACGGTGTTTCAATGCTTAGAAACAAGGCCTAGGGATCATACTTTCACCAGTGGTCACTCTCAACAATGCAATCATAATTGAATATAAATATAAGCACTTCAATATACTACTCCGAAGTATTCTCCGGCTGGATAACGAACACTAATTCATTGTGTAGGAATGCAAAAGCACGCCTCAAACATATATTCCCAAGTACTAATGAATACCCCACACTGGACCATGAGCATTCATAGAAGGTACTAACACACCACAATTTCATAGAGACATCCAACTCAAATAATAAATCAGTGAACAAGTATCTTGTGAAATATAGCCTAAAGACCCACACGGTGCACACACTGTCACCTTTACACACGTGGGACAAGGAGTCTCCGGAGATCACATAAATAAAGCCCACTTGAGTAACATAACAACATCTAGATTGCAAAGCTCATGATCACATATAGATCACATCACGGGAGAGAGAGATATAGACCACATGGCTACCGGTACGGCCCTCAGCCCCGAGGGAGAACTACTCCCTTCTCATCATGGGAGTCAGCAACGGCGATGAAGATGGTGGTGGAGTCGATGGAGATGGCTCCGGGGGCACTTCCCCGTCCCGGCAGGGTGCCGGAACAGAGACTTATATCCCCCGAAACTTGTCGGCGATGGCGGCGGCGCTGCAGATGTTTCTCTGGAATATGACGGGTCCGTCTAGGTTTTATGCGTCGAGGGCAATATATAGGCGAAAGGGCGGCGTCGGAGGGCTCCCGTGGGCCCCACACCACCTGGTGGCTCGGCAGGCATGGGTCCCGCGCCACCCTATGGTGTGGCCGGCCCACGGCCCTCCAGGTCCTCTCCTTAGGGCTCCGTGTAGTCCATTGAATTATAAGACTGCTGCTTTTTGTCCCGTCCAATTCCGAGAATATTTCCTTAAGTACTTTTCTGAAACGGGAAAACAGCAGAAAATAGGAACTGACACTGTGGCATCTTGTTAATAGGTTAGTTCCAGAAAATGCATAAAAATGCTATAAGATGTAAACAAAACATGTAGCAAATGGTATGAAAACAAGCATGGATCATAAGAAATTATAGATACGTTGGAGACGTATCACTGCTCCGCATAAGGAAAAAAGGGCAAGCGCACGATGCCATGGACCGCACCAAGATTTGATGCCCAATTGCTACTTCGTAGCGCCTGCAAACTAGCGCCGCATCGCAGGTCCCCGAAGAAGCCTCTTATTTGGTAAAACAGAAAACGGGGTGACACTACTGTAAAAGGAATGAATGTGGATTGTACGAATTTGTCGAATATTTGGCATGACAATGTAAGATTTTCGACATCAAACTTCTTACAAGCCTCTCAAATATACTCCCTTCGTACCGGGGGAAACCATTGGACATTGATGCTAATTAATATACTTCATCTTCACATTATATAAGACGTTTTAGTAAGTCAAATTAGCCAATTAAAACGTCTGGGGCCGGTCGGGCAGCAGCGTCGTCATTGTCGTTCACCTTCTTGGAGGTGCTGCTTGGTACGCGATGCTTCTGAGTGTTAGGAGCACAGTGGAAATTCTGCGGAGGGCGCAGCGGTGGCGAGTCATCTCCGTTTTCGTCGATCCGCCGTTGTCGGCGTTTTTTTCTTTTCGTTTTCTTTTCTTGTTTCTTTTGGGCGTGCCTTGTGTTGTTTGACTCAGCAGTACTCTCGGTTTGTATCGGGTGGTTGCTATATTAATATAGCTGGGCGAAAGCCTGTTTCGTGATCAATGTCCAATGGGGCAAATCTGATCAGCCCAAAATGATAAAACACAAATTGCCTGGTCAGGAAATGCACGAATCTTGGCGCAAAGCTACCCGCTTCCTCCCTCCGTTATCCATTCAGGCACTCCCCGAGTCCCGACCACTCCGCAGACCTGCTCCAATGGCGCTGTCCCGGACGGCGCCCGCCAACTCCTCCTGCTTCCACCCCCGCGCCGTCGCCAGCCCGGCCTCCTCTCTAAGGTCAGCCTCCTCCTCCTCCTCCCCGTCTCCACCCGTACCCTCCTCTCCTCCCCTAAACCCTAGCTAACCCGCTTCCCATCCTCTCCCCTCTGTCTCTGTTTCCCCTTTTGCAGCGTGGGCACCAAGGTCTTCGTCGGACTGAAGGCACAGACCAGGCTCGGTAAGCACGAAACCACAATGAAACCCTTTGAATTTACTCTGAGTTTGTTATTTCTGGTGGTTGATTTTGGTTTGGGGTTTTGGAAATGCTGCCGCAGGCTCGTCAGAGTCGTCGTGCCCCAATGTCAACGCCCGGTTCTACACCGCCGTCAACCGGAGGGTCTCCCTGGGGTACGTGCCCTTCGATCCTTATGCAGTTATGCGTAGCCTCTCTTTGCTTGTTGTATCAATATGATTGTGCTGATGATTTGGAAGTTGATGTGTCGTTATATGTGTTGTAGTGCTGCACACCCGTCAGTTGCTATGTTCACTCTCCATTTTCGATTGTAGGTAGCTACTTATGCTTGCTTTCATGTAAAAAAACTGCCCGGCTAGTTCACATAATTATCACGCAGTCGTGGTTTGCATCGAAATACTTGTAGGCTTTCTTGTCATGTAAACGGATGCTTTCGAGTTTCGAGTGGGTTGAGTGGCTCAGTACATTGGTGATGTTCAAGTGCCTTTTCGATGGCTGGGGATATGTAGAATATGTTGTTTGTTTTTCATCAACAAAGAAATGCTTCATTTGTTATCGTTCTAGCTAGAATCCACATAACATATTTGGAACATGTAGCGTTTGTGGTAGCCAATTATATCAGCAAATTTTTCGGTAGTTCGCTGGACAGTTATTCCCTTAAATATCTCAGTCTACTCCTATTTACACTTATTAGGTTATCAAACAAGAGGGCTACCAGGGCACGTATTTCAATGATGCCTGTCGGTACACCGCGGGTACCTTACAGAACACCTGGTGAAGGAACCTGGCAGTGGCTTGACATATGGAATGCTTTAGTAAGACCTCACAATACGTAATGCAAATGCTTTAACAAGTCCTTTGCACCGGTAACTAATTTGGATATTCCATATGCAGTATCGTGAACGGATTATCTTCATTGGGGACAATATAGACGAAGAATTTAGCAATCAAGTATTGGCAAGCATGTTGTATCTTGACAGTGTTGATGACACAAAAAAGATTCTTCTGTACATCAATGGTCCTGGAGGAGATGTAAGAACTTGACGACATTACCCTTGTGTTCTTGTTGGTTGGCCTATATGACTTATGTTTTCTATTTCTTTTGTCATGCCCTTGTGCCCTGCAAGTGTTTTTGACGTTTTATCATCTTAAATTCGAAACTAATGTGTTGTCCACATAAATTATCTTGAAAACTAAAATTGGGCTGAACTCATCATCATAAGTTGTTAACTTGTTATGCTTGGCTGTGAGCATCGACTGATGCGACATGCAAAGCCCGACACAAGGGATTGCTAATGCTAGTATGTAGGTTAGTAAGTGCAGGATTCTCTGAACTTTAGCATCTTGTTAGCTGAGCTATATATGTTGTCAACTCAGTCTTAAGCGATAAAACTAGTGCAGAAACTTCAAACCTGTATAGTTATGCAATGGAAATACTCATTCTAGAAAGAGAGGATCTTATTATAGCGTGATGATCTGTAGGGTGTTAGGAATGACAATATAACCACATTCCAAAGGTAGCAGCTCTAACTGCTTGAAAAACTCACTGTAATTTAAACTTCGTTAAAAATAACTGGGATATGAACCATTTTGTTAATGAAGTACAATTAAGAAATGCAAGAAGAGTATTTTATAATCTGTTTTTAGGTGTACCTTATGTCTTATAAATATATGTTTGTTTTGATGTTCCAAAATGGCTAACCGAACTACAGAAGCGCCTCACCAAATCAACTACTAACTAACCCATGCCACTTTCTAATTTTTCTTGGAGAGGCTTTCTAATTTTAGTGTTTGTTATAATTATATTGCAGCTTACGCCCTGCATGGCGTTGTATGATACCATGCTAAGCCTAAAAAGTCCTATTGGTACTCATTGCCTGGGCTTTGCATTCAACTTGGCAGGATTTATTCTTGCAGCTGGCCAAAAGGTATTAGTACTATCATGCTTGTTTTTCTGTTGTGATGATTTCTGGAATCTGTATTGGTTTTATATGCCCACTATAATGCTTATTTTTCTACTATTTTATATTTTGTAGGGTTCACGTACTGGTATGCCTCTTTGCCGGGTTTCACTTCAGTCACCTGCTGGAGCAGCTCGAGGCCAGGTCTGGGCTTAGCAGAAGCTTACTGATCAGTTTACTGTTTAAACTCCCTGTTAGTGTACAGCTATGATTGTTATTATTGAAGTGCTTATTGTACACTTGTTTCTCCCTACAGGCTGATGATATAGAAAATGAAGCAAATGAACTCAATCGAATCAAGAACTATCTATATGGCAAGTTAGCAGAGCACACAGGTCATTCAGTTGAAAAGGTAAGCATTTTCTGTAGAATGTTCTTATTACTTTGTCCTTCATCGCCTGCTAGGCTGATACTATTGTTTAGCTTTCAGTCACTCTGGAAACACCTTTTGGTGTGTCCTGCTTACTTTCACTATGCCTATGGCTTTGATATTTCTTCTTATTATTTTTCATATATCTTACTAAATTTCTTTGTCAAAAAAAAATGTATCGTACTAGTAAATGAAAAAAAAATTATGTTCTACAGTACCACCATCTTTGCACTTTCACTATATGTGTTCTCAGATTCAGTATGGTTGGTCTATCTCTGCACGAATCCGAAGCATTCCTCTAGTCTGAAGCATTTCCTTACTTTGGCAGGTGCATGAGGACCTATCCAGGGTGAAGCGCTTTGATGCTGAAGGAGCCCTGGAATACGGAATCATCGACCGTATCGTTCGGCCTTCCCGGATCAAGAAAGAGGGTGGCTCGTCCACCGGTCAGAAGAAGGATCTGCGGAACCTGGGACTCGGCTAATACTAGATGCTAGCTAGTGTATCAGAATTAGCGTTAGACTGTCATCTCTGTTTTCCACGTTTGGTCTCGCTTTGAAATCTCCGATGCTTCCTTTGATTTAGTTCGTGTGGAGATATGAGATTTTGCACTAGTTTGTTGTCTGCATCCGGTGTCCCTAGACTTCAAACCGCAGTAGCATGCAGAAGTGTTACGCGTGGCAGTTTCTTCTGGTTTTTTTCTTCTTTTCTTTCATTCATAATTGGAGAATGTGGTTGGAGCAATCAGGCAATGTTGTGGTGTCTGAATCTTTTTCAGAAAGGTTTGCTGTGGTTCTGCTAGCTGCATGCAGACTGGCATTCTCCCCGTATAGAACTCTGAGTATCGCTTGCTGGCTGGCTGTCTAATTGGGTTGGTGACTAGTAGCATGGACGACAAAGGCCAAAAGGGGAGAGAAGCGAATCGAAGAAAGGCTTAGCTGTTAAGATGTCCCAATGATTATGTAAGATGTCCCAATGATTATGTCAGGTGCCCACGATTGATTTGGGGGGTCAATCTTTGACAACAGCCTGAAGGATCGTCTGTCATTTGGGGCCATCAAGGGGGCAGGAGCTGGAGGTATCATCGGAGCTTATATTTTATCCAGCCATGAATGGTTGGTGCTGGCTGGTTGTTAGGCCGGCCGGTGAAGATTGACGAAGAATACGCCTGGTCGACGAGCTGACAGTTTGAGCTTGGTGCGCAGCTGGGCACGCAACGCATGCACGTCCGGGGCACGGCGGCGGCGCAGAGCGGAAGGGGATGGCCGGCCGGCGGGGAGGCGTGTGCCAGAAACGCAGAGCAGGCACGCACGATCGCGGCTTGTCTGTGGCCGTGGTGGTGGTGCTGGTCGTCGGGTAGCACGCGAGGCATATGTGCACAGCCTGCCTGCAGGGGAAGGGAGGGATAATGGGATCGACCGAAACGACAGCACTTGTCTGGTCACACGAGCAGACGCAGACGCAGTGCACGCACTCGGGTCGGGTCACAGGCTCAGGCTCAGAAGCTGGGTTATCGCCATGCCCTGATCGCGTCTCTGCCCACGCATACATCGCACGTCAAAGATTCGGTCACTCTCCGCCGCCCGCCCGCCCGGCCACCGTACGTAAGAACGGACATCCATATAGGATTCCAGACCTGGCCGGCTGTCGCACAACCCCCATCAAGCTAGCGCCAGTCAAGCCGGAAATACACATTAATTTGTATTTTTCACGCTTATTTATTACTAGCAAAAATGCCCGTGCATTGCAACGGGTCTAAAATAAGAATCCTAGAAACATTTTAATTTGATAAAAAGAAGAAGAATATAATGTAAGCTATTTGCATGTATCCATACTTCCATAGTTGTCTTTTGAGAACGGAGGCAATATTAGGCTACTTAATTGGCAATTGTTGATTTCATTTGGATTCCCTCAACTAACCATGCAACCAACCATTCCCATGGAATTTCTCGATGAACCATAATCTGATAATCAGTGAGAAAATATCTGATGTGATTGTACGCTTCGTTCGATCTACTGGACATATACCAGCTACAACTAAAAACGAACCATGTTTCATATAATCACCTTCTGCTAGCAGTTTCATGCAGCAGACATGGAAAATCCAAGGAACCGAACACAAGAAGCATCTCACGGACATCTACTAATTTGTGACTAAGCACGTTGACCTGGGTCATCAGAGATTCAGAGTCGTGAAGTTCTCGAGCAGCGCCGGGTGGGATCCCAGCTTGCGCAGCAGGTTGTGCAGGCCATAGCGCTCGTTCGGGAGGTAGATGTACAAGGAGCGCCAACGAAAGCTTCAGCGCCTTGTAGTCGGAATGGCAGGCCATGTGCTGCCACTTACTGCTCGTCATGAACGTTGTGCGGACATGGCTGCCGGCTTGGGTCCTCTGTCGTCGCCAGCGCTGTCGGAGCGACGTCGATCTGGTTGAGCGTGAGCCCTTGACGCCCGCGCCGAGCAATGCCAGGGCGGCGTGGATGGAAGGCGAGGAGACAGCAGGGTTGGAGCCCGATGCCTCGCCGCCGCCGCAAGTGAGTTGGTAGAGCACGCGCATGGCGAAGGTGGCCTCGTCCCTGCCGGCCTCTGCGAGCTCCCTGAGGGGATTTGTGGAGTAGACAGTAGAGGACCCGTGAGGTTTGTAGGAGAGAGAGGGGAATCTTTTTTTTTTTGGCAGGGAACGGGGAACCGGGATCGAGATGTGCGAAACAATAGGCAGGGTGCGAATCGTTTTTATTAAGCGGTGGCAGTGCATGTAATTTACATTGAAAGTAAGCCTAGAAAGAAAATTGGACGGAATTTTTGGTAGGACTATTCTGCACAACCCCTTAAGTGTTTGCTGAATACTTATTCAGCACAACTTTTCCCATCTAAAACACCTTCTAATCCCGTACCGATCCCACCCTAAACACCTTCCGGTAAAAAAAACTGCAACTACCTACCACCCCGCACGCACCCACCCACTGGCCCGCACGTCCGCACGCACCCACTCCTCGATCCCAGAACCGGCTCCCATCGAGGCCACCACCACGCACCGCCGTGGCCTCCCCTCCACCGAAACGTGCCGCCTCCCCTTCACCGGAACGCGCCGCCGCCCCTTCCTCTCCGCCGGAACGCGCCGCCGCCCCTTCCTCTCCGCCGGATCGAGCCGCCCCGGCCTCCCCTCCACCGGATCGAGCCACCCCGGCCTCACCTCCGCCGGGCGGTTTCCTCCAGCGCCCGCTCCGGCCTCCTCCGCGCGCAACCCCCGCGATGTCGCCTCCCCGTGCACGTCCCCGACGAGGTCACCTCCCAGCGCGCCTCTCCGGCGAGGTCGCCGCCCCCACGCGGCCCCGACGAGTTCGCCTCCCCCGTGCGCCTCTCTGGCGAGATCGCTGCCCCCCGCACGGCACTTACGAGGTCGCCTCCCCGCACGCGTCCTCAACGAGGCCGCCGCCCCGCACGCCTCTCCGCGCGCCGGCTGGCACCGCGCCTCCTCCCCGACCTCCTGCACGTCGCTGGGGCACCGCATCCCCTGTCGCCCCTTTCCTTCCCACCGGCGGCAGCATCCGGCCCTGCTGTTCCCTGGCGTTAGAAGCTTGCTCCGTGTGGCGTCTGGGCCATCAGGCCCCTGCTTGGAAGTGTGATTTTTTTTGTTGTTGATTTGCTATTTCACCGTGTCATCGCAAAAAGAAGTTCACTGGAAAAAATATGCAGTAGGTTGTTGGATGTCGCCAGTAATGGTGCGAGCTAACATTTGTAAAAAGACCAGAAAAGTCCACTAAACAAATTTTAGAAGTTCGGTGATGTGCTTCTCGGTTAAAAGTTCATTTCGTTCATTTTGGAGGTTCACTTTCTTGGCAACCAAAAATAAGATTAGAAAATCAAATTCATAAAAAAAATGTTCAGTTCATAACAATGACGCCTAGAAGTTCACCAAGTGGAAATACAATGTTAAATTTTAAAATCGTGGAAATTCAAATAAAAGAGTGCAAAATGCCCATTTGGAGGTTCCCTTTTTTATATTGGCCCAAAGTTTAAATTTATTTGCGACTAACAATTTGATATTTAACTAAAACGAAGTTCACTTTCTAAAATCACAAAAGTTCAAACTTGGGAGTTCAGTAGTCCATCTTGGAGGTTCATTTTTTTTATCCACAAAAAATAAAATACATCCGCAAAGAAAAGAAGTTCGCATTTCTAAATCACTTTAGTTTAAATGTATTACAACGCAACAAGAAGTTCACCTAGTATATGTTGGGAGATTCACTTCGTCACTGCTGTGAAGTTCACGTCATGCACAACCCGAAGTTCGTCTTTCCAATACTTCGACAAGTTCATATATTTCTAAAATGTTCATTTTAAAAACGAAGTTCACTTTTTAAATCGCGGAGGATTAAAAAAATAGTTCAATTCATCCATACAACGAGGTTCACATTTTTCGTAACATCAAAATATAATAATTTATTCGCGAGTAAAAAAAGGTTCAAGTTTTTCTGAAAATCTGATGCAACATTGAAAGGCCGATGTTAAAAAATTGAAGAAACGCCGTAAAAACTTAATATAAAGTTCAATGTATTGCGAGAAGTTCAGAAAAAATTCATTGCCTAAAAATATAGCAACAAAGAAGTTCATTCTTCAAATTTAGGAAGTTCAGTAAAGTTCATACTCGTGTATCGTGAGAAGTTCAGAAAAAATGGTCCAACGAGATGTTCACTTGTGAAAAAATTAGGAAGTTTACATGTGCATCGCGAGAGGTTCAGAAAAATAGTCCGTCAAAATAAAGTTCACCTGCGAAAAAATCGGAAGTTCACTAACGTATCGCGAGAGGTTCAGAAAAAAATATGGTATGCCGAGAAATTCGGTTACGAAGAAAAAGGAAGTTCAGTTGTGTATTCGGAAAAGTTCATCCACTCTGTGAGTAACTTCAGAAGTGTTTCGTAATAGGAAGTTCGCATGTGCTTAATGAGAAGTTCAGAAAAAAGATGGTCTAGTTAGAGATTCAGTTTAGAAAAATAGAAAGTTCACTTACATGTCCAGCGAAGTTCATCAACTTTGTGTGTAAAAATTCAGAAGTGGTTCGAGAATAAGAAGTTCAACTATGAATCGTGAGAAGTTCAGAAAAAAGATGGTACATCGAGATGTTCACTTATGAAAAAAAAAATAAAAAATTCACTTACGTTCATGGCAAAATTTCGTAAAAAATAGGTGTTTCTCTGTTTTCGTATTTTTAAAATTAATCAAAAAACCGTACTGAATTTCGAAAAAAATTCTTTACGAAAAAGTTGCCCCTAGTGAATATCTTTCCAACGCAATATCATTTGTTACGTTACGATAAGCGGTTTGAAAATAATTACCAAAATAATGTTCGCTAGATTTTAAATAGAAATATTTATTTTTAAAACTGCTTTTAAACCGTAATGAATTTCGAAAATTAGCTAGAAATAAAAAAGTTGCGCATTTTGAATTTCGAAAATTAGCTAGAAATAAGCGGTGTATCACTTGCATCAATCCGACATACGGTTTGGAAATTGCGTCCAAAATACAGTACGGAAACGGACAAATCCGCGAAAATAGTATTTAGTATTTTTGAAAGTGTTTTAAAACCGTGCGTAATTTCGAAACCTGACAGAAGAGTAAAACTTGCGCATTTTCCGTACTTATCCAATGGCATATTATTTGTATCAATCCGACAAGCGGTTTAAAAATGGCGCCCCAAATACTATACGAACACGGACAAAATTGTGAAATCCGTCTGTAGTATATTCAAAATTGTTCTAAAACTGTATAGAATTCGAAAACCGTTCAGAAGAGTAAAAGTTGCGCATTTACAATACGAATCCAACAGTATATCGCGCGCGCCATTTGGATTAACGGTTTGAAAATTATGACCGAAAAACCATCCACCAACGGTTTGAAGTTCACGTCTGGGAGTTCAAATCATTTGTGTCAGAGGTTCACTTTTTAAAATGACAAAAAGTCTAAATTATTCACGAGTAAAAAAATCTGGAAGTTTTACTCTCAGAAAATTTTGAGGTTGGAAGTTCACTATACTCTGTTTTTCGGGGCGGAAATTTTACGCATATAATCATTCATACGAGCTCCGGTTGGTTAAAATCGATCGGTCCCACATATAATTGCTATGATATGAGTCTAATTTAACTCTCCCATACCGCCACATCACCCGATGACCACAAATTTGTTAATTTTGAATCGTTTCACATGTCATCTCCGTTTTTCCGTTTTTCGTATTTTCAAAATTAATCAAAAACTGTAAGGAATTGGGAAAACCTTTCTTCACACAAAAATTGCGTCTAGTTAATATCTTTCCAACGCCATATCATTTGTTACGTTTCGATAAGCGGTTTGAAAGTAATTGCTAAAAAACTGTCCGCTGGACTTAAAACAGAATGGTTTATTTTTAAAACTGCTCTTAAACCGTAACGAATTTCGAAAATTAGCTAGAAATAGAGAAGTTGCGCATTTTCCATAGCTTTCCAACGGTGTATCACTTGCGTCAATCCGACATACGGTTTGAAAATGGCGTCCAAAATACAGTACGGAAAACGGACAAATCCGTGAAAAGATTGTATAGTATATTTGAAATTGTTTTAAAACCGTGCATAATTTCGGAAACTGACAGAAGAGTAAAAGTTGCGCAATTTCCATACCTATGCAACGGCATATTTTTTGCATCAATCCGACGAGCGGTTTGAAAATGACGTCCCAAATACTGTATGGAAACGGATAAAAATCGTGAAATCCGTGTTTAGTATATTCCAAATTGTTCTAAAACCGTACAGAATTTGAAAACCATCCTGAAGAGTAATAGTTGCGCATTTACAATACGAATCCAACGACATATCGCATGCGTCATTCCGATAAACGGTTTGAAAATGGCGGTCGAAATACTGTCCGAAAAAACATAGATCTAGGTGTTCCGCCGAGAGGTTCACGGTTTACTGATTAGGAAGTTCAGAAAATTGTTCAGAATAATTATTCTGTATGGGAGTGCAGAATAGCTGGAATATATATATATATATATATATATATATATATATATATATATATATATATATATAATAGGTATAGATTAGACAAAATGGTTTAGTTTCCATCCTCTTTTTTACTTTGGCCATGTACGCGCGGAGCTAGCAAAAGTCAACACAAAGAGTTACGGAGACATGTAGTTCCAGAGCAACGAGTGCCGGCTCAAGTATTTCTCAGTACGCTTGGTAGTTACTCCTCCGTTTCTAAATATAAGATGTTTTAACTGTTTTTAGTATGGTTTACATACGGAGTGGAATTAATGAATCTGCACACAAAAGATATGTACGAATCAAAAAAGGGGTTAAAACATCTTATCTTTTTTGTATGGAGGGAGTATTTCTTAGTCGTCATTTGTAATCAGTTAAAAAACTATCTCCTTAGGACCTCATCCCTTGTGCTTGTATGGATTTCAGTGATCAAATTAGGTTGCTCTTGGCCTCGATCTAGAAGCGGTTACTTTCAGCTGCACTACAAATCTGGTAAATAGCAAAGTCGATCGTCGACACAGAAGAGGGTTGCTCGCATCACTGAAAAAATTTATGCTCTCCTAAGCTTAAAACGATGGTCGGAAGGACAATGATCAGAAAATTGGAGGTGGCAAAGGAGTTTTATTTTGATGATAAAAAATGTAGGAGCTCTGCTGATTCGTATTATAAGAGGGAACATCAGTTACATCGTTAGAAATAACGGCCCAAAGGCCAGAGAACCTTACTCACTACAAAAAAAAAGGTTGAACTCTTATCTCGATAACCCTTCCACTACTCTCGGAGTGGTAAATTTGTTCTCAAAGACACGTCTGTTGCGCTCTTTCCATAAACTCCAAATGACATATACCGCTAACGAGTAATATGATGGTGTGAGCCGCGAGGGAAGTACGTGGTCGCAAGATATGCCACAAAATGCAATACAACCCAATGAACAGTGCTCGAGGACGGTTCGATATGCGAAATCACTAGGGATCCACTGTTTGGTCCAAATTACTGAATAGTGGACAACCAAGCACCTCTTGGTTTTGGAAATCAAATATGCAACTACTATTTCGATTCAGATAAATATTTGGGTGCGAGTGCACCTAGGTTCAGTAGAATGTAAAATGTTCCACTCAACCGAATTGTTTCTACATTCAAGTCGATAATCACAACAAGTAAATTAGTAACACAAAAAACCATTGCCACAATAAAACGCACAATTTCAGTCGATGAAAAACACAGGTTGCATATTCAAGATGAGTAAATAGCTTTCTAGACAGACATGTGAGAAATACGCCCTCGAACAAACAACGTTGGCGTCTGAGCCCTTTATTTAAAAATTAAAAAATCACATTTTGAAATTTCGAAAAAAATGAAAAAATCACACGAATAAATCTACACCTATAGTATGTACAACACAAGTTTTTTCAAAATATGCCATCATCCCTGGCCTACACAGAAAATACAAATGTGGGATCAAAATACAAGTTTCTTATTTTTGCGCATTCTATAATACTCTAAATTTGGAGCAAAATTTTGTAAATATGTAGTACATCATATTAGTATGCATCCATATATAGCACAAAACATCATATTTTTTAGAAAACTCGAAATATGTGTTTTATTTTTCTCAAAATACGGGGCTCTAGTGGAGCTCGGGAGCCAAATTGACGCACTCGTTGGCGCTGCGGCTTAAACCCACAGTCGGACGGAGGTCCCGGCGCCGCACCGCGCCGCGCCGATGCTGTAAATTAAGTTCCGGCGCACGCGTCCCACCTGTATCGCCATCACCTTATCGTTGTCTCCACGTGCGTAGCTACGAAACAGTGGCGATCGATGTATCGAGACAGACAGTGGCATGAATGGTATCCCTATTTGGCCTGCATTTCCCTGTGCTCGTCGCTAGCTGCTCGCTGATCAATCCACACACGATTAATGGCTAGCGGCCGGCTATACAAAGCCGGGCCAACTAATGGCCGCCGGTCGTCGGCGTTGATCGAGCTCGAGAATTTCTGCAAATGCATGCGTTGCGGTGGCGATGAAGATGAACTGTATACTGGAGCGAGTATGTCTCGCGGCAATGCAGCGGCAGCAGCAGTGGCTTGCGCGCGGAGCACGAGGCGAGGGCAGCCGGCGGCGGCGCAGACACGCACGTCGTCGTCGTCGATCGGATCCACATCGATCAGTCTGGCCGGAATCTGACGACGTACGACGTCGACGCTGCCGCGCGCGCGCTCGCTAGCTCGAGATCGAACGACACGATCGATCAAGGCAACAGCGAGCTATATAGATAGCTTAATGCATGCTAGCTAGCTCTGTCTGCCTGGACGTGCAGATGTGAGCATGTTTGTGCAGGGATCGATGCATGGATCGTCGTCGATTGCCCGAAAGTTGAAACTGTAGCCGGCCGTACTTCGTGCTCTGTTTGTACTTGCGTGCGTGCGCGTGTGCATGCATGCATGGGTACGTGCGTACGTACTAGGTAGGGGTCCGGACCGCCGATGGAATGGCTCACTTCATGCATTGCTCCCCGTCGATCTATCACTCACCGTGGGGTCGACCATGGACGCCCTGGTAGGCCTACTCGATTCTCTCTCATGATCGCGGTGTGACTTGCCAACTTGTGGGGCGTAAGAACAACTCCACCGGCACCATCCAAAATGTGTTCGTTTTGGGGGTGTCGGATACATGTCCGGTTGGCATAATAGGGAAGGGACTGTCCCAACGGTGGCGCCGCAAATAAAAATTAGATCGGATCATAGCAAAAGGGATAAATTTCATTCAAAGTCGACAGCTCTTTGACATGAAGTTGAGTTTTTTTATTCAGGCAAATCCTAACTAGACGGCATCTACTCGTTATCATCGGAGTTGTAGATAATGTTGTAGTCGTAGGGCTCCAACCTGGCCTGCCGCGACGGTCCCGGGTCACATCACTAGTGGAAACCACGCCTTTAGTCCCGGGTGGTAGAGGCCTTTGGGGAGGGATGTCCAGCCGGTACATGGAAACCGGGACTAGAGCCCCCCCCCCCCCCCCCCCCCCCTCTAGTCCGGGGTGTGCTACGACCCGGGACCAGAGAGCTCCACGCGGGGGCAGCACATGACGCATGCGAGGGGACCTCTAGTCCCGGGTTGTAATACAACCCGGGACTAGAGATGAACCCACGTGGCGGCCTGCTGCTTTTTCTCGTTTCGGTTGTAATAATTTGCAAAAAATACGGTTAATTTTCTGTAAATCAGAAAAATACATATAGCATATCAAAATATTCGTAAGAGAAAGCTTTATGAGAAAGTCGGGAAATCGGAAGTCAGAACAGAAAGTCGTGAAGTCGGGAAGTCGTGAAGTCGGGACAGTCGACGTCACGTTTTCACGGCTTCCCGGTTTCACGTTTTCCCGGCTTCCCAGTTTCCCGGTTTCACGTTTTCCCGGCTTCCCGGTTTCACGTTTTCCCGGCTTCCCGGTTTCACGTTTTCCCGGCTTCCCGGATTAATGTACATATAAAGATCATATATAAGAGGGACTAGAACCGTCATCTATTCGATTACATGGAGATCATCAAGCTAGCCACTACTAGAGCCCGTCATCTAATTTGATATGCCGCCATTGTATTTTCCCTTCATGTGTAAGACATAGTTCATCAAAAAGCCCGCAATTTCCTCGCAAATTGGTCGAAAGCGGTCCTTTAGTTGCACGTGCCTCCGCATTCGATCCATCTATAAATGAAGGGAGATTAATATGAATTTCAATCATCATAACAGAAATTATGAATGACACTCAACACAATTGATGGTTATAAAATGAAATTGTAAATTTATTTGTTCACTTACTTCGATAAATGTCCCTGGGTTCCGCTCAGAGACTATCGTGCGAATCCACTCGCAGACGTAATATCCACACAAATTGGTCCCGGAAGGCTGCCTATCCAAGTACTACACGAGAATAGATTTCAATCAAATAATAATCAAGCATCACGATGGTATTGAAATTTGAATTAAAAGGGATGCGCGAACACCTAGATCGTACTACTTACTTTGGGGTAAACAAAAGTAAGTTCCTCTTTAAATTGACCAGGTACAGCATTAGCGGTTCGGAAAGCTTTCCAAACCCTGCCCATCAAACAATTGAATAAATGAGTTATTAATTAGTTACTTGATATCTCAGGAATGGAAGGAAAGAGACCGATGTAATACGATAAAGATTGAAATTACCGTTTGAGCACTCCTTGGATATATTCGTGCTTCTCTTTGGGCCAGTGCAATGAGTCAAAGATTTCAACTTCTGCTCTATCGATTTGTATGATTAACAGAATGTAATGGTCGCTGCACACGTTTATATATGTCAGTAATTAATCAGTTACACTTAACATCGAGAAAGCAAAAACCAATGTGTACAAGACAGTAAGACTCTTACCTGAAGTGGTAAGGAAACAATATCTTCCCTTTATAATGTTGGTCTCGGATGGACCTAAACAAGGTGTTCACCGTTTCCTCGTGGTAGAGACGTAGCAATTTTTCATTAACTCGGGTTGGGTCGATGAACCCAATCTCAAACACTTGGTTTCTGTCACATTCATCGCTCTTCATTCTGCATAATACCGTAGTGAGCATAATTAGAACAGGCAATGACCAAGCTAAGCTATAGAGTTTATTTTAGAAAATAAATGAATTGAATCACTTACAGACAATAGGTAGTGAGGATGCTCAAGTCGAGGGCGTCAAGATGGTATAACTGATAGATTTCTTCAATAGGTATAGTTATCTCGTCTGCACCATTGAAATGTTCATCTGTAATTTTCACCGGGATCATTGTTCGACCTTCACTTGTGACTTTTTTTGTACCATTTATGCAGTCTTGTCATTTGTGTTGGTAGATTCTGGAGCTCATCAGGTGACACTAGATCCTTCCCGTATTCCCAAGTCCATCTAGTAGGTCTCATAAGGGAGGGGATATCATCTGCCTCCAGTTGAGAAAGTGAAATACCAATATCTGCAGCAAATTGCGTGCGGATAGCGTGATCTTTCTCAAGCGCAGAGCCCATATCAGTGGCCACCTTGAGCGGGGAGATGGACTGATTTGACTGACGTCCGAGCTGGGCAACATCTCTTCTCCTTTTCCCGCCGGGTGGAATTTTCCTCATAGTTCGTACATAGTCATCTGGCCTATTTATCGAAATTTGTGATGGCTGAGTAAGGAAACTAACAGCAAATTGTGTTTGAGCTTCCGAATACTTTTCCTTTGGCTTAGGTTTTCTTTTCTCAGCCATTTCTGCAAACTGTCTTCTCGACTCTGTTCGTAGCCACACCCTGGCTTCTGATTCCGGAGTCGGCTGACGCGGCGACGGAGTTGGCTGACGCGGCGAGTGACGCGGCGACGGAGTCGGCTGATGCGGTGACGGAGATCGAGAAGGCGATGGTGGCCTTGGCGGTGGTGTCCAGCCTAGAAACATGATCAATATCTTGGGCCATAGAATGAGTCCACCCTGGACATCTCCCAGTGTCCTCTCATCATCACCTCCGGGGTAATGAAGTTCGAGTGATGCATATCCGGGGTAAACTTGATCCACGCCGACACGAGCATAGCCATCTGGAATCTCATTGCCACAATACAGTGCTGTAGATTCACAAGGTAAAGCATAGCCGTCCGCCGCCTTCATGGTTATGTTTCTCACTGCCTCATGTAGCTCACAAGTTTTCTTCTCAGTGATAGAATCCACGGGGTATGTTTGGTTCGATGCCTCATCAGCACCGACCGTCGCGGAAGCCACGCTGCTTTTCCATTGAGATGTACCACCTGGTTGACTATCTTGCAGCAGCAGCTGCTGAGTTGCCCCTCGAGAAGACTGGGTGAGCCGCAATTCTTGTAGTTCCCGTTGTTGTTGGTGTATGATATTTTCCACTATGCTCAACCGGTCGTGGTGCTCCTGCTCCTTCCTCCTCTTTGCTCTTTCTCGGCTTCTATAAGAGTCACGGTCCTCAGGAAACCCTTCATGCCACGTCACACCTCCCCTGCCTCAAACAGATCCTCCTTTTTCTTTAGTACCGAGGGCCTTCGATAGCTCGTCGTATTCTCTGTCGGGAAAAAACCTTCCCTCACGAGCATCGGTGATTGCATCCAGAATTGTTTGCCGGGGTATAGGAGTTTCTTTCGTTTCATCAACTATTACATTGCCTGATTCGTCATACTCCCCCCATGAGCAAGTATCCAATTTCTGACCCTACGGGGCCACGTATCTGTAACTAGAATGATCCCTTTTGCGCGCAAAGCGGCCTCAATCCGATCCCACTTAGGCTAGGCAGCTACGTAGCCACCTCCACCCAACTTATGGTTATATATCTTCTTCGCTGCATTCAACTTATTCTTTGCCGATCTTTCCTTGGCTTCTGCTATATTCTTGTATTGCAGAAATGCCGGCCAGTGAGCCCGCTGCCTCTCTAGTGTCCCAGTGAAATCTAGAACTTTCTTTTTGTTGACCCAATCACGGTATAATCTGTTCTTCCATTTATTGAATTGTTCAGCCATCTTCTTCAGAGCCCAATGCTTGACTTTGTCCGTCATGGCTTCTGTCCTTTCGGGACTATCGAACACCGGCAGAGTGAAATGTGCCATGAGCTTCTTCCAACATATATCTTTATTTCTCTCGGTGACATAATAATTGCCCTCTAAGTTTTTTATCTGATTCCATTCCGAAAGGCTGATCGAAACATTGTCCCCGACAACAACTCCACATTGATGCACAAACTTAGTTGCGCTCTTCGGAGGCGCCAACGGTTTGCCACCTGAAGAGACTAACTCAATTCTGAAATGATCTTTTGTTCCCAACCCTTTGGCATGGCCTCGTCTACTAGTTTCGGTCGATGCGGAGGTCTAAAAAGAAGAAACATTTGTTAATATATATATATATATATATATACAAATAAATTTTTACATCTGATCAAATAGAAGCTTAATATACCACGCCGGACTACGGGGGTTCACCAACTGTGCTAGTTTGCCCTTGGACGCTTCGTTCCACGTCCTCTATTCCCGGATCGGAGTCGTTCAAAAACTCGGAGCCATCTTCTTCTGCTCCAATGTGTTCATCACCATCCGCGGATTGCCGGATATAGTCGTACAACACATCTTCCCCTTCTCTGTTTTGGAAGAGAGGAACATCTCCATCGTCCATTGCTTAACTATTACAAAGGAAAATAAAACAATGATAGCATTAGCAGAATAATTCAATGTAGCGAACTTTACACTTAGCAAAAATTACATCTACAAATATACCATATCAAAATTACCGGGAAAACGTGAAACCGGGAAGCCGGGAAACCGGGAAGCCGGGAAGCCGGGAAAACGTGAAACCGGGAAGCCGGGAAAACGTGACTTTACGACTTCACGACTTCACGACTTTCCGATTTCACGACTTCACGACTTTCCGATTTCCCGACTTCACGACTTTCCGATTTCCCGACTTCACGACTTTCCGATTTCACGACTTCACGACTTTCCGATTTCCCGACTTCACGACTTTCCGATTTCCCGACTTCCCGACTTCACGACTTTCCAACTACACGACTTTCCGACTTTACGACTTTCCGACTACACGACTTCCGGACTTAACGACTACCCGACTTTCCGACTACACGACTTAACGATTTAACGACTACACGACTTTCTAGACATAGCTAATTAAACTAACCTACACTAACTAAAAAAATAACTTAGAAAATCTATCTACACTAAATTTCTAGACATAGCTAATTAATCTACAACTAAATCGAACCTAGCTAATTAATCTACACAAAAAAGAAAATAACTTAGGTAATAAAAAAAAGAAAAAAAAACACCTTCTTGGGAGGGCCGAGGCGGCGCTGCGGCGTGGGGGGAGGGCGGCCGACGGCGGCGGAGTGGGCTGGCTCGGGCGCGGCGGTAGAGGTGCCGGAGAGGGCGCGGCGGCAGAGGCGCCGGAGAGGGCGCGGCGGCGAGGACCGGTGTGGGGGGGAGGGCGCTGCGGCGTGGGGGGAGGGCTTGGGCGGCGCGGAGGGCTCGGACGGCAACGGCGCGGGCGCGGGCGGAGGGCTCGAGCGGCGCGAAGGTCGGCGCGCCGGAGTTGGGCAGCCTGCCGGCGTGGAGGCGGAGGTTGGCGGCGGCGCGGAGGAGGAGAGGAGGTGGAGAGCTCGGGCGGCGCGGCGGAGGGCTCGGGCGGCGCGGAGGAGGAGAGGAGGCGGAGGGACGGCGGCGGCCGGGCAGCCTGACGGCGTCGGAGGAGAGGATGGAGGCGGCAGGGGCCGGTGTGGAGAGTTCTCCCGGGTCGTGGCTCGACCCAGGTCAACTCCCTGGCTTATATACCAGAGGAGCTCTGGTCCCGGGCGGTGCCACGGCCTGGGACAAGAGGACACCCTTTGGTCCCGGGTGGTGCCACGACCCGGGACCAGAGGTCTTTTCGCCCAGCCCGCGCAAAGAGGCCCTCTTTTCGTTCCAGCGCTCAAAGTTTTAAATTTTTGCGCGCGAATATTTGAATGTTAATTTAAATATGGCATTTTAATAACTTCTGCATACTTTCGAATCTGAAAAAAATAGAACATGAAAAGTGTTTGAATTTGCAACACTAATCCGACTTCACGTCTTCCCGGTTTCACGTTTTCCCGGTTTCCCGGTTTCACGTTTTCCCGGCTTCCCGGTTTCCCGGTTTCACGTTTTCCCGGCTTCCCGGTTTCATAGGTCCTATTTTATAAATCCAAATAATACCGTCTCCGATGCACTAGAACCCGGCTCCGGCAAAACCGGAAGCTTGCGCATCCGTCTCGCGTGGTCGTGAGCAGCAAATCGACCTTCGATCCAAACAGCGGCAAGACTTCTCTGATGATCTACAACCGTCCCAAAAAGTGTTGGGAATGTTGAAAATCATCAGAGAGCCTTGCCGCTGCTTGGATCCGACCGAGAGGCATGGCTACCACTTCCAGCACCACCACCACTCCCACCTCCTCGGCAATTCATTATTGCGTCACCCTAATCCAGTGGTTGGATTCAACCTACCTGAGGGCTTGTGTTTCCAACATCGTCGTTGTGTTGTCCTTATTCACCGACCTACAGGAGGTGGCTCCAATGGCGAGACCCAATATTTTGCATACATATGCATGAATATCACACACATCTCCCGAAGTTGATAGTTTAGGTCGCAAGTTTTCAAAAGCAAGTAGTAACTTAAACTACGATCACAGACAAGAGAATTGCAATGGTGATCACAGACTCTGAAACTAACTTCGACCGGTTCCTGAGCCGCGGGGTACTGAGCCACCGGCGCTGTGCATCCAAAGAGAAGGAACCCTCACAGGGTCATAGCTCACATGAGAAGGAACCCTCTGAAGAAACGACCACCTACTGTCATAGTGCCTATCCAATAGATACATGTAGCGACGGACGTGCTCATCCTCCTCCCTGATACGGCGATGTACCACCTCCTCGGGGGCCGGCTCCCTCTACACCGAGCGTGGCCCACGCGACTGCCACCACAGAAGATCCGGGTCGATGACGTCACCCGGATTCCTCACCAAGCTGCGCGTCCCGGAAGGTAGCACCTCCCAGTGCCAGCCCGGTGGAGCCTAGTCCCGCACATCGCCCCTCTGGTCCAACATGGACATCATCGCCGAGAACACCTAAGTGAAAATTTTGTTACAATGGAAGAGTGATGAGGTTGCATATATGAGTTTATATGTGATATGGCAATGGCGGCCAAGCCTATATATATATAGTGAGAAATTACGGGAAGACGAAGGCGGGAAGCGGTGGAAGAAGCACACGGATCGTGTGTTTCCTTCGAGCACTTGTGGGCCGTTGGATCGGAAGCACACGGATCATGTGTTTCCTTCGAGCGCTTGTTAGCCGTTGGATCAGAAGCACACGGATCGTGTGTTTCTTTAGAGCGCTTGTGAGCCGTTGGATCAGAAGCACACGGATCGTGTGTTTCCTTCGAGCGCTTGTGGGTTGTTGGATCAGGGCCTTTAGTACCGGTTCGTGTTACCAACCGGGACTAAAGAAGCACACGGATCGTGTGTTTCTTTCAAGCGCTTGTGAGCCGTTGGATCAGGGGTGTGTTTCTTTAGAGCGCTTGTGAGCCGTTGGATCAGAAGCACACGGATCGTGTGTTTCCTTCGAGCGCTTGTGAGCTGTTGGATCAGGGCCTTTAGTACCGGTTTGTGTTACCAACCGGGACTAAAGAAGCACACGGATCTGCACTCCCACCTCATCCACAGGTACACCTTCTAATCGCCTATAAATAGCGACGTCCCTGCAGCGAAACGGCACACAACGAGCGTCTACCTTTGCCACCGAACCCAATGGTTGGATTTAGCCTACCTGCGCGCTGGCATGTTCCCTAACACAAGCCCTCGGCTAGGTTGAATCCAACCACTGGATTAGGGTGACACAATGATGAATTGCCGAGTAGGTGGGAGTGGTGATGGTGGAAGTGGTAGCCATGCCCCTCGGTCGGATCCAAGCAGCTGCAAGGCGCTCTGATGATCTACAACATTCCCAACACTTTTTGGGACGGTCGTTAGATCATCAGAGATGTCTTGCGGCTGCTTGGATCGAAGGTCGATTTGCTGCTCACGACGACGCGAGACGGATGCGCAAGCTTCCGGATGGGCAAAACCAGTGTTGGATCAGCCACATGACCCTATATGCAAATCATTCGGATTCCCGTCATACATCCTAACGGTGCATTTGATATGCAGGCACTCACGAGCCACCGTTGGGCTGTATGACGGGGAAACCGTGTGCATTTGATAAAAGGTTTAATACATTAATTATTACACATCACCAACAACATCCCTATCTAGTGTTCACTTTTTTCTTCGTGTGTGTTCCTTTCTTCTGATTGCGCCGTAACCATGGACAAGGTTCATCATTTAACTTCAGGCTTGGGTCAGTGTTCACTTTGAAGGGCGGAATTTCATGAAACTTATTGTAATCTTCTGACATGTCTGTCTTGTCCTCCACTCCCACGATGGTTCTTTTCCCTGAAAGAACTATGTGCCGCTTTGGCTCATCGGCTGATGTATCTGCTTGCTTATCTTTCCTTTTTTTGGGTTTGGTAGACATGTCCTTCACATAGAAAACCTGAGCCACATCATTGCTAGAACAAATGGTTCGGTGTCGTACGCAAGATTATTGAGATCCACTGTAGTCATTCCGTACAGTGGGTCTACATTTACCCCGCCGCCTTTCAGATTGAACCATTTGCACCATAACAAAGGCACCTTAAAAAAAGGTCCATAGTCAAGTTCCCATATCTGCTCTATATAACCATAATATGTGACCGTGACGGTTCGCCCATTGACGTTTGTTGAATCATCAAAGCGGACACCACTGTTTTGGTTGGTGCTCTTTTTATCTTGGGCGTTCGTGTAAAATGTATTCCCATTTATCTCGTACCCTTGGAAAGTCCAAATAGTCGAAGATGGTCCCTTAGACAACAAGTACAGCTCATCTGAGACTGTGTTGTTATTGTTCAAATGTGTTTCCAACCAACCGCCAAAATTCTCCATGTGTTCCTTTGCAATAATGGAGTCATTCATTCCCGGGTTGTTGGAGCGTACAATATCCTTGTGTGTTTGGATATACGGAGCCACCAAAGTTGAATTATGTAGAACGGTGTAGTGGGCTTGTGTGAAAAAATACCCGTCCCTACATATTGATGATTTCCTTCCTAGAGTGCCTTTTTCCACTCAGTCTCCCCTCATGTCGCGATTCAGGAAGACCAATCGACTTAATGCCAAGAATAAAGTCAACACAAAACTCAATGACCTCCTCTGTTCCACAGCCTTTGGAGATGCTTCCTTCTGGCCTAGCATGGTTATGAACATACTTCTTCAAGACTCCCATGAACCTCTCAAAGGGGAACATATTGTGTAGAAATACAGTACCCAGAATGAGAATCTCGTCGACCAGGTGTACTAGGAGATGTGTCATTATAGTGAAGAAGGATGGTGGGAACACCAACTCAAAACTAACGAGACATTGAGCCACATCCTTTTGTAACCTTACTAGAGTGGCTGGACTGATTAACTTCTACGAAATTGCATTGAGCAACGCACATAGCTGAACAATGGGTAGTCGAACATTTTCCGGTAGAAGCCCCCGCAATGCAACCGGAAGCAATTGGGTCATAAGCACGTGGCAGTCATGAGACTTTAGGTTCTGGAACTTTTTCTCCGCCATATTTATTATTCCCTTTATATTCGACGAGAAGCCAGACGGGACCTTTATACTGCTCAAGGCTTCAAAAAATATCTCCTTCTCTTCTTTGGTAAGAGCGTAGCTAGCAGGACTTAGACGTCCTTTATCCGTTTTCATTGGATGCAGGTTGTTTGGGTCTTTCATAAGTTGCTGGTCCTCTCTTGCTTCCGGCGTATCTTTTGTCTTCCCATACACGCCCAGGAAGCCTAGCAGGTTCACGCAAACATTCTTCGTCACGTGCATCACATCGATTGCAGAGCGGACCTTTAGGAATTTCCAATAGGGTAGCTCCCAGAATATAGAGCACTTCTTCCACATGGGTACGTGTCCGTGAGCGTCATGCGGAACAGACTGTCCGCCAGGACCCTTTCCAAAGATTACTTCTAAATCCTTGACCATGTCATATATAACATCACCATCAGGAAGGTTAGGCTTCTTCCGGCGATCTGCCTCACCGTTGAAATGCTTGCCTTTCTTTCTTACGGTATGACTGTTCGGGAGAAATCGACGATGCCCCAGGTACACATTCTTGTTTCCCAAATGTATACTTTCAGTCTTATCTAAACAGTGCGTGCATGCATTGTATCCCTTGTTTGACTGTCCTGAAATGTTACTAAGAGCAGGCCAATCATTGATGGTTACGAACAGCAACGCTCGTAGGTCAAATTCCTGTTGTTTGTGCTCATCCCACACACATACACCTGGTTCGGCCCACAACTGCAAACGTTTATCAACTAATGGCCTTAGGTACACATCAATGTCGTTGCCGGGTTGCTTCGGGCCTTGGATGAGCACTGGCATCATAATGAACTTCCGCTTCATGCACAACCAAGGAGGAAGGTTATAGATACATAGAGTCACAGGCCAGGTGCTATGACTGCTACTCTGCTCCCCAAAAGGATTAAAGCCATCCGTACTTAGACCAAACCTCAAGTTCCTTGCGTCACGTGCAAATTCCTTGAACTCTGTATCGATTTTTCTCCACTGCGACCCATCGGCCGGGTGTCTGTACATCTCGTCGCTCTTGCGGTCCTCTTTGTGCCATCGCAACAACTTGGCATGCTCTTTGTTTCTGAACAAACGTTTCAACCGTGGTATTATAGGAGCGTACCACATCACCTTGGCAGGAACCCTCTTCCTGAGGGTCTGACCCTCAACATCACCAGGGTCATCTTGTCTGATCTTATACCGCAATGCACCGCATACCGGGCATTCATTCATATTCTCGTACTGCTCACCGCGGTAGAGGATGCAGTCATTAATGCATGCATGTATCTTCTGCACATCTAATCCTAGAGGGCAGATAACCTTCTTTGCTTCATACGTACTGTCAGTCAATTCGTTATCCGTTGGAAGCTTTTTCTTCATTATTTTCAGTAAATTCCCAAATCCCTTGTCAGATAAGCCATTCTCCGCCTTCCATTGCAGCAATTCCAGTGTGGTGCCGAGCTTTGTATTGTCATCGTCGCAAGTTGGGTACAACTTTTTTTTGTGATCCTCTAACATGCGATCCAACTTCAACTTCTCAATTTCACTTTCTACTTTGCTCTGTGCATCAACGATGACCTCACGTAATTCATCATGTATGATGGGCTCATCTGGTGCCTCTTCATCTTCATCTTCCCCAGTTGCATTACCATCGTATTCAGGGTACATATAGTTGTCATCGTTCTCTTCTTCTTCGTTGTCTTCCATCATAACCCCTCTTTCTCCATGCTTGGTCCAACAATTATAGCCGGGCATGAACCATGCTCTATCAGGTGGATGTGAAGGGTTTGTGACCGAGGGTAATCCTTCTCATTCTGACATTTAAGGCATGGACATAACATAAAACCATCCCGATTGTTTGCCTCAGCCACTTTGAGAAAAGATTGCACGCCCTGCATGTACTCTCTAGAGCGTCGGTCAGCGTACATCCATGGATGGCTCATCTGCATTATATAAGTATGTCAAACGCAATCACAATGCTAAAACCCATTACGGTAAACGAACATAATAGACAACTGACCATATTCATTAATACAAGTTCATCACATTAAAACCAAAGTACAGTAGTGACCAAATGTAATACATAGTTCTCATAAAACATACATTTAAACCAAGATATAACTATCCAAAGAATTTAAACCCAACAACAAATGCGATCAAAATCGCAACTAAGGTAACTACTGAACCAACAACATAATGATACCAAGCCTCTTGACTAATGGCATAACTTCTAATTTTTTTAATCTTCAAGCGCATTACATCCATATTGATCTCGTGAGCATCGGCGACGTCGGCAAGCTTAAACTGGTATTCATCGGCGATGTCGGCAAGCTTGGACACCAATTTCCTGTTCTCTTCTAGGCATTGGAGACGAAGATCTTCACTTATTTTCAGTTTTGCTTTCAAATCATTGTTTTCTTTTATAAAATACTCGACAATAGGGTCGGTTGGAATTTCCGGTTCAACTACATCCTAGATAAAAATATATCTATGTCAAGTTGGTCGGCATGATTTTCATAAACACAAAACGAAACAAATATATAGTCATAACAACAATCATACCACATCCGAATAATAGAGCGGACGAGGGCCGGTGTGGGCATGTGTCGAAACCATGACACTATATATATAACAAACAATTATACAACTAATAAAAAATACAAATAATAATTATGTACATCTAAATCATACAACTAAGATTTTTAAAAATAAAAGTTTCAAGAAATATGCTTACCGAGGTGGTGCCGGTGACGGGACAACCGGGGCGATCAACGGCGGTGAGCACGACACTGGAACACACAAATAATATTTTAATTTAGCTTAAATTGTATATGAAACAAATGAACTTCCTAACTTAGGCATTTTATCAAACACCTACCAAGCACTACAAAAATGAAATGAGCTAAGCTAGAAAAGAAATGAGTTAAAATGGGCAATGACGGATGAAAGAATCAAGTTGCTAACCCTCGGATAGATGGCTGCCGCTAATCTTGACAATAGTGAGAAAAAACGGGGATAAACTTGAGCTAGAGAGAGGAAACAATGGAGCAAATGAAGATGAACTCGAGCTGAAAAATGGAGGGGCTGCTCTCGGGGGTAGAAGATGATGCACGGCGAGCAATGGTCCCGGTCGATATCACGACCCGGGACAAAAGCTCCATCTCTTGTCCTGGGTCGTTTTGTCCCGGGTCGTGGAACGACCCGGGACAAGATGTTCTCGCGTGGCCCACGTCCTGGGCAGCCCTGCCAACGCACCTATGGTCCCGGGTCGTGGCACCACCCGGGACTAGAGCTCCCTCGCGGCCCGGGACAAATGGAAAACGTTTGAACCGGGACTAGTGCCCTCCTCTAGTCTCGGGTCTTAAGCCACCCGGGACTAGAGGCAAAATCGGCTCTGGTCGAAAGGTCTTGTTTCTAGTAGTGCATCTCTCGATGCCTGCATCCCGCGACGGCCAAACCAGCCACCACAACGCCATCCGTAGGCTCCGGCTTCGGCTATTGCACAAGTTAGTAGCCGGGGAGTCCTCCGGGTCAAGAGGGTGGCGAGACGTCGTTCGAGGCGCGTTTGCAGAGAGGACGACCGTCGCGGTGAACCCTATCGAGTCCCCATCGCCGACAGGGTCTCGTAGCGGTATCAGAACGCACCAATCCGGGGGAGGTCCTCCTGCTGGGCCTGCGGTTGTTCCGTGCATGGTGACGACGTCACTGCCTCGTGGTGTCCCGGGCTCATCTTTGGGCATCCGCAGCTTGATGTCGGTGTGTGTCGTCCTCCTTTGGTGTCGGCAGCAAGGCGTGTGGTGGTGTGCGTGTCGGTTCACACGGCAACTCGGGCGGGACAAGCGCTCTGATGTCCCGCTGCCGCGCCCAATCGACAACGCCCTCAAGCGTGCGGCCGCTTCAATTGCACAATCGGCCCCTTCGCCTTTTCCTTCCACACGCGGCCTTGGGGGAGAGTAGGGGTAACGTCACGGGTGGGGTGGTTGTTGTTCCCGCCCTCGGCCACGATCTCCATCACTTGTCAGGGGAGGCGGCTCAGGACGGAGTGGCGACTACCCTAGTCGGGCGAGGTGGCGGGACAGGCAGGCCAGAGCGCTGGTCTAGAGTGGAGCGACGACGGACAACTCCGTGGCCACCGAAGGGACGAATGAAGGCTTGGCGACGAACTTAGGCAGGGAGAAAGGCTGATTGGCGGCGGCGTTGGTCTTGGTGGACGGGTGTCGCAGTGATGGCCATCGGGAGAGAGAGAGAGAGAGAGAGAGAGAGAGAGAGAGAGAGAGAGAGAGAGAGAGAGAGAGAAAATCGGGAAGAGGAGAGATAGAGAGGTGCAAGAATGTGTAAAAAAGAGATGTTGTGTGGTGGGGTTTGTTTCACTACCACGTTGGCTAGCCCAAACATGATGCTGAGGTGATGGTGGACATGGATAGGCCGGACAAACCCCAAAACCTCCCCAAAATTTGGGGATGGAATACAATTGGGGGTAGGGGGTCACCTTAGGGCTTGTTTTTTATCTGCACCCCTCAATAGGATAAATGGCGACGATTTGGGGGTGCCCTTATCGACGCCCTTCCGACGCAATATGACTAGAAGGGTGTTGAGAAGAGAAATGAAGGGGGCAAAGGGTAGAGTGCTGACCAACTGGCAAGGCAACGTGTGACTGTGGTGACCATAGGAAAAGGAAGAGACCAAACAACCATTTCAAGAACCAATTGTCAACTTTAACTACAAAGATAAACTTTGCATCACACGAGACATGCAAAGTTACCAACACTTATGGTCAATATAAATGCAATTATTCACAACAAGGCATTTTCCATCCTCCTCGCAAAAAACCGAACTATAGTAATAACAGACTAACACAGCACAGCGTACGTCACGCCATATCTCTTCTGATTCAACCATTTCTATATATCCTGCCTGAAAAGGACCGCCCCAAATAGTCAGCCTCATTTCCCTACGCCTAGTAACGCTTCCAAATATTGTGACGGATCCCATCCGCATGTTACTCTCATGCAAACGTCATATACGAAAGTTTGAACAGCCCGTTCAAGAACCAGTACACGCAACTTGAACATGCACGATGCATGATGCACCCAGAAAAAAAGAACAAGATTTCCCTCTGTGTAGGGCATTGATCCGCGGCCACCACAATCCTAAATAATTGTAACAGGACAAAGTTATGCTATCTGCAATTTATTGCATCTATCTAGATCTATCTCCTGCATGACAACTGAAACTCAAGTTGACACACCCAAATAGTCTACTTATGTCTCGACATCATACACACTCGCTGCAGTCATAAATAGAGACGCTTTGAACATTATGGTTAAGATCTCTTATGTATAACATAATATTGATTACTTTTCGTGTCAATATACGACTAAAAAAGGTTACTAAAATGCAATGTTACAAGAATGCTTTCATGACATAATTGATACTACTCATTTACATGACCAAACTAAGTCTTGCTTTTAATAATATGAGTTAGGGGCTCTTTTGTTCAAAGGAATTTTAGTGGATTCTATTTCTTAAGAATGTTTCCCATGAGGCTTGTTTGGTTGTACTTTGTTGGATTTCTAACCATAGGATTTTATACTATATATTTTGTATGCAGCTTTATAGGAAACTTTTCGTTGAGTCAATCCTCATGAAGAAAATTTCTTTATTCTTATGACAACAATGCCACACACATAATCTTTTATCAAATTTCATGTGTTTTTTCATGGTGCAACCGAAACACTTCTATTACACATTCATCTATTTTCGATTCATGTAGGATTGAACATGTTATGACATTTGAATCCTCCAAATCAAAGAAGACCTCAAAGTTAGAGAAGCTTGATTGCACACAGTCTTGAACATTCTGTATTTACGAAGGTTGTATCATTTATATGTCATGTTTGTACCACAGTAATGTGGAGAACATAGCCTACATGGTACATTACACATGTTTCTATGTGTAGTAACGGCATTTCATCAATAATCTACCTAAAGATGCATTGACCTAGATGTACATTTTAGTCATGTCTCTCTCTCTCTCTCTCTCTCGATAGAACAAGTAGTAAACTTATTTATTTTGCTCCATGCAAACATCACTTTTTGCATTGTTTTACGCCCCAGGTGTCATCTTATCTGTTGTGTGATACAAACCGTATATATGTCGCATTCAACAATAACATTTGAATTTGTCAACTTCTTTATTACCATAAAACCTTCCACTCCCTGCTCCGGCCTCCTACGCATGTGTCTACCTGATGCATGCTCTATATATTTAACATTATGACGTAATGTGGAAGAACAAGTGAGAGACCTGGTCAAGCATGCAAGTAAAAGAACATGTGTATGAGTCTGTAGCTAAAAACAATGAGACCTGGTCATTCTTTTGTCATTTGTTCTTCCTTATGGATCAAAAGAATGACACATTTTTATGTCACACAATATATTGTATGAGCCAACCCATCACTTAAACGGTAACTTCCAAAAAGGTCAACTTTTTTCTTACCATACAAGCTTTTCACTTTCGTCACGTGTATCTTTTGTTAAAGCTCTTTATTGAGAGACTCGGCCACACAACCAACATTTATTGTGGCCCATAACTACAATGAAATATACAAGATCATGTATCCGATAGCGGGAGAAGTGAAGCGCAACTGCAAGATTTAAATGTTGGAGTACAAAATATTCCCGTCCCCACGTAGATAACAAAAAAAATGATAGTTTGGGAATTCCGTCAAAGAAAATTTTATAACTACCTTTTTTTGCAGATTTTAATGGAGTCCATTTTCTTGTGGGTGAATGTGGTCCGAAATTGACCTGAACTTTCGAGTCAGGGGAATTCAGTAAAATTGTAAGGTACATGACATAGTGTCAGGCTATAGATCTATGATGTGGCCAAGGTTTAAACTTTCAGTAATAAAATAATCTCAGACCTCACGGAAGTATCTAAAACTTCAGAGATTTCAAAAATTCTTTTGTATTTCGGACCTCACGCTATATATCAAAAATTGACCTAATTGAATTCGGTTTCGTATTAGTTTGAATCTATCCCGAAATTTTGATACCCACAAAAAAATAACGAAATAAAGATTTTGTTGTAATTTGAAGGAACCCTCGTGTGAGCTAACCCGTCATTTAAATGATATCGTCCAGATCGAAAAAACCAACCCTTTTCTTAACAGAATAAATTTCTGTTTTTCTCACATGTATCTTATGCTCTTGCTCTGTTTAGCTTTCGATGTAGTGTTGAAGAGCTTTGTTGAGAGACTCCGCGAGGAGTAGAAGACCATATATCTAGCCGATATCTGGAACGAGTGGCACAGAATCAACTATGCGCGACTACATGTAAAGTAGCTCGTTTTTTATTTTTCGGAAATTGCTGCAGTTGTTCTGTAATTCAATTAGGGGGTAGAAAGGGTAACAGTCACCGGCCATAGAGAAATTGACCGACAGAAAAAATAGAGAGAGAGAGCAGGGAGAAAGAAAGAAGAGAAAGAAATGTAAAATATTAGGTCACGTTAATACTCTAGCATGTGTGGAAACTTCCAAAATTTTGATACTTCTGAATACGTTTAGAGGATCCTAGCCTGTAGAAGAACATTTATGCTAGCCCATAACTGAAATGAATGTCACACGATCAAGTTTTCCGCTCGCAAGTGGAGCACAGTGATGTCCCGTCTAAATATAGATTACCATAATATAATAGGAATTGTGAAATGGCCAAAAAATTGATACTTTTGAAAATATTGAGACAAACTCTTTTTCTTGGACCGCAATCTTCTGAAGGCCGCAACGGTATGGGGCATGGTTAACACCCCCCGACCAGGCTCGACAGACGCATGACACATCTCTTCCAGAAGTCAAAAAACTTGTTGCCGGCAGGTGTGACAAATGATGTCTCATGCGGAGGCATCAAGTCATCAATGTACCAGCATGTTCTAAACACGGTTTATATATCTTACAAAGGAATCAAATCATAATCGTTGTTGTTGGACCGAAGTTGGTTTTACTGCAAGCATGACGGTATGAGACGTCGAAGTGTCGTTAACCGGTCAAGCGATGATGGTAGAGGCGGGTTTGAAAACACAAGATTCTTGATCTGGAAATGTTGATATGCGTCGTGCCCTTGTTATTGATGGTGGTTTGAATCTCGGTTTTGGGGATGAAAATCAGGGACCAACCTACGTAGGACTCGTCATCATCGCTCAAGTGCAGCGATCTTTTCTTTAAGGCTTGGCCTTGGAGGTGTGTACATTTTCGTTATTCCGGTCTTTTAGCAAAGTTTTAATGGTAATCTGATAAGAGTTACTGTCGTGAGGCATACAACCTTGGGTTTTAATTTTGTGGGTTGAATTTGTTCAGCTTTGATGCATGATTTTCTGTGACTTTTAATAATATGTGGTTGTGTCGATGCAAAAACCGGGGCTATCCTTCTTTTTAAAGAAATGTCAACAGAAAAACCTGCATTTCACCCCCCAAAAAAATCAGTGTTAGTTCTGGTATGAAATTTAGATTCACAGATATCTCAGTACACCTCAAAACTTTCACCTCGAAATTCCATCGAAATTTCAGAATTTCTTCAAAAAAAATGAACAAACAAAAAAATTCAAACACCCGCAGGCCGGGCTTCTGCGGGTGGCGATGCCTGGAGGAGTAATGGCTTTGGGTCTGGCCGCACGGTCAACACCAGCCGCGCGCGCGCGCAATCAGACGCGTCAGGCCGGTGAGACGTGGCCAGCACCAGCAGTGATCTGATCACCCGACGCGCGCGATCGCCATCATCCCAGGCTCAGGGACAGGAGGCGACGACCACCCCCCGCGGCCGAGCTCCGGCGGGCCCCACCCCACCACCTCGTGGGCCCCGCGCCCCCCTCCCCAATCTACGCGCTTGTCTTAACCCCCTCCCTCCCTCTCCGAGCGCCGCACCAAACCAAACCCAACGCAAAACCCGGCCTTTGACCACCTCACCGTCGCCGTTCGTCGCACGCAGCTTGCATCAGCAGCAGCAGCCGGCCGAGGTGAGGAAGGGGTTCCTGGTTGATCGATGGATCCGGTGACGGCGGCTGCGGCGCACGGAGGGGGGCACCACTTTACCCCGCCGGTGGCGTTCCACCCGTTCCACGGCCACTTCCCCGGGCAGCAGCAGCAGCAGCCGCAGCATCCCGCGTTCCAGCATTTCCAGGACCACCACCAGCAGCTGCTCAGCGGGATGATGGCGAAGCAGGAGCTCGTGGACGAGAGCAACGCCACCACCATCAACAGCGGCGGGAGCAACAACGGCAGCGGCGGCGAGGGCGACCACATGGGAGGTGGACGTGGAGGATCCGTGCAGCAGCAGCGGCACCTGGGCGGCGGCGAGGAAGGGCAGCTTCAGCAGCAGCAGGCGGTGGCGGTGATGCGGCGGCCCAGGGGCCGCCCCGCGGGGTCCAAGAACAAGCCCAAGCCGCCCGTCATCATCACGCGGGACAGCGCCAGCGCGCTGCGGGCGCACGTCCTCGAGGTCGCCGCCGGCTGCGACGTCGTCGACAGCGTCGCCGCCTTCGCGCGCCGCCGCCAGGTCGGCGTCTGCGTGCTCAGCGGCACCGGCGCCGTCAACAACGTCTCCGTCCGCCAGCCCAACGCCGGGGTCGTCAGCCTCGCCGGCAGCTTCGACATCCTCTCCCTCTCCGGCTCCTTCCTCCCGCCGCCGGCGCCTCCTTCCGCCACGGGGCTCACGGTCTACGTCTCCGGCGGCCAGGGGCAGGTCGTGGGCGGCGCGGTCGCGGGCGCGCTCGTGGCAGCCGGGCCCGTCATCATCATGGCCGCCTCCTTCGGCAACGCCTCCTACGAGCGCCTCCCGCTCGAAGACGACGAGCCGCAGGGCCTCGCGCCGCTGCAGTCCTCCCCGCCGCCTCTCCCATTGCCAGCACATCATCAACAACAGCACCAGCAGCCTTCGTCTCTAGCGCCGGGGCCGGACCACCACCACCTCCCTCACAACCTGATGAACGGCCTCCAGCTCCCCGGCGACGGCTACGGCTGGACATCCCCTGGCGGCGGTGGCCGCGTCGCGCCCTACTGATCGCTCCATCGATCCATGGACATGGTGGGAATGGAAGATAAGAGTTAATCACCAACTTCTCCCGCCTTTGCTAATTGTGCTCTTGATGGATCGATCGATCTCGTGTTGTTATAATCTGCTTTGCAAGTAGCAAGGGGATGGTTAAAAAAACTAGTGTTTGCAGCCCTTAATTAGTGTGTTTTACTTTTTACCCTTTTATCTATATGCAAAATGCAATGGCATGCATCGTGTTAGTAGGAAGAGGAGGAAGGGCTTAGTGGTAATTATAATTAAGTAGCTTCATATCTTAATGCATCGTTGTCTTTGCCTTTGTCTTCAAGCTACATGCCTAGCTAGCTTTGAACAAACCTGCGTATTTTATGGAGAATGATGGGGGAGTTCGTTGTTGTTTCTCTTGGGCCAGTTCGTATTTTATATGTTTGATTATGCATCCATAGGTGCAGATGTGTGCATGGACGACTTTGCCAGAGAGAGAAACACACACAAAGAGAGATGTAGATGGTGTATAATATGAACAGCAACCACTTCACCGATTCTCATCTGTTCCTTTCCCATTCTCCGGTTGCTTGCTTGCTGGCTAGCAAAGCCCAACCACTTCACCAGTCAGCACACAGATGAAACACAACACTTGCTATATTTTATGTCTCAAGCAGGACATATTCACACAGATGCCTTTGTGAAACGCTTGACTCTCTTTGATACTATGCACACATACCAGGCTAACTGAGAATCAACAGCTAGCTAGCATGCGAGTTAGCGCAAAAAGGTGTCCCGAATCCTTTAACATTGTACTTTGGTTTTGGTTTTAGAGTAGGTTATATGAGTGTAAAATTATATCAAAAAAATGTAGAATTCGGAATAATAATTTTGCTACATTTTGAATTCAGAATAATAATTTTTGCTACATTTTGAATTCGGAATAATGTAAAATTATACATTTTTAATAGATGTTTGATGTGAAAGATTTCTTTTTTAAGTCAATGCACGGTTTTGGGTACCCAATAAGCCTGCAAGCTAGAGGTGAACGGTCTTGGATTTCTCCAATGTCAAGCATATATAGATAAACTTGAGGAACTTTTATATTTTACACCTTTTGAATATGATTTTTTTGTGCGGGGTATAATCTTTTTTGAACCTCTGCATGGTATAATCTTGTCAGCTCTAGTATTTATTTTGCACCCGATAGTATAACCACTAATATGCATGCATGCCAATGTCCAAAATGCATGACACGCTAAAGATAACTTATGAAGCAAGTTATAAACACAATCACAAAATACTATAAGTTTTGGATAAATATTGTGAAAATTCTATGCACAATGATTCATTGGCAAATCGTCTAAAGGTGTGAGTTATAGTAATTAGTAACTCACTGCATTCACATAATCAAACACCAATTTTTGGTTATTTTTGCCTAGCAAATTGGTTATTTGAAAATCATGTTTAGGTATAATTACATAGACCTTCTGCACATGCTTTGCATTTGAAAAGGGGGTATATACCCCGGCCTTCGCATAAATCAACGCACCCAACCATTTTTATTGCATAGTTTATCATCCAAAATAGTACATATCATGGATCACAAGTGTGGTGACAAAAAAAATAACCATCCGAAGAGATCTAACATATAGTACCTACACACAAAAATTGTGTTCTGTGTGTCGGGGGGGGGGGGGGGGGGGGGGGGTGGATTTCACTTACCCGTCCTCTGCACCAACTAGGATGCACACAACCTTTTCGACGTTAATTAGTAGAAGGATTTTAATTTTGGTTAGGCACCAAGTCTGGTCCTCAAGGTAAACATAAGTCTGGTTCCCAATAATTAGTTGCATGATGACTACCTGGATTATAATCTTGATTATGCACCAAGTCTGGTCCTCAGGGAAAACGTTAACCTAATTTGGCGTCCTTGAATACTTGAACCTGGGCTTTAGGTTTGTACATCTACTCTCCCAACCAAATGAGATAGGCTAACTTCTTGCACACAATTTACATGGAATTCACATTTCCCTTTCTTGACACACTTTAATTACCCCCTAAACCCTATGGGGTTTTGTTCAATCATGTAACCTATCAATATCATAGAGCGGGTTACGTTTCCTCCTCCACATAGAATCTCTCTCTCTCTCTCTCTCTCTCTCTCTCTCTCTCTCTCTCTCTCTCACTCTCACACACACAGAGTTAATCATACTTGTAGGTTGGGGGTTGAAGTACATGCAAGATAAGTTCGGTTAATTTTTGTTGAGAATTTACAACATGTGCAAATAAGAATACTTTGTAAATATCATAATATATAAAATCAACATGTGGAAGAATAGCTTACAAACATTTTTTGATTTATTTTGGACCCGGCCAGTTATATGTTCCCAAAAATCGATCAAGGGTAAAGTGGTCTGGGAATTTATAATTTTGTAGGGTTATCGGAGCTGGAAAAGTATTCAGGGAGAAAGAAAGCACGGCCATTTGTTTGAGAAATGCACCTTTTCCGTGGATGCATCCATACAATTTATAGCATAGTGTAAAGGAGCAAACATAGAGAGCAGTAGAGCAAAGCCCTAGCCATCGGGCATCGGTGGCTACGGGCGTGCTTTTGTTGATTCCCCTTGTCTCCGGCGGCCTATTAGGCTTCTGGAGGTAGGGAACCACAAAGAAACGCTTGGTGAGCGGTTTTTAATTTTTTTAATTCATCGTTGTTGGGTTTATGAGTCATTGATGTGAACCTTTTGATGGTGGAGGCAGCGTGGCACATAATAGAAGTCCCAAGGATCTATCTACCTATTGGGGGTCCCTTGTATTGTTCTTTGTTGCCCTAATTTACCTCCTTGATAGTAGTACGATGGTAAAATAGCAGTTGAGCAATCTACTACCAATTAATGGACGTGATGCATGATGCATGGAGTTTCAATTTCAAAGTACACTGCTCGCTAGTGATGAATGGATGAATGAATGAATGAATGAGGTAGCGGTCGCTCCTACTGCAGCTAGCAGACAGATGTCATTCGGGGTGCATCATCGATGGATATATCCATGCGTACTTGCCTCCGAGCATTTCCTTCTCCGTCCGTCGATCGGCCTGCACCGGAAGCACAATGCACACTGTGGCATGCATGCACGCACGGTCCCTCCCTTCCCTCTCTGCTGCTCACGACCAGGGCACAGTGCTGCCTTGGCAGCACGCAACCATGCAATCAGACTCATCATGCATGCATGCGAGTGTAAAAGTTAGTTAATCGGATCAGCGCTAGCAGTAAAAGGGGAACGATAATCGGCACTTCGGCAGCGGAATGATTCTGCATGGCATGCAGCGCAGATGCAGGTTTCTCCTCCATGAGCTCGATCGGCGCCGAGTTCGAGGCTGATGCAAGGAACAGTAGCAGCATGCAGCCTGCAGCTGCTCAGGCTCACAGCAGATTCATTGCAGTGGCGGTGAGGAGCGTGAGGTGTTGAGTAGTAGAAGAGGTATGAAGATGCTTGCAGTGGTAATTTAACAGGCATGGAGATGGATGGAAGACATGGATGCAATGGCGATGCAGAGGAGGTGGTGAGGGCGGCATGGGCGCCTGAAGAATCCAGAACTGAATCTAGAGAGAGGGGGGAGAGAGAGAGTGAGATGTGATGTGTGTGGGTGTGATATGTATGTGTAGTGATGTGAGGGAGAGGTGGGGGTCAGGGGGCACACGTGCAGGTGGTGCCTTTTCGAGGCAGCAACAGTTAGGAGGTATGGCGCGCAACAGCTAGTGATGGGACGTCCAGAGGACGACGACGACGACGGACGGAACCCCCTCTACCCGCCCTAGCCCTAGTGAGAGAGACTTGCGCCGTGCGCGCGTGCGGCCATCGATCCACAGGTTGTGCGCATGCATGCGCGAGGCCGCGGCAGGCGCTAGCTGCTCCTGCTCCAGCTCTCCAGGCATGTAAAATTTCTAGGGACAGAGACGGGAATTTAATCCATCCCCACGGGAGGTTTGTGAGCTCGCGCGCGTGGTGAGTGAGTCAGATCGGGGATGAAGAAGGCAGACAGACATATATGCATATGCATGCATGCAGCATTTTCTCAACCTCTGCAGTATTCAGTTGCTGCTTGCAACGAGTAAAAGATGTATTGTAGCTAGATTGCCTAGGGAAAATTAACCTCCCCCAACTTTTCGTTGACTAACGCGCAAAACGTTCTTGTCGATCGCGAGGGGTTTTGCAGATAATGAGAGTAATCGATAATAGTAGAAGTGATCAGTTGATAACTAATTGAGGTTCCCTAATGATTCAATTCACAAAAATGAGGTTTCCTAATGATTGATCACTGATTGGAGCCACTCAAACTGGTCGTGCGTGTGATGTCATGTGCAACATCACCCTTGGATTAGATAGGCCGTTTGACGCATGGCAGGACTGTGCATTTGCACATTCCTATTTTCTACTTACTTATAATTAGGGAAGGATAGTAGTGGCAGGCCCGCGACGAACCCACTCCCCTGACGCCGCCGGTGCCGTCGCCGGCATCGATCCGACCCTCCCCACTCCGTGCCGGGAGGCCCCGCGCACCTACGCGGGCGCTGTCCAGGAGGGTTGGGTGGTCATCGATGCAGATGCGGAGACACGAGGGAGGTTTCCTATGCGCGGTGGGGGCAAGGAGCGACCTCTGTCGCCGCCGGTGAGATTCAGGTCTCCGGTCAGAGCCCGACCAGCGAAGCCGCCTTGGCTGAGGGATGATCTGGAGGGAAGTTCGATTTCGAACTCCGGTGGCCCACTTGCCGGTGACTCTCAGTTTCCAGGGCTCGGATTAAGGACAGCTTGCGAGATCCATGGCGGTCAGAAGTCCCGTAGTCGGAGATGGAAGATGGCTGTCAGGAATACGCCATCAACACAGGTTATGGGGTTGGAGGCGGATCTCGAATCCATTCACGGGCACTTGTGGGAAATCCCCTCCTCGCGCGAAGCTAGGGTTTCGACAGCTCAATCAGTTATTGTGTGGGCGAGGAGAGATTTGTTCGAGGGGGAGTGCTTCACTGCTGCGGATTGCTATCCTGCTGGTGGCGGCCGTTTACCCCGACCAAAGAAATTATCGTTCTCGAAGGATTGCTGGGGGGCTTCAGGGTGTCCTACCTTCGCTGAGGTTCTCATGGCGGGAGGTGGAGGCGGTCGAGGTGATGCCGTGCGCTACGGGTCAGGGCGTCGACGTCAGATTCGTGGTGGCCGCCAGAGCAAACCTTCAAACACCTCTAACCAGAAAGGAGGATGTTCGGGCGATCCAAGGGAAAGCTCCTCGAGTGCTCCATCTATGGGGCAGATGCAACAAGCGAGTGGTGAGTCCAACTTAGGTATGTTTCAGATGCGGCTAGCCCCAATGCTTCCCATATCCGTAGATGCCACCTTGGTATCAGATGCCTTTTGGGCCACAGGGTGCAATGATGCAGAATCAGATGATGCAAAATCCGATGTTGGGTCATTTTCCTGCTCAGTTTGTTCCTCCGTCGTTCCAGAATTCGGTGAGCAACTCCGGTAGTGCTGGAGTAACCAGCAGTATGCAGCCAAATGTGGCCAAGAGCAAGAAGAAAGCAGTTCCTAATGTTGCTACGTCTAGTAACCAAAGTCAGCCGAGTCAGTCGAAGGAGAAGGGAGATAAACCAGTTGCTGAGAAACCTAAGCCTTCTACCATAGTGGTCTTTGATCCCAAGTACAAAGATGTCATCTCCTATAACTGTGGTGAACCAGGATGCTATGTGGGGTTGTGTACAGTCCCAAAGTGCTGCTTTATGTGTGGGAAGCCAGGCCATCATATGGATTCCTTCCCATAATGGTACAACCCTCTACCCGCTGCTACTTAACTGGGGAGCTCAAATGAGGGCCTTGGTTTCTTTCACATTGATGTAGAGAAACGAGATGCTACTAAATGGCTGAACTACAGCAATGTGGCAGTGGTTCAAATTCTGGAGGGTGATGCTACTGATAAGAACTAGAACAGAACTTCACTGAGATGTGGAGGACCAACTTGTATTGGCAGATCGGGCAGCTGGGTGTCAAGAAATATCTTATCAGGCTCCCTCCTAACAAAAATATCAATGAGTTGGTTGAGTATCCCTCAATAAACCTGAGGAAGAAAGGAGTGTCTGTGTCTTTCTCTATATGGAATGGTGAGCAAGATCCTTTTGGGGAGCTTAGAGAAGTTTGGGTCAAGATACAATGCATCCCCACAAAATGGTGCTCTTGGAAAGTTATTTCTCAAGTTGCCTCATCACTGGGTGTGCTAGTAAATGTAGATTGGCATCAGATCTTCAGAAGCTTTTATAGAACTGTGAGGGTCAAAGTATCTGTTAGGGATAGTTAAAAAATTCCCAAGGATAGACTCTTTGAGATGGAACAGGAGATCTTCCTAATCTTTTTTGATGTTGAGGAAGAAGCTCTTGGGGATGGGAGTGGTGCTGAAGATGGATCCATGGAGGAGATGATCCTGATGATCTGCAAGAAGACTCTGAAGGCCTGGGTGATGATTTTGCGGATCATGCTGCTAAAAAGCAAGGGCAAGGAGTTGCTGATGTGGATATGGACAAAGCTCCTCCTTCTCAACACAAACTCCAAGAGGTTCTACTGATAGGACTAACCACAGAAATGCTTTTGCTAGCCAACAAGCTTTAGAACTAAGTGTGCAGCGCAGTGTTTGTGGTCTGCTTGAAGTGGTGCCAACAAGTTTGATCAGAGGTGTGTGTTTGGCCCCTGAGGCAAACATTGGTGAAATGCTCCTAGAAGATATAAACAGCCAGAACCATGTAAACAAGCTTGACAAATCTGTGGCCCCAAATGAGGAGGGTCCCCTAATGCCTGTGGGGATGGAGGTCCCCCCTCAACCTGCTGTAAGAAGCAAGAAAAACTGGGGGTCTGTCATGGCTACCCACACAAGCTCAAGGATCCTCAAAGATGGCAAGAGTACTTTGGATAAAGCTCAAATCCGTAAGATGGGTCTTAACCTAGAGATCCCTGCACCAAAGAAAGCTACCCAAGTTATAAAAAACTCCTTTGTTGTTCTAGATGATGTTGTCTTAATGCAAAATGCTAGTAAAGCTGGGATTAAGATTGGTAGTTGTCATGAAAATGCTACTGGTAATATCAATGTCATTAGAAATGTTGAATTAGATAGACTAGCTAATTTTCATGAAGAGAACCTTGACATGTTCCTCCCAAGTGACATTAACATCACTGTTGAGGATGTCTCAGAGTTTGCTGGGCCCAGTAGGGCTTCCCTTGCATCTTCTCCCGAATCTCACAATAGTGATGACCAGGATACTAGTGCACCCTGGGTTGAGGTGTCTAGTAGAAGGAAGAGTAGTAAAAGAAAACTAAATTTTAATCATGGTAGTAGGTTTCATCTGGAATAGCTGTGGGCTAAATAGAGATGACAAACTGACCAGGGTTCATGACCCTTTACATGATCATCACCCTGATTTTATTGGGCTATCTGAAACTAAAAAGAAAAAATTTACTCCTGCTCAGTTGAAGATACTTGACCCTTTTGAAATTTATGAGTGAAGATGGTTGCCAGCTAATAGAACTGCTGGTGGAATTCTACTTGGGATAAATTCTGATGTGTTTGAAGTTTTATCCTGGGGAATGCATTCCTTTCCTGCTTAATTAGGAAGAAAAGAGACACTATTGTGTGGAGATTCATAACAGTTTATGGGTCTTCCTATGAAGAACATAAGCTAGATTTTATCAATGAGCTCCATAACCTCCTTGCCAGTTGGTTAGGTCCCATAATGGTGGGGGGTTACTTTAATCTGATCAGGGATAGCTCTGAAAAGAATATTGGAAATATTAACCAAAAATGGGCCAATCTTTTTAATAATTGGCTTAATAAGTTTGGCCTGTTGGAACTAAAAAACTCTGGTAGAAAATTCACCTGGGCTAATAATCAAGACAATCTGGTTATGGCCATGTTGGATGGGGTCTTTATTACTACTTGTTGGGACTCTCTATTTCCTGCAAGTTTTGTCGTGGTATGGACATATGCCTAAGTGTAGGCTTGTGAGGTGTGGGAGCAGCTTGCACAGCCGGCAGCATCTACAGGCGGGATTGGGCACTAAGGTATGAATTAACACATGATGTACGCAGGTTCGGAGCCCTCGTGGTGAGGTAACACTCCTACTCCTGCTTGTGTTCTTGCTTATTCGCGGTGGACAGGTTACAAAATTGCTCCTTGAGCTGTATGTGATGATCCGGCTAGTGTAGCCGGGTGAGTAGTCTAGGGTTTCCTCGACTAAGTAACTGAACGCTCCCCGTAGCACCCCGACCCCAGAACTATGCAATGACGCTTTGTGCAACCGGTCATGCTACACAATCGAAGGTTACTGGGTTTACCAATCCCAGGCCAAAACCTTTGGCAGGCGTGCTCGGAATGGATCATCGGCACACAACACTTCGATCATGCCATAAGCTCAGACAGAGCTATCATGCATAATAGAGAGATCGAGACTGCGGAACAACTGGCACATCACAGACTCTACGACACAAAGAGATCATATAGCAACTCATATATGAGAAAGATACAAATCACACACAGGGGTCACAGACCCATCATTACATCATGCGGAAGCGAGGTAGTGTTGTCTAACAACAAGATCCAAAATATGGCCTAAGAGGCCTACAAATAAACATCCCGTGCCAGCCTATTCCAGGACGTCCCAAGCTGCCACCTGGGAACCCCGAACTACTCGTCGATGTCCAAGAAGAACCCACCTGTCTGCTCGGTGTCGTCCTCCTCTGAAACAAATTATAAAAACAACAAAGAGAGACTGAGTACGACGTACTCGCAAGTTTAGTAGGGCGATATAGGCCCAATGATGACGGAGGCTCTAAAGATGTATAGTAGTTGTTTTGCATAAAGCCAGTTTTCATTTAAAAAGATCTAAACGACCCATGGCATCGACTACTCAGAGTGTTTTTCATAAAAGGGATAAGAGAGTAAACTTTCATCTTCGGTTCTCATTGAACCAACTTGTAACCAGAACCTCTCATCTCCACCAAGGCGCTCCCTCGAATAACCCTCGGGGAACTGAACCTTTTATCACACGTTGAAATGCAACCTCTAGCTGCCAAATTAATTAATTATGTTCAGGTTCTCTATGATCTTATCGTCTATTCCCAAGTCGTCCATAACCGCGGACACGGCTTTTCGAAAAGATTATACCCTGTAGGGGTGTACTAATTTACCCATTGGTACCGTCCGGCTCGCCTAGTTAGCTCTCTTCAGAGGAAAGCTAGCAAGTGGGCGCGGTTAAACCTTTACCTCGCATGAGACTATCCAAAAGTCATCTGTGGCGACAGGACAAGTTTACCCAGCCTATTTCAGCCCCTGCCCCCATCGCCACGTCCTAAACACCATCAACCTCATCATTTCTTTTCCACTCACACACCCACACGCAAATGGAAATAGCAAACTAGAGGACCCTTGGATACGCCCGCACAAGTTATTCAGTTAAAGGGGATTCCATATGTCCCCACCGTTGGAAGCACGCTCGTCTTGGTTCAAGAGGTAAAGAACTCGCACCTAGGGGCAAGAATGAGACAAAACACCATCCCCGATGGCAACTCATCCAAGCCTTCTTAGCAATTTAATTAAGCACCACGAGTAACCACCATGTCCGAAACATTCCATCAACATCATAATTATGGAATTTAAGCAACGGACATAACTAGCATTTGACTAAGCATGGCTAAGCATAGCTAAGCATATATAAACAACAAATATATCTTTGTCTCAGGCCAACACATCAAACCTATGGTTCATAGGTAGGGAAACATGGATTGGTTCGGGGGAAAACATGCATTCATAGGATACTTGTATTGACCAAGATTGACATAGAATCGAATGCAATATTAAGGTGGATAAAATAAGTTCATAAAACAATAGTATGCTAGATGCCAAGAAGGTTAGGTTATCTCTTGCCTTGCTGCCGGGGCGTGTAGTACTGCTCGTCGAGATAGGTAGGGGAACCCTCGACTCCGGAATCTATCGATACCCAAGCAATCATAGAAGAACAATAAATAACACGAAGACAAGGTGCAATGCACAATCATGATGTCATGCCAAGTTCATGCAAAGGTATCGTCAAATAACCTAGCTAACAATTTAAATGAGGTGCCAAATAATTAGTGTAATTATTTGGAAGCAACCCCACATTTAACTTAATGGCCACATTGTTTATAAATTGTTACATTATTAAAGAAGTGGATTAAATATGCATGAACATGACATGAAATGATAGGTGTTGTTCTTCTGATCGTGTCGGTACCTTATTTGTAATTTTCCGAGTTTCAATGAATAAATAGTGAATTAAATAATTATTTGAATTTAATTCTTTTAATCATTTAAGAATAACATCAAAGAAAGATTTGTGAACATGATGTGATCTTAGCATGGTTTGATAGTATTTTTCATGCTAATCACTTTGATATTTTATTCACAAATTTTGGTTGATTAATTAACAAGTTATGATTTTTTCCAAATTAGGTCCCAAGGCAATGATTCTAGCACGTAGGTAGTGTTTTTCTGAACGATTTGATATTTCATTTGTCAAATTTGGAGCAATATTTAAATAGTTATTAATTCTTTTGATTTGATTTTAATTCCAAAGGAAAAAAATAAAAAGCCAGACAGGCCGGCCTCGGGTCGGCCAGGCCGGGCCACAGGCCGGGCAGGCTCCCGAAGGGTCCGGCCTTTGGCCGGCCCAGGCTGGGCGCTAGGCCGGGCTGGTGCCCGAGGCATCCGGCCTTTGGCCGGCCCAGACCGAGCACGGGCCGGGCAGGCTCCCGAGCCAGCCGGCCTCCGGCCGGCCAGGCCGGTGTCCAGGCCGGGCGCGCTGCGATGGCACCGGCGGCGATGACCGACGACGGTGAGACGCGAGAGAGAGAGAGAGAGAGAGAGAGAGAGAGAGAGAGAGAGAGAGAGAGAGAGAGAGAGAGAGAGAGAGAGAGGGAGGCGGGAGGAGGTCTGAAGGGAAGCGGTGCTCATCATGGAGCCTTATGGAGGGTCGGCGACGGCAGGGAACGACGGGTTGATGGAAATGGACCCCGGCGAGTGGCGGCAGCGGTAGAAGATTCCGCCGGTGGGGAGGGGGAGGAGCTCGAGGTGGTGCTTCCTATCGACGTCGATTTGCTCGTGGTGGACCTAGACGACAGAGACGAGCTCGGCAATCACAGCGGCAATGGTGGGAGCTCGGGTGGAGAAGGGGAACGAGAAGGAGCGGGCAGGTGGGGGAATGGATGCGAGGAGAAGAGGGGGTCTCGTTTTCCTCCACCAGGGAGCGGGTGGCGCGAGAGGGGAGGCACGGCTGGGCGGCGTGGGTGCGGTAAGGAGTTGGCGGCATGGCGCCAGTGCGTCCTGTCGCCCCAGGGAGAGGAAGGAAAAGAGATTTAGCGAAACCCCCTCTAGCCTCAATTAAATTAATTGCAAATTGGTCTAGCAGCAGTTTATTGAATTTAATTGAGGCCCTAAACCATTTTCTAAAATTCTACAAAAATTTATGTGGGCTATAAATATCATCTAGAAGCTCCACAAAATTTGGTGTTCCAAAATAAAATGTTTTTCACCACATTTGTTCATAGGGTTTAAATATAGTCATTTTTGACAATTTCCAAATTGTATTTATTTGGAGCACTTAGGCATTTCCAAAAATAATGAAATTATTCATGGAGGCCCCCAGCATAGTAATGAAGCTCCCCATAATTTTATTTTGAATTTTTGGGATGTTTAACTTGGTTAAAAATACAATTTTAATTAAACCAATTTTGAATTCTCAAGTTTATATTCTTCTTTGGCAATATTTGGATTTTGAGAATTGGTTATAAAATGTAAACTTGGAACTTCCTAAACAATTTGGAAGTCCAAGAAATAATTTGTTTGCCAAGTTAAGCAAGTGCATTGGGTTGGAGTTTGAGAAGGTTTTGCTTCCCCATTGTAATTGCTTTCAAGGTGGATTGTTAGAAGTGGCAAATTCCAATGCATGCCATGATGCAAACATGAAACAAAAGTGGAAAATTATTCAAAATTTTCAGTACCAAACTGGGGCTGTTACACTCCCCCTCTCCCTGGAGGCCGCACCCCCCTTATATAGGGCTAAGGAGGTGTTGTACATAGGTGGGTCCGGCTCATTAGACGCTGACAGGCGGGGGCCGGCTGCCCGACCCAGACCCAGCAGGTCTAGATACAGTTTCTTCCTTCCCACAGTGTTCTTCCTTCAGGTGCAGTGGGCGCCGCACGGTATGGAGGCGCCGCTGTCGGGGACGTGCAGGGCCGGGTGGCGCGCTGCCGGTCTGGTCGGCTCGCTGTCGTGGACGTGCGAGGCCGGGTGGCGCGCCTCCAGTCTGGTCGGCTCCGGCCGCGGCGGGTGCAGGTCGGCGACCAACGGCACGCCCGGCACTGTACGTCGTGGAGGCCGTCGTAGTGGCATAGTGGGCGACGTGAGGTCTGCGGCCGCCTCTGTAGCCATACCGCTCCGTCGGCGACCTTGGCTGGCTGGAGAGCAGCTGGCGTGTGTCCGATGGGACGCCGTGGTCTTCTCCTTGTAGGTGATCCAGCTGGCAGGTGGCGTTGGGCTGGTCCGGCTGAAGGATCCGGCTGGATTCATCCAGCCGGATTGCCTTGAAAACCTGTCCTGTAAACTGTTATGTCCACCCGGGGGTCATCCCCCCGACACTAGCCCCCAAACATGTTGGGGTTTGTCCGGGTGGCACGAACAGGTAAATGTCTGCGTGTTGACGTTGTTTCAGTCTGAGTTTGTCGGTGTAGAGGTTGTCGCCGGTTACAGAAACGCCGGCTCGAGTTTGCCAACCTAGGTCGGCCAGCTAGGCGTCTTGAGTTCAGCGTCGGGCCGGCTAGGCGTGTTGAATTCAGGGCCGGGCCAGCTGGAACTGACATCAGGGATGACGTCTGGCCATCCCGTCAGCCTGACACCCCACTACACGGCTCGGCCGCGTCGCTTCGGATTCCGGGTTGGGATCTTCTGCGTCGGTTGCCGCGTTTGGCGAAGGTAGTGGGATCCTTTGTGGTTGTAACCGCCGCGCATGTTCGACCGTTGCCCTCCACGTGGCCCAGATCATGGGGATCGTCGCAGGAGCCCAGGAGGCGGCCTACGCCCTTAAATAGGCCGCCCCGTCCTCCTCCTTCTTCTTCCCGCTTCCTGCTTCCTCTCTCTTCTCCGCCGCCGCTACTGCTCTAGCTCACCTCTGCCTACGCCTCTCGCTGCGGCACACCACGGGCCCGCGCTCCTCCGTCCTTTGACACCGCGCAGCCGACGTTACGCTGGAGAGCGAGATGGCCGTCCGCGAGGGCGACGGCGACTGGCGGGGATCTATCGTGGACGACGAGGCGATTGCCCAACTCCGGCGCGACGGGGTGCTGGGAACCGAGGACGACATCATGGTGCGTGCTCCCGCCGGCGATGAGATCCGGCCTGCTCTGCGCCACGGCAAGGCTGTCGTCTTCATTGACCACCTCGAATGAGGACTCGCCCTCCCGGTGAGCCCGTTCTTCCGTCAATTCCTCGATTACTTCGAGCTCCAACCCCACCATCTCCGGGCGAACTCCATCGCCCAGCTGAGCTTCTTCGCCACCCTTTGCAAGGCCTATCTAGGCATCTGGCCCAGCCTCGACCTCTTCTGCCGGTTCTTCTTCATCCGCGGCTGACAGAAGACCTTCGGCGACGGTCGGACGGAGGCCGTCGATTGCGGCAGCGCCATCGTCTACAAGCGGTTTCACACCCCCTGCCGGATTCCATCAAGATGTGGCAGCGGACGTATTTCTACGTCAGCAACCGGAAGTCGGACCAAGACCGGATTGGTCTGCCGGCCTTCACCTTCGCGCCCTCCTCCAAGGCCACCTGGGACGGGAAAGGCCGACCCGGCAACAAAGACGTCGACGCCATGGTGAAGCGGGTGGGCAGCCTGGTGGAGGAGGGCCTGCTGGCTGAAGACCTGACACTGGCCTGGCTGTACCGCCGGGTGTGTCGTCTCCAGAACCGGGCGCACAAGATGTACCACATGTCGAGCCGGTACAACCCGACCCGGCTGTCTCCGAAAAACTACACCACCGAGTCCCTGGACTCCTGGTTGTGGATGGTCACCAACGGGAACACGGGCGCAGATTGGGGGTTTGGGCTCCCACCTTACAACCGCAAACATCCGTCCCCCCAGGTAAAGCTCTTCGCCATTATTACGGCTTTTAACACTGCACTCCGGCTGACGTGGGCTCGGCCTTGCTTTCAGCTCTTCCGGCTTCAGATGGTCGAGGATGGGCCGAATGGCCCCCACTTCCTCCCCGACTTGCCGAGGCCGGCTCGGCGCTCTGCTGTCGAGGAGGAAGGAGATGGCGCTGCAACGGGCGGCGAAAATGATGGCGATGCGTCGCACGCCCGCGGCGAAGGGCGCCAGAGACCGTCTGGTGCCGGCGACCAATCCGCCCCGGCTAGTGCGGGCGAATAGACCCGGCCGGCCGCCCACGGTAAGCCGGATGACGCTCTTGGTGCTACTTCTGCTGCTGGCGCCGAGATAATTGACCTCACGGACTCTGACTCGGATGCAGAGACCCGCACCTCGTCCCCCGCCGCCGCCACGAAACGCCAACGGCCAGCTGCACCAGCGGACAAGCCGGTCGGCGGTGGTGGTTCCGCCGATGCCGGAGCCATGGAGTCCCCGGTGAAGAAGGGGCGCATCAGGTTGCCAAAGACGCCAGGGAACCCCGTCGCGTAAGTGTCTTCATCTTGTCTGTCAACTTCCTTGTCTATCCTTTGTTAACGCTCTTTCCACTTCAGTCCTCCCAGGTCGCTCCTGGGTAAGAAAACTGGTGACGGGCCGGCCGCGCCGGAGGGCGGGGGGAAGGTTGGTGATGGCGCGTAGGCCGGCGCCGGCTCGGCAGAGATGGCCCCTCCGATTGATCAGGCTGCGACGCCAGCCGGCGGAGATGTCGGAGAGGGCCAGGGCGCAATGGACGTCCCGCCCCAGCCACAGGCGGACGAAGCGCCTGTTCCGCCTCAGCCTTCGCCGCAGCCGGATGCCGAGCAGCCGGCAGCCCCCGAGACGCGATCAACTCCTGAGCCGAGACCGGCTCCCGAGAGGCAGCCGGACGTCGAGGTGACCCAGGAGTCGCCCGCGGCCGACCGCAACGCGTCGCGGGAGATCGTGCTGCACGAGGGCGGGGGCAACCGTCTGGAAGGCCGGGAACAGAAGCCTGCCAATCCTCTCGCCTTTACCCGGGAGGTGGAGAAGGACCTGAAGGTGCAACTCTCGGCCTTCAAGCGGTTCTGCGAAGCACTCGAGGTACGTCCTATGGGTTGCGCATGGTAAGCCGTTTGCTAGCCGTCTCTGATCTTGATTTGTCTTCTTTCAGCACTCGGTCGGGGAGTTCCGCGGGCGGGTTCGGGAGCTCGAGCAGGAGTTTGCGGCTACCAAGAGTAAGCAACCGCTGTTCACCCGGTGGCCCTCCCTTTGGGGACTAACCCTCTTCATGGCGAGTGCAAGTGTTGTGCAGCGCCCGCAGGCGGACCCGGAGGTCGTCAGCCAGCTGGAGGCTGAGGTGAAGCGGCTCGAGGAGCAGGACCAGAAGCGCCAAGCCGAGCTCACGACCTGTCCAAGGTGAAAGATGTCACGGACTAGGAGCACGCTGTGCAGCAGGAGAACGCACAGAAGGAGATCACCCGGCTGCAGGGCGAGGTCACCCGGCTGCAGAAGGTGGAGGCTGAGCAGCACAAGACAGAGCTTCATCTGAAGGGCCAGCTCGGCAGTCTGGCCGTGGCTTTGAAGAGTAAGTTACTTTGCTTTTCTTGACTTCCTTCTTTCCGGTTCTTCCCTCAAGCTTCCTCTTTCCGGCCTCAGGTTTCTACCCGGCCGTCGAGGAGGAGGTGAAGAAGACCAACCTCGCGTCCATCGAGGAGGAGGGCCGTTGTTCCCTTACGACAGGGCCCTGCCGGAACTCATCTCCCGGCTGGCGAGTCAGCTGGCCAAAGCACCGGATCGGATCTTGGAGCTGCAGGAGTCCGCGGCTCGCGGTGGTGCCCAGTGGGCGTTGTCACTGCTGCTGTCCTGGTACCCGGATGCCGACCTCGAGGTCTTCACCCTAGGCCCCCGCGCCGGCATGGAGTACTCGAAGCTCCGCCTGCTCGATGGAGTTCACCGCACCGCCTCCACCATTGCCGACTTCATCGACTTCGAGGACTTCATCCCGCCGTATGAAGATCCGAAGGGGAAGAAGAAAATCGACGATGGCAAGGGTGACGCTGCTGAGGCTGGCTCCTACTCCCAAGTGGCCAAGACCGACGATTGAAGACCCCGGAATGCCGGGTGAAGATGTATTCTTGCTGCCTTGGACTTTATTTTGCCCCCGGAATGCCGGGCGTAACTGTAGAATTCGCCGTCTTACGTCTTGACTTTTAGTCTTATGGGCCGGCTGCTTGTTAGCCGGCTGCCTTTTGTCTTCCTGAATGTTTCGCACTTAGTCTTGCCGTCTTATGTCTTTCAGACCTTAATCTTACGGGTCGTGCACTTAGTCTTGCCGTCTTATGTCTTTCAGACCTTAATCTTACGGGTCTTGCACTTACTGACTGGGTGGAGGTCGTAATCTGCCCACCAGGTCCTGTCTTACACTTTCGGTCTTACATTTTCTGACCGGGTTGGGGTTCGACCCCGCCCACCGGGTAGAACTTTTACTCGTAGGCCGGCTGCTTGCTATCCGGCAGCCTTTTTTCTTGCACCTAGTCTTACACTTTCTGACCGGGTGGGGTTCGATCCCGCCCACCGGGTCCCACTAGCCCCCAAAATTGGGGCCGGCTCGCGTAGAGAGGCGGGCCGAATTTTCTAGCAAGAGGTCTTTCATTATTCACTTTTCTTTCTGAGGACTAGCCCCCGAAATTAGGTCCGGCTCGCGGGGGGAGCCGGGTCAAATTTGTTCTTTCATCCTTAGAATCTTGTGTTAGCTTGCATGAGAGGATGTAGATGCCGTTAAACCGTTAGTGCAATAAACTAGAAAGGGTTGGCACTTTTACTTGCATCTTTTTTAGCTTATTAGGTGCCGGCTCGCCCTTGTTTCACCCCCTTAACCGTTTTCTGTGTATCCGGCCGGTCATGACCGCTGCTCTGGCCGGCGAGACTGCAGCGCGGAACCGCAGAGTGGGCCGGCTGGTCGAGTACACAGTCAGGCTTTAGGAGTTCGACTTAGGCGAGCGAGGCCGGCTGGATGTTTATTCTTTCCTTTAATGCTTTTCACGCGTGAGCCTTCCAGCTTTTGCTCTGGCCGGCGAGTCTACAGCGCGGAACCGCAGAGTGGGCCTTGGGCATCCAGCACGCTAGTAGGCCATCACGAGAGAGAGTAAACAGCCAGCTCGCCACAGTCGGACGATAAAACTTAAACTTTCATTGATACAAGGTAGCCCCCGAGATGTGTGCTCGGGGCTACCGGCTTACATAAAAACAGTAAAGATACAAGGTGTTACTCCTAGGCATGGAAACGGCACAGCAGGTCTGCGTTCCACGGGCGCTCTGTCTCCTCGAAGGAGGTGTCCGCCTGGTCTTGCTTCGGCTCGCGCGCGTCGGTGAGATAGTACGTGTTGTTGAGCAGTGCCCGGCTGATGATGAAGGGTCCCTCCCAAGGGGAGGATAACTTGTGATGGCCCTTGGTGTCTTGGATCAGCCGGAGCACGAGGTCGCCCTCCCGGAATGAATGAGGGTGAATCTGGCTGGCGTGATAGCGGCGCAGGTCTTGCTGGTATGAGGCCGATCTGGATTCGGCCAACTCGCGTGCTTCCTCCAACAGGTCCACGCCGTCTTTGTTTGCCCGCCTGGCCTCCTCCTCGGTGTACAGGACGGCTCGAGGGGAGTCGAACTAGATGTCAGCCGGCAGGACGGCCTCCGCCCCATAGACGAGGAAGAAGGGCGTGTAGCCGGTTGATCTGTTCGGAGTGGTCCGGAGGCTCTAGAGGACAAATGGCAGTTCTTCTATCCAGCACCCGGCTGCCCGCTCGAGAGGGTCCACCAACCGGGGTTTGATGCCGGTTAGGATGAGGCCGTTTGCTTTCTCTACTTGCCCGTTCGTCTGGGGGTGCGCGACCGATGCGAGGTCGAGCCGGATGCCGTTGATGCCGCAGAAATGTGCGAAGGCGCCCTTGGTGAAGTTGGTGCCGTTGTCGGTGATGATGCTGTTGGGGTAGCCGTACTGGTAGATGATGTCGCAGAAGAAACTAACTGTGGTCCGGCCGTCCAATATCTTGATCGGCTTCGCCTCGATCCACTTGGTGAACTTGTCCACTGCCACCAGCAGGTGGGTTAGGCCACCACGAGCCGTCCTGAACGGGCCGACCATGTTGAGGCCCCAGACGGCAAAGGGCCAGGTGATCGGGATTGTCTTCAAGCCGGCGGACGGTGTATGCTTCTGCTTCCGAAAGCGCTGGCAGACATTGTAGGTCCGTACGAGCTCCTCGGCGTCGGCCAGCGCAGTCGGCCAGAAGAAACCGTACTGCATGGCCTTCGCTGTTAAGGAGCTGGACGACGCGTGGTGGTCGCATTCCCCCTTGTGGATGCTCTCGAGTAGCTGGCAGCCCTCCGCCGGCTCGACGCAGCGTTAGTAGACGCCGGCTACGCTGCGCTTGTACAGCTCGTCATTGATGATGGTGTAGCCCTTGGCGCGGCGCAGCACTTTTCTGGCTTGCAGCTCCCCCTCTGGGAGTATGTTTCGCGCGAGGTAGTCGAGGAAGGGTCGCGCCCAGGTTGGCGTTGGTCGGCCGCCTGGGGCGACTGGTAGGTCTGGCTGTGGGACGAATGGTGTGACGGGCAACTCTGGCGGCTCATCGGGGTCCGACTGTCTAGCCCCCGGGTCCAGCTGCGAAGCCCCCGGGTCCGGCTACGAAGCCCCTGGGTCTCGCTGCTTAGCCCCTGGGTCTCGCTGTGGAGCCCCCTGGTTTGCCTTGGCCCTAGATCTTGTGACGACTGCCGCTGCGACCCGGCTAGCCCCCGGGCCTGTGGATCCGGCTGGCATGTTGGGGTCGGCCTTCAGGATGATGGAGTCCGATTCTGGTGAAGGCGTGATGGACGGCTTGTAGAGGTGCTCGAGGGAGACGCCGGGTGGAATGACTTGCCGGGTGGAGCCAAGCTTGGCTTGCATGTCGGCCGTCTCGTTGTTGATCTGGGGTATGTGGCGAAACTCGCACCCCTGGAAGTGCATGGTGAACTGCTGTACGAAGAAACGGTAGGATGCCATGTTTGCGTCCTTGGCGTCCCAGTCCCCCGATGCTTGCTGGACTACCAGGTCCGAGTCGCCGAAGCATAGGATGCGCTGCACCCCTATCTCCTCCGCTAGCTTGAGGCCGTGAACGAGCGCCTCGTACTCGGCTACGTTGTTGGAGGCCTTGAAGTGGATTTGGAGTGCGTACTCCAGCCGGTCACCCTTGGGTGAGGTGAGGACGATGCCGGCTCCCAGGCCTTCCTTCATCTTGGAGCCGTCGAAGTGCATCCGCCAGTACGAGCTATCCGGGCACGATGGCAGGTACTCGGTTTCCGCCCAGTCGGTGAAGAAATCGGCCAAGACTTGAGACTTGATGGCCGTCCTTGGCTCGTACAGTATGGAGTGAGCCGCCAGCTCGATGGCCCACTTGGCAACGCGGCCGGTTGCGTCCTTGTTGCCGATGATGTCCGTGAGCGGGGCCGCGCAGACGACTGTGATGGGGTGCTCTTGGAAGTAGTGGCACAGCCGTTTGGCAGCATAGTGCACGCCGTACACCATCTTCTGGTAGTGGGGGTAGTTCAACTTCGACTACAACAGGACCTCGCTCAGGTAGTACACGGGCCGCTGGACCGGCTGCTCCTTGCCTTCCTCACGGCGCTCGACCACGAGGACGACACTGACGACCTGGTTGGTGGTGGCGATGTACACTAGCATTGGCTCTTTTGCATCCGGTGGCGCTAGGACGGGTGCGGTTGACATCACCCGCTTGAGCTCGAGGAACGCCGCGTCCGCCTCGTGAGTCCAGGTGAACTTGTCCGCCATCTTGAGTAGCTGGTACAATGGCAGGGCCTTCTCTCCCAGCCGGCTGATGAAGCGAGGCAACTGGCAAACTTCTGGATGTCGCGCTGCTGGGTGGGGTGCTTCATGTTCTCGATGGCCGCGATATTTTCCGGGTTGGCCTCGATCCCTCGCTCGGAGACGAGGAAACTGAGCAGCTGGCCAGCCGGCACACCGAAGACGCACTTGTCTGGGTTGAGCTTCATCTCGAACCGGCGTAGGTTGGCTAAGGTTTCCTTGACGTCATCGAGGAGGGTGCGCCACTCCTTGGTCTTGATGACGATGTCATCAACGTAGGCATGGACGTTCCGGCCGATCTGGTCCTGGAGGCACCTCTGCATGCAGCGCTGGTAGGTGGCGCATGCGTTCTTCAGCGCGAAGGGCATGGTGGTGTAGTAGAATGCTCCATACGGCGTGATGAGCGCCGTCTTGATCTGGTCGGCTAGGTTGAGCTTGATCTGGTGGTAGCCGGTGTAGGCGTCCAGGAACGACCGGAGGTCGCACCCGGCCGTGGAGTCGATGACTTGGTCGATGCGGGGTAGAGCGAAGGGGTCTTTTGGGCATGCCTTGTTCAGGCTGGTGTAGTCAACGCACATGCGCGATGTGCCATGCTTCTTGAGGACGAGGACTAGGTTTGACAGCCAGTCCGGGTGCAACACCTCCATGATGAAGCTGGCTGTGAGCAGACGGGCTATCTCTTCACTGATGGCCTTTCTCTTGTCTTCCGCGAAGTGGCGGAGTCCTTGTTTGACCGGTTTAGCATCTGGCCTGACGTGGAGTGAGTGCTCAGCAAACTTCCTCGGCACACCTGGCATGTCCTTGGGAGACCATGCGAAAATGTACTGATTCTCACGGAGGAAATCGATGAGCTCGCTTTCCTATTTGCTGTCGAGGTTGCACCCGATCGTGATGAGCTTCTCGTTTGGCTTGGTTGCGTCCAGTGGTATCTTCTTGCTGTCTTTTGACGCCTGGAACTGGGTCTCGCCAGCCGGCTTCTTCGCAGTCGGCATCTCCGGCTGCTCCATCGCGACGACGTGCTTGATTTCCTTGAACTCCTCGGCGATGACGAAGGACTCCGTTATCTTGGAGCCGGCTGTGGCGTAGGCTATGGACTGTCTGTAGTCGCCCGAGACGGTGATGATGCCCTTTGGACCCGGCAGCTTCATCTTTAGGTACGAGTAGTGGGGCACCGCCATGAATTTGGTGAGAGCCGGGCGCCCGAGGATGGCATGGTAAGCGCTGCGGTGCTCCACCACCTCGAACTGGATGGTTTCGCGGTGGAAGTTGGTTCTGTCACCGAAGATGACGTCCAGACGGCACATTCCCATGGGGGTACAAGCCTTGCCGGGCACTATGTCGGTGAAGACTATCTTGCTGGGCTGCAGGTCGGACTCGCGGATCCCCAGCTTGTCTGCGGTGTCCTTGTACAGGATGTTGATGCTGCTTCCTCCGTCCACGAGTACCTTGGAGAAGGTGCACGTGAGCCGGCTGGAGACGATGGTGGGGTCGAGGATGAGGCAGTAGCCCCCGGGTGTAGGCATGATGTCCGGGTGGTCCTCCGGCCCGAATGAGATGGGCTGCTTTGACCAGTTCATGAGCTGCTGCACATCCGGCATGACGGCATGAACTTCTTCCGCCCGCTTGCGCTGGCTGCGTTTGTCGTTGCGCTCGATGACGGAGATGACGTAGGTCGCGTCCCTGGTGGGGTAGTTGTCACGGGAGCCGCCTACGGCGTCAGCCGGCCGCTTGCCCCGGTTGTCGTGGTCATTGCCGCCTGGAGGTGGAGGTGGAGGTGGAGGCGGCATTCCCAGGCCCCTCTGGACTTCTCCCGTCCAGCTGCAAGAAGCGGTGGTGTGGTCGGCTGGCTTCCCCGGCTCGCTGTGCCATTTGCAGGGGCCACTCATTGCGCCCTCGAGTGTGATCCTGGGCCGGGTGTATGGGCGGCCTTCTGGTCTGCCTCGGCGAGGAGGGTAGCAGTTTTCACCGCGCGGTGCCGGCTGGTTTCCCTCGGTGGTGGCCGACGTATCGCTCATCCGATATCACCCCACCCCTCTTCTGGTTGTCGCGGTCGTTTAGGTGGCCACGGTCGTCGCGGCGGTCGCGGTTGTCGCAGTTGCCGTTGTTGTTGCGGTTGGAGTTGCTGGGGCCGGCTTGATCCCTAGTCGGTTCATCGATGATGGGCTGACCATCCTTGTTCACCCGGATGGACTTGACCATCGCTGAGTCGGCCGTCGCGTAGGCGTCCGCGATGGACATGAGCTCGGTCATCGTCTAGGTGTTGACCCGGAGGAGCTTGTGCTTGAGCAGGGTATTTTCGCGGCAGCCGTTGGTGAAGAATTCGATGGCCTGGCTCTCGGTGACCTCCTCGCAAGAGTTGCGTAGGTTGGATCACTGGGTGAGGCACTCGCGATCACTCTCGTTTGGATTTTGGACGCAGCCGGCCAGGTGGCGCGGGCGACCCGGCCGCTGGTAGGTCCTGGCGAAGTTTCGGATGAAGACTTCCTCGAAATGCAACCACGAGTTGATGTTGCGTGCCGGCACCCTGTTAAGCCATGTGCGCGCGGATTCCCGCAGCCATCAGCGGCGCGTAGCGCACCGCCACTTGCTTGTTGCCGCCTGCGATGGAGACAGCGGTGGTGTAGTCCGAGAGCCTGTCCTCTGGCTTGTTGGTGCCATCGTACTTGGGCGTGTCGCGGGGAAGGGCGAAGCCTTTGGGAAAAAACTCCGTCGCAATGCGCAGGCCAAAGTAGGGATGGCCTCCGTCGTCCTCTTCCTCCACCCGACGGGACTCTTCTAGCGCGTCGATGCGGTAGCGGGCGTCGTTGCCAGCCTCCGGTCCCAGCGGGCCGAGCCTGTCGTGGACCCTGTCCTTGTTGACTGCCCATGGAGCCAGCTCGCGATCCTTGCCTTTGTCGTTCTGACTGCCTCCTGCAGCCAGCTCGTCCTCCTTGCCCTTGTCGTTCTGACTGCCTCCTACAGCCGGTCCGCGGTTGCGGTCTTAGTGCGGGCCTGAGTTGACGTTGCGTGCCCGGTGTGCGTGCGGCAAAGAGGTTTGGCCATCCTGCCGAGTTGCTTCGGCTGGCGTCGGTCCGGTTGGTCCGCCATCAGGCGGCATTCCTCCAACCAGACTGTGGGTAGCGGAGTCGGCCTGCCGCCGGTCATAGGAGGCATGCATCCGGTTGGCGGCGCCAACGAGGTCGAGGATGCGTTGGTGTTGCAGTCGCAGTTCTTCCCCTTGCAGACCGTTGAGCTCGTTCACGGCGGCTTGTGCCGCCCTCATGTTCTTCACGGGGGTGATGTAGACGGGTCGACGGAAACCTGGTGGAGCAGCCGGGTTGGCGTTGTTGTCCATCTTGGTTCCTAGGTGGCCTCCGCGGCGCCTAACTTCCTCCGTCCGGCTGGAGTGAACCGGCACCGGGGTGAAGCCGTGGGCGGTGTTGTACTCACGGACTTGCGCCTCGAGGCGGCGCTCCGTGTCGGCGACGGTCTCAACACCGTTGAGGAGACGCAGGCGTGCCGCGTCGAGCTCCGCCGCCGCTGCCGCCGGGTCGGTGTTGGCGAGGATGGGCGTGGAGAGGCCTCGGATGAGAGCCTCCACAGAGCTCGGGTGTTGTTGTGGGTGCTTGTAACGCCCCGACCCCGGAATTATACAGAGAGGCTATGAATCCGACACAGCCGTCAATGTATAAGACAAAGAATGAGACTTGTGGAACAGAACTGGCACAAAGCATGACTCTACGACATAAAAGTATAGTAACTCATATAACCCGAAGAATACAAAATATTACAAGCAAAAGGATCACAGATCCACCAATTCAACAAGCGGAAGCGGGTAGTGTTGTCTAACAACAAGAAGCAAAATATGGCCTAAGAGGCCTACAATAAAATATCATCCCAGCCAGCTTGTTCCACGGTCCCAAGCTGCCACCTGGGAACCCCAGACTAGTAGTCGACGTCAACGAAGAACCCACCTAGTTGCTCGGTGTCGTCCTCCTCTAAAATACAAAATCATAGAGGCAGCAAAGAGAGACTGAGTACGATGTACTCGCAAGTTTAGTAGGGCGATATAGGCCCAATGACTGACGGAGGCTCTAAAGCTGTATATGTACTTGTTTTGCATAAAGCCAGTTTTCAAATAAAAGACATAAATGACACAAGGCGTCGTCTACTCAGAATACTTTTCAAAGGGGATAAGAGAGTAACATTGTCATCATTGGTTCTCATCGAACCCTTTTGTAACCAACACTCTCAACTCCACCAAGGCACCCCCTCGAATCACCCTCGAGGAAATGAACCTTTGTCACACGTTTATTATGCAACCTTTAGCTGCCATATCAATTAGGTTAAGATTCTCTATGATCTTATCGTCTATTCCCAAGTTGTCCATAACCGTGGACACGGCTTTTCGAAAAGATTAACCCTGCAGGGGTGTACTAATTTACCCATTGGTACCGTCCGGCTCACCTAGTTGGCCCTCTTCCGGGGAAGGCCGGCAAGCAGGCGCGGTTAAACCTTTACCTCGCGTGAGACTATCCAAGAGTCATCTGTGGCCACAGGGCAAGTTTACCCAGCCTCAGCCCCTGCCCCATCGCCACGTCCTAAACACAAATCCTCATCAACATCATCTTTCCACTCACACGCAAATGGAAAACCGAACTAGAGGACCCTTGGATACGCCCGCACAAGTTATTCAGTTAGTAAGGCGCCCATACACCCACCAATGGCAGCACGCTCGTCTTGGTTCAAGAGGTAAAGAACTCGCACCTAGGGGCTAGAGTGAGGCAAAACACCATCCCCGATGGCAACTCACCCGAGCCGTCTTAGCATTTTAATTAAGCATCACCATTATCCACCATGCCCGAATCATTCCATCAACATCAATAATTATGGAATTCAATAACGGACATAAAGCATCTATTTAAGCATGGCTAAGCATAGCTAAGCATATGAATACAACAATTCTATCTTTATTTCGGCCAACACTTCAACCCTAGGTTTCATAGGTAGGGATACATGTGATTGGCTCGGGGAAGAACATGCATTCATAGGATATTCTAATATTTACCAAAAGAGACATTTGAACCGCATGCAATATTATGGTGGATAAAATAATTTGATAAAAATCATAGGATGCTAGATGCCAAGAAGGTTAGGTTATCTCTTGCCTTGCTGCCCGGTCGTGAAGTACTGCTCGTCGGGGTAGTTAGAGAGACCCTCGACTCCGGAATCTATCGAAACCCAAAAGAAAAACAAAGAACACATAAATCACAAGGACACAAGGTGCAATGCGCAATCACATGATGACATGTCCAATTGATGCAAGGATATTATCATTTAATTTAATTAACAAATTAAATGGAGTTCCAAATAATTGGTGCAATTATTTGGACACGACTCCATATTTATCTTAATGACCAAAATTGTCATAAATTATTGAATTATTAGAGAAGTGGCTCAAATATGCATGAACATGACATGAATGGGTAGGGTTTGTCATTCCGATCGTTTCGGTACTTTATTTGTAAATTTTTGGAGCACCGATGAATAAATAGCAAATTAATTAAATAATTGAATTTAATTCATTTAATCAAATTATGAATAACATCAAATAAAAGTTTGTGATCATGATGTGATAAGTGCATGGTTTGATAGCATTTGACATGTTGATCACAATGATATTTAATTCATAATTTTTGAACAAATATTTAATAAGTTATGATTTTTCCTAATTTGGGATTATTTAACCCATTTTAGGAATTTTTAAATAACAGCAAATTTATTTAACCAAAAAGGTCAAAACAATGTTTCCAAAAGATAGCAAATGTTTTTCTACACACTTTGGTATTTGATTTGCCAAAATTGGAGCAGTTTTCCAATAGATATGAATTATTTAACATTTTCATTTCATTTTCCAATTTTGCAGGAATTACTGTGCAGGCCGGCCCACTGGTCGGCCCAGGCCGGTCTGCAGGCCGGGCCAGTGGCCGAGGGAACCGGCCTCAAGGCCGGCCCAGACCGGGGCCAGGCCGGGGGCAAGCCAGAGGCTGCCGGCCTTACGGCCGGCCCAGGCCGGGCGCCTGGCCGGTCGACCACGCACGCGTGGCTTGGTCAGATGCCACGACCGGCGCGGCCAAGGCGGTGACCGCGCTCTGGCCGGTGGCGTGCACGTACGGCAGGGACGAGGCTAGGCGCGAGCGGGAGCGGGAAAAGACGGCACTCCGTGCGGCGCATCGCAGGGGAGCCGGTGGCGTCGCCAGGGACCTACGGTTCGCCGGGAGGTGCTCCTACGGTGAGCTACGGCGGCTGCAAAGGCTCGGGCTACGGTGCCAGGTCGAACGGGAGGGGGAGGGAGAGCAGGAAGGTGTCCAGGGGAACGGGAGGCTCACCCTGAGTGCGGTTTCGTGCCCGTCGGAGGCGGGGGTGGTCGGCGTCGACGGAGAAAACGGTCGGCGGAACGCGGCCGCGGCGGGGTAAGTCGGGGATGATTCCGTCAGCTCCGGCCCTCCGGGGCCGATTCCTTGAGCGTGGGGGAGCTGCACGCCGAGGCGGAACTAAAGGCGACGACGGCTTGCTCCGGGGCGGCCGGAATCGACGGGGTGGCTCGGCGGCGACCGCGGCGGCTACGGTTCGATCTAGAGCTTCACAAGCCCAACAGCGAACGGGAGAAAGGGGAAAGGAGGAGAGTAGGTGGAGGGGGCAAGTGGGCGTCCTCATCAGGGTCTTTGATCCCCAGGAAGCTGCGGCCGGCGGCATGGTCCTTGGCCACCTCGGCGTCATGGCGCCAGTGCCAGGGAGCACACAGAGAGAGAGGGAAGCGAAATAGAGACTGACAGGGGTGGCCCATCGTCAGATTTTTATTATTTTTGCAAAATTCTTTTTAGTTCAGCAACTTCAGGGATTTAAAACAGGGACTAAAACATGTTTATAAAATCTGGGAAAAATCACATAGGCTCCATTCAAGCTTTTACACTTCCACAAAAATTGGTGAGGCCAAATAAATTGTTTTGACCAACCTTTGTTCAAAGGGGTTTAGATTTAGTTATTTTTGATAAAAGCAAAAAGTCTCTAGTTGGAGCAATTAACCATTTCCAAAAATAGTGCAAATATTTATGGAGGCTCATATTATAATAGTGAAACACCCCATATTTTTATTTGGATATTTTGGGGAAGTTTAACTTGGTTCCAACATTATAAATTGAATTGAACCAAATTGAAAATCTTAACTTCATTTCTCATTTAACCAAAATTAGAAGTTGAGAAATGGTTTCAAAGAGCAAGCTTGGAACTTCCTATAACATTTGGAAGTCCAAGGATGAGTGGGTTTGCTAAGTTGAGCCTTACATTTGGTTGGTGGTTTTGGGAAGAGTTGGCTCCCCATTACAATTGATTTCCAAAACAATGTGCATTTGTTAGAAATGACAAGTTTCACATGCATGCCATGATGCAAAAGATGCAAAGCAAAAGTGGAAAAATTCTTCGTATTTTTCATAACCAAGTTGGGGCTGTTACAGTGCTGCCCTGCGGGTCGAGGGGTGCGGCGGCGGTGACCATGACCTCCGCGTAGGCGCGAAGCGCGGGGCTGCTCTCGCAGCCAGCCGTCTCGAAGAGATGGTCAGAGCAAGCCTGCACCATGGCAGGGTACTCGGGGGTGACGGCGACGTAGACGCGATGCTCGCCGAAGCTGATGACGGTGCCGCCCTCGGGGAAGGCGGAGCCGGCGAAGCAAGCGGCGTTGTCGGCGACGAAGTCGATGGAGCCGAACGTGGCGACGAGGCCGGTGGCGACCCGCTCGCCGAGCTGACTGCGTGATCCCGTGCAGAATGTGACTCCAGCCGCTATTTCCTGCCCCACGGTGGGCGCCAAATGTCGTGGTATGGACATATGCCTAAGTGTAGGCTTGTGAGGTGTGGGAGCAGCTTGCACAGCCAGCGGTATCTACAGGCGGGATTGGGCACTAAGGTATGAATTGACACACGATGTACCCAGGTTCAGAGCCCTCGTGGTGAGGTAACACTCCTACTCCTGCTTGTGTTCTTGCTTATTCGCGGTGGAAAGGTTACAAACTTGCTCCTTGAGCTGTATGTGATGATCCGGCTAATGTGGCCGGGTGAGTAGTCTAGGTTTTTCTCGACTAAGTAACTGAACGCTCTCCCTCTCTCTGGAGGCCGCACCCCCCTTATATAGGGCTGAGGAGGTGCTATACATTGGTGGGTCAGGCTCATTACATGCTGACAGGCGGGGGCCGGCTGCCCGACCCGGACCCGGCGGGTCCGGCTACAGTCTTCTTCCTTCCCACAGTGTTCTTCCTTCAGGTGCAGTGGGCGCCGCACGGTATGGAGGCGCCGCTGTCGGGGATGTGCAGGGCCGGGTGGCGCGCTGCCGGTCTGGTCGGCTCGCTGTCGTGGACGTGCGAGGCCGGGTGGCGCGCCTCCAGTCTGGTCGGCTCCGACCGCGGCGGGTGCGGGTCGGCGACCAGCGGCACGCCCGGCACTGTACGTCGTGGAGGCCGTCGTAGTGGCGTAGTGGGCGACGTGAGGCCTGCGGCCGCCTCTATAGCCACGCCGCTCTGTCGGCGTCCTTGGCCGGCTGGGGAGCAGCCGGCGTGTGTCCGATGGGACGCCGTGGTCTTCTCCTTGTAGGTGATCCAGCTGGCAGGTGGCGTTGGGCTGGTCCGGCTGAAGGATCCGGCTGGATTCGTCCAGCCGGATTGCCTTGAAAACTTGTCCTGTAAACTGTTATGTCCACCCGGGGGTCATCCCCCCGACAAGTTTAGTGAAAACGCTTCCTAGACTGGGCAGTGATCATACACCCCTGGTGGTTGATACTGGGGCCTTGCCTATCCCAAAAACCGGACAGTATAGGTTTGAGAAGTGGTGGCTTCAACAGAATGATTTCTATCAGGCTGTGGAGAAAGTGTGGTGTGCTCCCTGTAGGCTGCAAAAATCTATAGATATATGACAATTTAAAGTAAGAGCTTTTAGAAAGTTTTTCAAAGGGTGGAGTGCTAATATAGAATCTGCCCAGAGGAAATTGAAGCAACAATTAGTTGCTGAGTATGATACTCTTGATGTTCTATCTGAGACTCAAGTTCTTTCTCCTGTTTCTAAGGCTAGAATGAAAAGTATCTCTAATGATTTAACAGATATGTGGAAGAAGGAAGAGGTCAAAGCCAGGCAGAGGTTCAGGGAGAGACAAATTTTGGAAGGAGACCAAAATACTGCTTACTTCCACTCCATTGACAATCAGAGAAGAAGGAAGAAACAGATCACTTCCCTCCAAGGGCCCTCTGGTGTGGTTGAAGATACTGAAGGTATTATTAATTTTTCTGTTGATTACTATAAGCATCTCTTTGGTTTCTCAGATAAGCTTGATATAGATCTATCTGAAGACTTTTGGGATGCTTCTGACCTGGTTTCCGGAGAACAAAATGCTTTCTTAGAAGTAGATTTTTCTGAAACTGAGGTTAAGGCGGCTGTCTTTGGCTCTTATGCTGGAGGCGCGCCTGGCCCTGATGGGTTGTCCTTTTTGTTTTTTCAGAAATTTTGGGATTTAATCAAGCATGACCTATTTTCTATGTTTAATGACTGGAACAAAATGGATTTTGACCTGTATAGGTTAAACTTTTCCTTATTGACCCTTACCTCGAAAGAACCGGATGCTTCTATCATCCAAAAGTTTAGACCCATAGCTTTGACTAATTGTAGTTTTAAAATTTTCTCTAAATGTATGACCAACAGATTATGTGTGGTTTGTGAGAAATTAATCTCACCCCATCAATCTGCTTTCCTGAAAGGTAGATATATTTTGGAAAGTATGGTGTCAGCTCATAAAATTATTCATGAAGTGGCACATAACAGCCAACCAGGGTTTATTTTTAAGCTTGATTATGAGAAAGCTTATGACATGGTCAATAGGGAATTTATGCTTAAGATGCTTGCTGCCAGGGGCTTTAGTCCTAAGTGCTTGTATCTTTTTAAATCCTTACTTGATAGAGGTTTAGTAGGAGTTAGAATCAATGATGTAAACAGTGATTTCCTAACTGGCCGTGGTGTTAGACTAGGAGACCTTATCTCTCCTTTGTTTTTTAATTTGGTTGCTGATGTCTTTACTAAAGTTTTGACTAAAGCTGCAAACCATGGCTTAATCTCAGGTTTGTTACAAAATTTCAATAGGACAGGGGTGATCAGTATGCAATATGCTGATGATACCTTGCTTTTCTTAAACAAAGATATGTCTCAAGTCATGAATCTAAAATGGCTTTTGTCTTGTTTTGAGCAAGTATCTGGCCTCAGAATTAATTTTCACAAGTGTGAGCTTGTTCCCATTAATGTAGATAGAGATGAAGCCCAAGGTTTTTCCCAAACCTTGTGCTGTAAACTAGGGGACTTTCCTATCAAATATTTAGGTGTTCCCCTTCATTTTACCAAGCTTAGAAAGGAGGATCTTCAGCCTATTATGGACAAACTCCTTAAAAAAGCTGCTAGTTGGAGAGGCAAACTATTGTCTCATGCTGCTAGGTTGGAATTGGTTAGGAGTGTTTTAGCTAGTATTCCAATTTATCTACTTAATTTTATAAAATTCCCTAAGTGGACTATTAAGCTCATTAACTCTCAAATGGCACACTGTCTGTGGGATAACTATGAGGGTCATTTTAAATATCACCTTGCAAACTGGGCTCTGGTCTCCCAAAAGAAGGAATATGGTGGCTTAGGTATACCAAATTTAGCTGAGATGAACATATGCCTTCTGACTTCCTGGGTGAAAAGATACCAGGTAGATGGTGATAAGCTGTGGAAACAAATAATTGACTTTAAATATAATGTCAACAGTCCCAACATTTTTTCTTCCTCTGACCTTGGTGCATCCCCTTTTTGGAAAGGGGTGATCTGGGCTGCTAAAGCTGCTAAATTTGGGTATTGCTGGAAGATTAGTAATGGCAGAAAAGTAAAATTTTGGGAAGATCAATGGCTTGGCTCATCTAGTCTGGCTATTCAGCACTGGAAGTTGTATGCCATCGTTAATGAGAAATCCTCAACCGTGGCAGAGGTCTGGGATGGTGACCAACTTAGGGTTACTTTCAGAAGATGCTTTGATCATAGATTGATGATTCAACGGTATGAAGTCCTCCAGATAGCTCAATCCATCCACCTTAGTGGAGAGGAGGATGCCATCATCTGGAAGTATGAGTCTAAAGGGGTCTATAGTGTTAGTTCTCTTTATGCAATTTTAAAATTTAGAGGTGTGCTTCTTGTTTATGTTCAGGCTGTTTGGAAAGTGAAAGTTCCTCCGAAAATTCATTTCTTCCTGTGGCTTTTATCTCACAATAAATTGCTCACTAGAGACAATTTGGTGAAGAGACAACATTTAGATGATCTTACCTGTGCTTTTTGCTCTGAACCTGAAACTTGCTTTCCACCTCTTTTTTGAGTGTGTGGTTGCTAAGGCTGTTTGGGTTGAGGTGAAACACATCTTAAAGCAAGATAATCTAGATATATCCTACTAGAACATTGCAATTTGCAATCATGTGGCTTAGTGAGAAAAAATTTACAATTCATAACACTGTTTATGCTGCTGCAATGTGGGTGCTCTGGAATACCTTAAATGATATCTATTTTAATCATTCTCCATGGATTGGTATGCAGAGACTTTGGAGGACGACGACATGTATGTTGTCCCAGTGGTCGGTCCTGGTTCTCAGGAGACATAAAAGGAAGCTTGGACTTGGTGGTGAAGGAGCTGGAGTTGCTTGCGAGGGCTCCTCCTCTTTTGCTGTGGCCGGATCCTGGTTAACTCTGGAGAAGCTCACTGGATCGAAGCTGGTGTTGGCGCCTCCCTCCACTCCTGTGCAACATGCGGAAGAAGAGGAGGCATGGAGGATCACTATTGAAAGACTTGCGAAACGCTTAGAGGAGCAGAACCTCAAGCTTGTGGACGTCAACGGGAAGCTGAGGGTGAGTGGGTGATCTGATCAGCCTTTCCTCACAAGTTGTAGCTCGGTTCTCTCTAGTCTTTGCGCTTTCATAGGCCTCTTATTGCTAGTGTTTCCCCCGTGGTTAAAACTCTGTCTACTGTATGCAGTTTGGGCATTCCCTTTTTGAGCTGTGTCTGGTTGTACCCCAACCTCTTTGGTTTCTTAAGTGGAACCGGGGTTGTGCCCTTTGCCTCTAAAAACTTACTTATAATTTCTCATTCATTCGGAATTCTATCCTTCACAGTCGGTTGTCCACTTTTACGTGCTCCGATCGATCACACCATTTTAGCATGTGACTGCGAGGTTAATTAGCGGGGTTCCAGTAGGGATGTTACATGTGGTAGATCTAGATGGGTAAAGGCCTGAGGTGCTGGTGAGAGGTTGGAGCGAGGCAGCACTGCCGGGCATGGCATGATAGTCGATGGGCAGAGCTGAGAAAGGAGAAGTGGGGGGTTGTAATGAGAAGACGGTAAGAAAAGCTTCAGTAAGTAGTAACGCAATATTTGGATAAGAATTAGACTTCGCATGTCCTTGAAGTGACAACCTCACAGCACAGGCGTGTGCCTTGACGGCGTCGCTGGCGGTGCGTTCGACCTCCGGTGGTAGGCGTGTACTTGTAGGTGCGGGAGGAGTGGACGGTCGACGTATAGCTGATGAGACCGGAGGAGAGGAGATAGTCGTCTCCATTGCCATCCTCATCGTAGCAGCACCGTATTGAATAGCTCATGCATGATGCGCCCATCCGCGTCGCTGCCGTGGACGAAGGAGAGCGTTGCGCCGTGGCGGGCGGCGGGAGCTGGACCTGATCGCGGTGACAAGCCACGAGTCGGGCGATGAGCCTGCTTTCAGGTAAACTGGTAGATGTATCCAGTTCAGTTTTTTTCCTTATATGGCTCTTTTCTTTTTGAAACGGGCATAAGGCTTGCCATTTCATTAATTAAGAGGAGAGGAAATAGTTCAGAGTACAGGCCAAGGCCAACAATACGAAAAACACCGCAATGTCCCAAAAAAAAGGGTAAGAGGCTCTCTTTGATTCACGTGATTAGTAAAACACATCCAAGAACTTGTTATCATCAAAAACTGAAACAAGAAAAAATTGTAACAACGTATTTGAGTGGATAATTTTTTATTTAAATATAATACTCACACCGATCCATAAAAAGTGTCGCCCAGTTAGTACAAAGTTTGTACTAAGAGCAACTCCAACGCGCCGACCCAAACGGACCAGAAAATGGTCCCTTTTTCATTCGTTTGGGTCGGCAAACGGACAGGGGTCCGTCCATGTCCGGCCATTTTTGGCCCTGCACCCAACGGGGCGACTCATTTGGTCTGCCTCTGTCTATTTTTCTTTAGATAACAGATTTTCATCCAAATTGAATAACATAGTTTAGACAATCAAATCCGACAAATTATTCATCAACTAGTTTTACAACCAAATTGAACCAAACAAATAATTTAGTACAACCAAATTGATAAAAAAATATAGCAACTAGGACTCTTGGTTCCCAAAATGATTCCACATATGCCTAACCAAATCTTTTTGAAGTTGTCTGTGAGCTATCTTATCACGCATCTCTCGATGAATCTCGATCCACCCTGTAAATGTTGTCGATCCAAACTCTGGCACAGCCGTCTCCCCGCTAAACTCCCAATCTTTATCAAATAGGCTATCGTCACGCTCGTCCTCCACAATCATGTTGTGCATGATCCCACATAGTGTCGACGCTCCATGTTCTAGCAGGGTGCCGAACAATAGCCCACCGAGATTGGAGCACACCAAAAGCACGCTCCACATCCTTTCTACCACCCTCTTGTTCCTTTGCAAAAAATGACTCCATGTTTTTCTTGTTTGGAGTTTCATCGTCGTCAGCAGGATTGGGGATTGTCTTCACAAAAGTAGATCACTCCGGATAAATGACATCAGCTAAATAGTATCCCTTGGTATATGTATGGCCATTGACCTCATAGCTCACCTCTGGAGCATTGCCCTCTGAAAGTCTAGAGAACACCGGAGAGCGCTGAAGCACATTGATGTCATTGTGAGAACCGTCCATGCCGAAGAAGGAGTGCCAAATCCAGCAATCGTGTGTAGCCATAGCCTCTAGTATGACCGTGCACTCGCCAACATGTCCCTTATAATCATCATGGGTCATCACTCCGACCTGAATGCGGTTGAACACATGTCTAGCCATACGGAACCGGCGACGGAAAAGCTTGGCCGGATATGTTGGATTGCGATGGAAGTAATCCTTAAACAGTTGGACTTGGCCGGCCTCTCTGTTGCGAGCCAACGCCGGGGCACGGCCCGGTACCGAGCCCTTGTACATTGGTGCTTGCCTTGCAAGATGGTCGTTGACGACAAGTGTTGCGACCAAAACTTCGGCCTCATCGTCGGATGAGTCCGAGGAGGACGATGAACACAACACGTTGTTGTAGAAATATTCGTCTGCGCTATCCATGGTGACAATTCGTACCTTGGGCAAATGGCCGAACACCTCGCGGGCGACCTCGGTCGTGGTGGTGGAGACGGTCTCCTCCGCCGCCCCAAGTCCGTCCTGGTGGAGACGGTCTCCTCCAGCCGGCAACGATGAAGGCGGGATGTACCGGCGGGGGGGGGGGGGGGGGGGGGCTGCGGTCAAGGTGTGGCGGTGGGAGGTGGCGGCGGCGATGATGGATGGCGCGGGGCTGGGGGACGGGGCGAGATGGACTAGGGATAGAGAAGAGAAAGAGGATTGGGCCACTGGTGGGCGGGCCAGGGGTGAAGTGGTGCGGACTCCGCACGGCGTCCAGATGCGTCCGTGCCGACGCAAACCCGGCTCAAATTTGGGCCGATATTGGGTCGCCGCGGACGAAAAAACGGACGTCGGTCCGTTTGCGTCGGCGCGTTGGGCTCTGGTTTCCACCCAAACGGACCGAAACGGAGCAAAACGGACCAAATGGGTCGGCGCGTTGGAGTTGCCCTAACTTAGTACAAAATGAGCGATACTTTTATGTATTGGAGGGGGTACAAAAGAATCCTTAGGAAAAAATTGCTAACGTTTCTAGATCCGGTGAATGAAAACGTCGTATACAAAACAAAGCCATGCATGTATTCAAACCCTGTGAGAATCCGTTGCACTTTCTCTGAATGCATGCTCCATTTGACCGATGGATGCACGCTAGCTGCATCAGAGATTCAGAGACGAGATAGATCACCGGAGACGCCGGTCGTGGCCCATGTGATCTACCCGAGCTAGCGCAGGCGAGTTAGATTTGGTCGCCGGACGCCGGTTCGTGTCGTCAGCAAAGGACACGGCCGGAGCGACACGACAGCTTTTCGGCGACGGCGACACTCGCTCGGCTTAATTTCCCATTCGCACGCGGCCGGTTCGTCTCTCTACCTCTACAGATGCATGCACATGTCCGACAAGATCGCCCCCCTGCGACATCGCATGCGCTCTAGCTCGGGGTTAATGCGTGCGTGCGTCGGCGAAAACGGTCAACAATGCGCTGGCTGGCACACATGGCCGCTGTCGTCCTCCTCCTCCAAGCAGCTTCAGGTCGATCTCTTCCTGAAAACGAATCCAAAGTGTCAGTGACCAGTAGTACACACCTGATTACATACATCGCGTAGACCGACGTTAGACGTACCTGTCGGAATGTACGTAGGGTACGTGAACGTGATGTCATCGCAAGAACTGGCTGGGGACTTGGACTGTACTTCCACCACAGGCCATGCGAGTCTGTGAAGAAGAAAGTCTCCCGCTCGTACGATGCCATGGCAGGGAGAGGAAGAGAGATACGCTGTACATTTTAGTCAGGGCTGCAGGCTGGCTCTGGCCTCTGTTTTGACTGCCGGGGTGAGACGACGACGACGACGACGACAGGGGCAGTTGAGGTTAATTACCAAGAACGTACGACCTCGCCGGTAATTGTTCTCGCTCTAGCTTAGCAGAGTAGCACTGACTAGAGCTAGAGACGATGAAGCACACGCGAGGGCGAGACAACGGACAGGGACAAGGACGCAGAGTAATCCAAAGCGCAAGGTCAGAAGGCATAGTAGTAGCAGACTAGCAGATATATATGTTCCATGCATGGACAGCTAGCCGCTATGTACGTATATAGTAGTAGCACTAGCACATCCGTCCTAGGACGGACTGGACTGGACTGAAAGTGAGCGAGTGATAAGAGTCTGAATCCGGTGTCTCGTCTGCCATTTTAGAGACAAAAATTGGACATAGAGAGATGGATAGTTCGATAAAGGGAAGGCCTGATTCTTGCTCTGTGTGGTATGTGCATGCATGCCCTCCAGGCACTCTCCTCCTCAACCACTCTCTGTGTGGTATTGCTGGGACCCCCACTGATGGCACCTTTTGATGCAGTGGTGTCATGTTATTTTAAGCAAGTGTAGACATGGTCTCTGTCTGTCTATGCCTCTCGTTGTCATGCATCGTGCCTGCTCGCTTTCTTGGAGTTGATGTGGTGGTGGTGGCCTACGTGATTGTTGTCACTATCGCTTAACAAACTGTGCGCTTATCCGCTTCTCTTCTCTGCCTGCCTGTCGGCAGCACCAGCAGGCAGACGTCTGCACCTCCCCCGGTCTCGCGGGCCACGGTTTCCTTCCAGGTACGGCCAAACCAGGCTAACCAACGAGCTCTGAATCTATTTTTTGTTACTCCAAGACGCCCCCTGGAACGCGAGAATCTTACGAACCTGTTCCTGTCGAACTAGGAATGGTCGGTACCCGCACTTCTCTGCAGAGTATGAAGAACTATAGAAATACATGTGGCCAGATTAGGAGACATGGAACCCTGCAGATTTCTAGCATTCTGAACGAAACACGAGTGGCGCACCAAACTTCAAAAACACGAGCGACGTACAGCTTTGCTGCTTCACTCGTGAACATATTTCAAGAGTTAAGAGATTTTTGCGAAATGCAGTTTGTTAGTAGCTTAAACAAGACAAGTACAAGGAGCCGCTGTCACACACATATCAGCCACGGTTCGCGCCTTCGCGGGACAAGTCAACTGCTCAAGATACAGCACTTCCAGACGGACGGAGATGATAAGGAACTATTTTTTGGAGTATTAAGTTTACAGCCAATAGAATGGCTACTGTACAATTAATACAAGTATATATAGTTCATGCCACAAATCTACCTATCTCCAGTCTCACACACTCCCATATTGCAACCGCACTACTCCTCTAGCCTTAGTGGATTTTACAACAACTAGAATTTTACAAACTACATAAAAGTAAACCTGTCGCACGCTAGGATTTGAATAAATGAATGGCCACCAGGAGTTTCAACTGCCCCTCAGTTGGACAAAAATGGATCCTTGTAAGAACAAAGGTGCACACCCTTGCCGGTTGAGACAAATAGGTACGGTGTCCTCCAATGGTCCAATGTACGCTTGCAAAAACTGGGTATATCAAGGTTCCATATGCTTGATACTAGCACTTGCAGAACAGCACCTCCACTTGCACAGGGAGGGGAACGTAACTCTGCTCGGTGTGAGACCCGATTGCATCTTTTGGTTAATCCATCAGCATTCTATTCGTAATCTTCTCATCTCCGATTGAAGAGTGGGGCTGGATGTCAACGTGCGGTATGCTAACATCCTTATATCTTCTCGAGAGCAGTCCCTCGAGATCCGAACAAGTTCCCACAGTGCCCCTTCGCTGACGATATCCTTTGCATTCACCTCTGCAGAAGGCCAAATCAACACCACATGCATAAGCAAATGTAAAATACTTACTATGACAAATTGATTCAGTGTGTGTGTGAGAGAGAAAGAGCAACAACCATGTTGTGCCAAATGGCAGAGCGCAAGCTCAATGTGACGCCTAATTGGAGCAGCTTCATTGTTCGCATTTTTTACGATCCAAGGAAGTGCCCCATCATCCACCAATAATGATCTCCCCACCTTGTTTCCTGATGGAAATCAAGTATACATCTTAGTTGCATAACAGATTGATCTCAACAGAATTCTCTGGCACTCCTATGCTTTAAGGATCTTGTAGCCAACATACTTCCCCAAAGAATGCAGGCATATATTGTACAAAGGTTGAATGAACTTGAAAGTTTATGGCGGTACTGTTGATCCAATACCTTGAGTAGCTGCCCTGGATTCACATTTTGCGAAGTTTGCAATGCCACGAGCAACTTGAGCAAGGACATCAGGATGGCCACACTTGACCATTCCAAGCAATGCTTTAATGCCACCTTCTCCTCTTAAACGAGTTTGCAGTTTGTCTGGTAAAAGAAAAAGGTGAAGTTAAGCACATACCCACATGGATAGAAATGTTGTTTATTGTCTTATCTTATGTCCAATTATTTGTAGAATATGCAGGCGACTAGATGACCCTTCAAGTAATCTACGTCTATTCAAGAAAAAGTAATCTATTTATTTTTTCCAGAAAAGCGATCAATTATCCAACTTATGTTCCGAAAAAAAAGCATAATACGGATAAATATGTCTTAAATTGGATGTTCCTTGTGTTCTATATAGCTAGTTAGCATTAAAATTACTATAGTTTGTCACATTTTCAGATGCATACCTTTCAGCATATTAAAAACTTAATATAATAGAATGCTTGCTTAGAAGAATAGGGTTACCATTGCCACACAGGTTAGCGATAGCTCCAGCCACCATTCTTAGAGTTTGTGGGTCCTCTGCATCAGATGCTGTCATCGACAATAAGGTTACACCACCTTGAGCCATTATTAGATCTTGATTTGTTTCTGCATTCATAGATCACAGTAGATGAGAAGACATGTATCTACCAGAGAGAAAAGATCATTATCTAAAACTTCTTTTTGTGAACTGGGTCACTAACCATTCATTGCAAGATTAGCAATAGCTCCTGCTGCTACTCTGCGTATGGTCTCATCCTCAGAGCTCCTAAGTAGCATTAGGAGGGAAGTAAGGCCCCCTGCTTCTACAATCTTTTCTTGGTTTGCCTCTGAAACATGCAAGGTCAATATAGTTAGTTCACAATTATGTGAAACTAGCACATATACATGGTGTTCAAAGGGAAATTTAAAAAAAAATGCAGTTGTTTGCAAGTCGTGTCAAGAGATTGGCAGTCCGACATGTGTGATGTTTAAATATTAATGCAAGGACTAAATATGCTACAACATCATTGTAAAGATGTACTTCAGAGTACAAATGCTTTTATTTAAATAAATGATGTTGCGTGCTTAAACTTATATTTTAGTTCATGACCATAAAATGTTTTCTGTAGGGTGGGATATGCAGAACATTAGGTTGTGATAAACATTACCACCCACAAGGTTTCTCCCTATTTCATATGCCTAAATTCAGATAATAAGGAAGTTGTTGTCATTTTCAGTAATTCTTAGATGTGTTCTCTAGGTACTGAACCCAGATGCATACACCAAACTTTTCTCTCCAATTTACGTGAAAACCCTACATTTTTGTATTTTTAACAAACCATCATCAAGCTTATTAAGACTCCTCATGCTAGCTGTTTGTTTGTCAGGCAACTCATGATACCTCTTCTATTTTCTGATAAAAGAAGTAGTGTCCGCGAAGATGATGGGTTTCCAAGAATTTGTAGAATGACCTGTACTTGCTATTGAAGTGCTAAGAGTAAGAACAGAGTACTTTAACATGACGCAAGCAAGAACTTATGCCCATTTAAGAACTGACGAAACACATTGTTTGGCTTGTAGCAATTGGAATGATGAGTATTCTTGTAGCAAGAGGAAGCTAGGACTATTCTTTTGTAGGCCATCATCGTATGCTTAGGGAGTCAAGATGGCTGCAGCCAGAGTTGAAGCAAAGACGTCAGCGGCGCCGTCACCATCTTCATGGCTGCAGGCGAGCAACTCAGCCTGGGACCAAGCATGGCAGACCAGGCAGCAGTTGGCATTGCCTTCATGCCCATCAGAACTGGTGCCAGGTGCGGAAGGAAAGCCACCGTCAAAAGCAACGACGCGGACATCAAGGACGCTGCTGGGCAGCAGTGCCGTGTTAACTGCAAGCTGCTTGGACACTAGAAATATTCAAATATAGTTCCACTCCTCTGTCCAGTTCTTCATTGAAAATCCTAACCTATGTAGTTGATCATTGGTATTGGTGAGTAGATTTATTTTGTAAGGCACTATAAATATGGTTTTTGCATTGTTTGTATTAATCACGGCTTGGCTTGCACATAGACGACAAATGAAGCATTTTTTTTCCTTTGTGTTTCCTGGTGTGAAGCAACAATTTGAATAAGAGATATTTGTCATTTAGCAACTTGCTTGATTATTTGTACACATTAATATTATCTTACAAATAAGGAACAATTTTTTTTATCTGTATACTAAATTTTGCGCATTGGTTGACATGTGCCTTGCACGTACAAGGTAGCTAGTACTTCAAGTATAGGAGGGGAAAACATACCCGGACAGCAAATGCAACTCGGGCAAGCAAAACAATAGACATCAGTTCTATATCTAATCAAAAACTTGTGAAGCTTACCTTCAGCTGCTAGATTGGCGACAACTTTCACTGCATGAACACGAACATCAGGCTCTTCCGACTCAAGCAATGACAATATCTTCTGTAACCCAACTGAAACAGTTTGGGGAGAAACTTTAATCAAAAGATCAATAGCACTCAGAGATGGCAATCAGTTGGAATGACACTAATACTTAAGAATAAACAATGGTACAAAACATTCTACAATTTTTGTCATGGTTCAAATCAATATTCTCATAATTTTCAGAGAACTGAATATTTTGCGCCACTTTTTATAACCAGGGAGATAAGCTAATCCTTCGGTTTTACAATATGGGAATATCTTTCAAGAACTAGAGGGTCAAATAAAGCAGATTTAGGAAAGTAAGTGTGACCAAGTCAGGTGTAGAACCTAAACTAGTGTCAAAAAAACTGAGAGTGCACAATCTGAACCTAGGGGCATATGCTCTGTTTAGAAAAAAAAAACTGCATTTAAACATGATTTAAAATGTCCAAAAATGTCGAAACAAATTTTTTATGTGTACATCTCCGCAAAATATGCGCACGGCACAAAGTTTTGCGAAAAAATTACTTAATTTTTTCTCCCGCAAAAAAGACAAATTTCGGTGCTGGAAAAAAAACTTTTCATGAGACATTCTTTTGTCTTTTTTACACAGATAAAAAACTATTGTTTTTCCCATAACTTTGTGCACGCACATAGAACGTGGGATATGTACGCCCGCTACTTTTTTTGAACTTTTTTTAGCATTTCGAAATATGTTTTTTGAAAACGGGGCAGATGCCCGTATTTGAAAGTTTCTGAACTGTAGACAAGATTTCCATCTCAAGAAACAGCAGATAAGTGATAGCTGATAAATACCTTGTTCAAAGAGTTTAGCGACTGGTGCCTTAGGTCCATTGCTCTGCTCTCTAGGCTGCGAACTCCGAGTATGAGACATCAGAGAATCTAACCCAGGAAATATTTTCCCTGGACCATCTCCTGTGTCGAGGCTAATTCTTGTCTGACAAGAAGAAATTGAAATTAAGGAGAAAGCACATTACGTACCTTAGGGTAATACTAACTACCTATTAGAAGTAAAGAATGGAAATAATTTTTCATGAAACTGCAGATGCGCTAAATAAGACGGGATAACTCAATGTACAAGGGAAGGCTACAAGTCGAGTAATATTAATGAGTTTGCTTCAACTAAAATTGATTCGCCAAAGAATACCTACTCTTTTTATGAAGTTCTGAAACATTAGAAGAGAATAATATGATTGATTTGCTTTTCTGAGCTATGCATTACAATGTTGAAACTTGAAAGGTAGTAACCAAATAAATATATGAATCCATGAATACACCAAACTAATAATTTCACATCAATCTAGCAATCAGAAACATCAGTAACATATATCTAGCATCAGCAGTAAGTCCTACCTCATCAGCATCTAGGCTTAATTGCATTAACTGACTTTTCAAAGCAGCTATTTCATCTTCGAATTTGTCTTTTTGGCTAGCTTCAGTATCCAGCATTCTCCGGAGTTTCACAACTTCAGCAGTAGCTGTAGCCTACAACACAAAAATAAGGTTAGCAGCTATAGGGACACTGTAGTATGAATTTATTCCAGATATAATTATCTTTTCCAGTGAAATAATTGATTGTTAAGGTCATCTCGTGAGAACTATATATTGACAGTACCTCCATCTTTTTCCAGTGCGATAATTGATTCCTAAGGTCATTGGACTCATCTTCAGCAGCTTGGCGTAACATTTTCTCATTCTGCAGCAAGTCCTGCACATCACCATTTGATGTAGACTCGGTCTCTTTAACCTACATTTAAAAAAAAAATGCATGAGTAACCATATCTAGTTTTTACAGTACAAAATGTGGCACATCATCATAACCGATGTTTTAAAAGATGAACAAATAACTGACGAAATGACATACAGGTAAAGTTGATTAAACATGTACTGATGTACCTGTTTCTTGGGCGATTGTTGATGTACTTTCCACTTCTCCTCTAGTATCTTAATAGAATCCAAATATTCTTGATGGTACTTCATTTTCTCGTTCTGTGTCAAGAAACCACACAGCTAAATTAATACCAAATGAAGTTTCAGTCAAGCATGCCAGAGCCAACATAATGATTTAAGGAGCCATTAAGATATAGATTTACACCGTATTTCTTGGCTAATACACAACAAATTTCCGAAATAAACATAGGATTATTTGTGTTATACACTGTTATCGTACTTATTCTAGATCAAATTCACCTTCGAAGGGACTTGATCAGGAGTTTGAGTTGGATGATGCAGTTGAGAAAGTTGAGGAACCCAGAGACGGAAAAGGTATAAACAAACAATTAATTCAGGCATTTTAAGATTCAAAGAACTTTGCAAATCTAAGACCAGTATAGCTATGGATTTTCGCAAATCACGACTTCTGGTGTTCCAGATATAATATTCTCTAACAAAAAGCCAAAAAGAGTAAAGTGTCGAGAAACACAGTCCATTTCAGGAAATAGTGTGCTCATGGAGCTCAACACAACCCCAAGTTTGGTTTGCACCAATATACAACAAAAGTAAATGAGCATTATAATGGAAGCAAACCTCTAGCGCAATTTTGCATTCCCTTTCAGCCTCAGCGATACGGCATTGAGCTTCTGTTGTTATTCGTTCAACTTCATCATCAAAATATTTCCGCTGCCTTTCGTTTTCTGCAATTAACTTATCCAATTCAATATCAAGTCTCCTACACAGGCTTTTGTAGTCAAATTCTTCCTTCAATTTCACCATGTTCTGAACCTTCATTGCCTAGAATAAAATATCAAAGTAAATGTTATTCCACAAGCAAAGAAAATGGAAATAATTTTCCTACACTTCCATAGAATCATGAGATGGCCAGCTGGTCACTCTTTTGCAGGATGAAAGAATTGAACCATTAAATATATCTTAGTGTATGATCATACTCTTTGTCCAAACATTATTGTACTTGTAGTCTCCCCCCTGTGTCTTGGAGATGGACCGATTGTCACAACCAACGATGTTCTTGCCGTGCCTATGGAATCCAATAGCAAGATGCAGCAGTCAGAACAATTTACTGTGATGAGCAACAAGGTGCATGAGCGAGGGCATGCCTAGGTATGCCACAATGTATATTTTACTTTAAAATAACCAAACAATGGATATTTACCTCCAAATGAATCTTTAAGCAATCTAGTAAGCTTGGAATCGCGAACAGGTACGTGTGCACTGCTTTCAGCAAGTGCATTGATACATTTTCCAAGTGAACTTAGAGACAAGTTGATAGACTTTGCCTCTTCTAACGTATGACCTTCACTTCCTGGAAACATCAGTTTTCTTCAGTTTTACAAGGTTGCAAACTATAGAAACAGCTATTATCTCAAGTTCTTAACAAAGATATAGAAATGTATGAAGATATAGTAATATCAAGAAACAGATGTGCCAATCTTTATCAATGAGAATGCACTCACCAGATTTGTCTATTCGCTCAGATCCTGCGAGGTCTACAACTACAAGCTTGCTTTTCCTAACAATAGGTGGTCGCAAAGACCCCATCATGGAAGAAGAATGCCCATTTTCAGCAGACATACTAACATCCATTTCATTCCTACCTTTCACAGCCCTTCTGACGTTTACCTTCAACAAAGGTACCACAAAAAGTTTAAAAGAACGGTAATCATATTTGTGTGTTGATAGGCAGCAATACCAAGGAACATTAGATTACCATAAGGATTGCATGACTACGAGAAGATTCTGTATTCATTTTCGTGTTTGCAGCAGCACGATGAGCTTCGCCAATTCTTAAAAGATCCATAAAGCTCTTTTGGTCTCTAACTTCAACAACTGTAGCCCCTGGCAATGAAACATCACCTGTCCTTGGATCTTCTACAATAGCTATGTTGTCATTTACAGGATCAAGGAGATCTTGTATCATTTCCATATACAACTGTAAAAACCAACCAATATTCAGTTATGATTGAGTGCAATACTCCAAAGCACAAGTTTAATTTGGGGAAATAAAATACAACATACTGAAGCCCGGAATAACAAACCTGTAAATAAGATAATGATATTGTATCAGTCTCTGGTGTTATATCAGCTAGAATATCCTCCATTGCACGGACCATAATTCCACGTGCAGCAGTATCTTCATCACCAAGTCTTCCAAGCGTAAAAGTCTTACCAGTGCCAGTCTGTCCATATGCCATAACTGTACCATTATATCCCTCCAAAACACTCTGCCAACACATAGAGCATAAAGTTAGTACAACCATTGCTAAGAAAGTAACAAAACAACATGAGTCAAACTAACAGCGATGGACAGTAGAATTCCAATAGTTGGACTTCACGCTCCATCCTATCATGGCAGCTACTCTGCTACTCTTTTTATTTAAAAATATAGGGCATATTTAGTTAGTGGAGATTTCGTGCTCCCGAGCTCCAGCTATCCTGGTGTTTTAAAAAAAATCAATAAAAATATTTACAAGTTTCAAAAAAAATTGAAAAAAATCTGGGGTGTAGCCAATAGTGTATTCCACAAAAGTGCAGACAATCAGCTTCAAATAGTTTGCACGTTTGTGGGATACCCCATTGGCTACATCTGAGATTTTTTTTCAATTTTTCTGGAAACTCATAAATATTTATTTTGAATTTTTTTTAACTACCAGGATCACTGGTGCTCAGGAGCCAAAGACACTTTTCAATATTTAGTTTTGCTAAGACAAACTTTTGACGAGTAATTACTCCTACTTTATGTGATACAAAATGACAATCATAAGAAAAATACATTACGCATCCAACACCTGCATCAAACGTAATTTGCAATTTTGCTACGAATCGCTACCAACAAAAATAGGGAAAAAAGCATGCAACACACAATATATGTTGTTTCTTAGACATTTCCTAAAAGAAGAAGCTAATGTGAATATCAATGTACCATGGACAGCAGAAAGATGACAAGGTTATACCAAGAAAAAAGGGTAACAAGGTTATACTCCGGAAGGGAAAAAGGACAAAGGTTAGAGGTTCACGTACCTCCACAACTGGTTTGGCAACAACTTCATACACTCTCTTCTGTGAAGAAAACTCTGTAAGCACTTCATCAAATTCAAATGTGTCTGACTCCCAATTGTTTTTACGAAGCTTTAGTCTTTTCAGCTTCATGTCAAAATATCATCCAGTTAGGCCATAGGAAAATAAATGAATCTTTTTCCGCATAATTCGCTAAACAAGAGAGCAAACCTCTGGCTGGAGTTCAACACAGTCAGCAAAGTCAGCATCTGCCGCGAGCTCTTCTGCATTTCGAGGCCTAAGCCTTACCGCAACTCTAACTCTGCTAGAAACTGCCAGAGGAGGAGTTAAGATATTTAATTTGATTACGAAAATGCAGATGCCCCAGGCAAATAAATATTTCCACGCACACGTGCAAATTAACTTATGAATTTGGATTGATCATGTCAGGAAAAATTAAAGCACAGTGTGCAATATAAAATTCTAGCAATATATGCATTTTATCTCCTATTCGTAGGAGAATTGCGTCCATGATTTTTGCAGGTATTTTTTTCCTAATATGTCAAAATAATGCAAAACAAATCACCATACAGAGATTTCTCATTAAACATAGTGCACTTTCCAGGCATGCTAAGTGAATTGTCTACTTGGACTGCCGTAAAAACTAGGCAAGAGAACAGGGGAACACACAAGGAAAATTGCAGCATAATTCCTGGCACTAGGACCCAATCACAGAACGTTTCAAAAGGATGAAGTCAGAAAGCAACTTTCAAAGGTGTCATCCGTATTTAACCGAAAATACTAAAGAGAAACAGGGTTGTCACCATTTTTTTGACATGAGTTCATGTTAACAGGTTGGTGAAGTGTATGCACCGCAGAATTATAAGGGTGCTATTGGTGTGATGCTCTGGCAGGTCTCAGCAGATAAAGCCATGAAAGAATCATTTGGATGCAAATCTACCAAACACCGTTCCCTTCAGTACAATTCACAGTTAATGTTGGAACGGTAGGTGGTGGCTGGGTACACGGTTGTCATGACTCTGATGCATAAAGCAATAAGAGGACGAACACCATGGTCCTAGCACAACTAAGACTGCAACTACGATGTCCTCTCGTCAAGGAAACATCTCTCCCTTCTTCTAATATGAAAAAAGGAAACTAGCAGCACCGAAACTCGGAATGCGCTATTGATTTTTCATGAAATGATACGATGCAAGGATATTATGATCCAGTACCGCAGCGCAGGATCCGCTATTGAATTTTTCCGAACGACACGATCCAAGGATATCATGATCCATTCCCCAAACGCGGCGCGGCGGCCAGTACAGGTTCCAGATGGTGTAAGTGTTCTGCAGCTACGTTACATACGCACCATCCTTCCAAGTTCCAACCAAGCTCGCGGCGTCCGTTACTGAACGAGCTCACCCAAAAACCAGAGTAGATTCAGCATCCCGATCGCAACTATCCAAATGACGCAAGCGCTCTGCAGGCTGCAGCTACATCACGCGGACAAACCTTGTCGCGACTCGATCAATCAGAATCGGCAAAGCACTACGGGATCAGGCGGCGGATTCCTCATCCGAGACTCGCTAGCTAGCGAGCCCAACGGCCAAATGCAGATCAAACAACGGAAACCCCAAAGCGGGCAAAACCCAAATCCAAATCCGGATCCCATTCCCAGGGCGAGGACGCACCTCCGGAGTCCGACGAGTTGCGTCCGCCGCCGCCCGCGGCGGGAAGCGGGCCCGAGCTGGTCCGGCGGTACGCGCCGCCGCCGCCGGAGGCGGAGAGGCGAGGCTTCCCGGCGGCGGCCTTGGGCGTGGCGGTGGAGCTCTGCTGCCTGTCCATCTTGGCGGTGGTCCTGGAGCCCAGCCCTCCCCCGCCATTCCTCACGCCGCTGGCCATCTTAGATAGGCGCAGCAGCGATGGTGACAGAGATCACGGGAAGGGGGTGAGCCGAGGGGAGAGCACGGAAACGGAGCCCGGGGAATAAATGCGGTGTGGAGGGGGAGGGGAAGGGGGCGGGGCCCGCCGGCAGCGAGTGAGTGGACGGCCGGCGAGGAGGAGTGGGGGCGGTGGTGGTGCTGGGGTGGGAGGGATGACTGCTGCTCCTGTACGTCCTGCTGGGTTGGTGGGCGGAGAAGTGAAAGGGGGAGGGAGGAGAGCAAGCCGAGCCGCTGCACGAGACCGAGGGGACTTGTGCGCGTCGTGTCGCGTTGGCGGGTCCCACGTGCAGTGGAATGGCAGAGGGGCTTCGGGTCCCACCTGGCAGTGAGAGGGCTAGGCGGCCCCCTCGGGGCACATGCGACTACGCAAGACGGCGCCCTGCGTAGTAGTCTTGCGGCGTGCGGCAGAGTAGACGAGTATGCAGGTGGGCCCGGCGACGGCGGCCGTTTGAATTGGCTGCCTCTCTCCGGGTTTGGGGGTGGGGTAAAGAGGCCTAAAGCTGCCTGTGGCCACTGTTACCTCTGTTCTTTGATCAGGATTAACCTGATGAGACCCGGTGGAGGGGAAGTGGTTCGAAAAAATTGGTGTGACTTTTGAGAGCCTTTGCAATTTTACCTTGTTACTGTATTAGATTAGAATAAGTAAAGTGCAGTCCTAACAGATTCGTCTAAGACGGTCACATTTGGGGGCACCAGGGGCGGATCCAGGATTTAACCATGGCAGGGCCTGGAAGCTAGACATTGACAATAAAAGAGACAGCATGAAAATATATTAAGTCACACTAACGAATATCAAATTATAACAATGTAGGACTCAATATATATTTTAATCAGAAACCATATCTACCGGAGAGGGGGTTAGGATTGTACATTATGTACGGTAGGCTACTATGTAATTTCTTCATCCTCGGTTTGACTAGTATTTTCAGCCATAAATTTGGGGATCGAACCCTAGTTCAATAACATTAATAATTCGTGGTGTCTACCTTTTCATGACAAGCAGCTTTACTAGTAGAAAATAATCAATAACCAGCGAATCAAACTACAAGTAGTAATTATTCGATTCTACTATCAAGCTAGCACGTAGTAGTATACCTTGGATCAATCTGGCTAGAAATTGAGTCATGGCGGCGTGGCGCGCGGGATGGCAGCGGGAGCGGGTCCTAGTCATCCTCGACAATTGAAACAGATGCTAAGACAGAGAAGGTTGACTCTGTGTGGCCGTGTCCTAGTGGCGGCGGGCGGGCGGCGATTCTCAATCACAGAGCATGCGCAGCTAGGCATGGGTCAAGGCGGAGAAGATGGAGCACATGTAGATCCGATCGTGTGTACGTGCAATACAGAAATTCTGATCGTAAGTCGATTAATCTTTGCGCAGGCTATTATGTAGAAGTACGTGCCATTGTGGCCTTATTTAGGCTTTAGACTTGGCTGGCTAATTTTCTTTGGGCTTGGCCTATTTAAGTTTGCAAGCTAATTGCTACATATTTTAGTTAATAATACAAGTCCACAAGTCCGATCGATCCGCCTCTGCTAGGGGCGGAGCCAAGACTAGCCACCCAAGTGCAGAAGCTAAACTATCATTTTTTTTTTCATCATATATGCATCCGCTGCCATACCTTTGGTTCAGTACATGCAAACATGAAGAGGCCAAAGAGACGAGAAGATATGCCCACATGTTTCTATTTTGAGAAATAATTGTCCAAGACACAAACATAATGTAAGACAAGATGGCCATTGTGAAGATAAAGAAGATGCCATATCATCCAAGGCAACGTGGAGGCTGCACACACAATGCCCTCCAACATATGATCATGGAGCCATGAAGCTACAAAGGAAGCCTACAAAGTCTATAAAGCCTACAAAGTCTACAACATAGGTGCATGATGTCCATTAAGAAAGAAGAGGTGAATTATTGAAGACACTCGTGCAGGAAGACACCGTGAAGGCAGCTCTTGCCTATAAATAGAGACTCTCGCAGCGAAGCAAAGACACGGAAACAATCAGCACACAACACCAGCAACCCAGCATCCGGAGCAGAGAGTTCATCAGCTACCTCGTAGCTCAGTAGTAGTGTAGTACCCCCACCAGTGTAATAAAATCCTTTATAATCAAGAAGGCGTAGTAGAAGAGTGGAGTCTGTAGGAAGGTAATCTTCCCTCTCTGTGTGTAAACCCTTCGGGGGTTCCCGAAAGGGAAACCCGTATGTATTCTATATTGTGGAAATGAAGTAGTTCTGTTTTTTCCTTGATCTTGTTAGCATGTTTATATGGGTTGGATTCTTATGCTAGGGATCCTATAGGAGAAACCTCTGCGTATAGTTCTCTGTTAAGCCGTGTGGCGTTGAAATGAGAACCTTGTAGCCGTAGAGAAGTGTTCTATGTTAAACCTATAGGAGTTCCTATAGGCAGTTCCACCGAGTTCCTATAGGCAGTTCACCCGAAGGGAACACTTCTCTACGGCTACAAGGTTCTCATTTCAACGCCACACGGCTTAACAGAGAACTATACGCAGAGGTTTCTCCTATAGGATCCCTAGCATAAGAACCCAACCCATATAAACATGCTAACAAGATCAAGGGAAAAACAGAACTACTTCATTTCCAAAATATAGAATACATACGGGTTTCCCTTTCGGGAACCCCCGAAGGGTTTACACACAGAGAGGGAAGATTACCTTCCCACGGACTCCACTCTTCTACTACGCCTTCTTGATTACAAAGGATTTTATTACACTGGTGGGGGTACTACACTACTACTGAGCTGCGAGGTAGCTGATGACCTCTCTGCTCGGGATGCTGGGTTGCTGGTGTTGTGTGCTGATTGTTTTCGTGTCTTTGCTTCGCTGCGAGAGTCTCTATTTATAGGCAAGAGCTGCCTTCACGGTGTCTTCCTGCACGAGTGTCTTCAATAATTCACCTCTTCTTTCTTAATGGACATCATGCACCTATGTTGTAGACTTTGTAGGCTTTATAGCCTTTGTAGGCTTCCTTTGTAGCTTCATGGCTCCATGATCATATGTTGGAGGGCATTGTGTGTGCAGCCTCCACGTTGCCTTGGATGATATGGCATCTTCTTTATCTTCACAATGGCCATCTTGTCCTACACCATGATTGTGTCTTGGACAATTATTTCTCAAAATAGAAACATGTGGCCATATCTTCTCGTCTCTTTGGCCTCTTCATGCTTGCATGTACTGAACCAAAGGAGTTGATGCATTTGGCTGCATGCATATTGATGTTGATATTATTATTACTATTATTTTTTATTTTATTTTTACATTTTTCGGGTATAGGTCCTCCACGCCCGAATAATTGATAGCAATATTAATTCAAATAGTAATTGGGCCGGTCCTCCACGCCCGAATTATTGATATTTATATCTATATTGTTAGCTCATTCAGGCATTTGAGAATCTTCCATATTGTCATCATCATTTAAGAATTCATATTCTTTTTTCAGCTTGTCAAATTTTTCATAAAATTCTATTTGCAATTCCCTTAGAATCTCTTCTTTTAATTCTCCTTTTATAATATTCTTAGTTTCTTCCAATTTTTCATCTATTTTCAAGTCTATATATTCTCCATCTAAAGGATCCACACCCTTTTGAAGGCATTCTTTATATGAGTAGTATTTTGGGGAGTCTTCATTTTTTACCTTCTTGGAACTTGATGCTTCTTCTTTTGTATATTTTTGTTTTGATGATGCAGGGCTATTTTTTTCTATATATTCTTTTGCCTTTGGCTCTATATAGTAATTTTCTCCTATTATATCTCTTACGAATTTCAATGCTTCACTGATATCTAAATATTTTTTGAATGTTATATCTTTGTTCTTCTTTCTTGCTGCCAGCTTTTCTACTATTAATTCTTCAAAAGTTACGTATATTCCAGGCCTATTTCCATCAAATAACACATATAATGATTCGGTTTCTTGTACCTCAATTTTTGCTGACTTTGGTAAAGTCTTATTCATTGCGTTGAAGTATTCTGAAAGACTATTTAGAATGGATAACATATATCCTTTGTCTTCCCTTTTATTGTTATATTGATACCAAAAGTTATCAAGAATGCATTGTTGGATATTGTCGAGAGTAATATGGCCCTTAGGCTTAAAGTTGAATGTATTCTGGGGGAAAATTCTTAATGTATTCTCGGTTCCAAAGGTGTAAACTTCCCCTCCACTGGGGAGCAGTCCACGCTTCATTTCTGTAAAATAGATGAACGAGAGAATATATCAGGTAAAGAATTATCCTTTCCTTTAATATGTTCAAAAATAACTTTATATCCATTTCCAGTTATAATATCTTCAAATAAACCCCATCTTCTAGTAGAACTTTTCTTACTATTTATTTGGTTGTAGTATTTACATATTGCTTCACAATCAGTTCGTACTATAAATTCTTTAAATCCTAAATACATTCTAAATGCATTTATTGCATGGACTACCGCAAGGATTTCTCTATCGATATTATTCACTGTTTTTAATTTATAGCTTCCTGAGGCATATCTGCATATTTTCTCTTCTGACTTTGCGGAATATTTATTCGGTTTTTGTTTTAAGATGGCACCCCATCCTACCTTAGATGCATCAGTTTCAATTATAAAGTAATTATATTCTAAGGGTAATTCTAAGGGTTTCAAATTTTTAACCTTTTCTTTTATGGCCTTGACTAATTTTATGTCTTTAGAATTAAAATATTTCTGACCATTCTTTCTTAACTTAGCATATAAAGGTCCGGCAAGCTTTGCTAGGTTGTCTATATAATTTCTTGCATAATTTAAAATCCCTAAGAATTGTTGTAGGACCTTTTTATCATTCATAATATTAGGAAATTGTAATATCTTCTTAGCAATATGGTCTTGCAGATATATTTTTCCTTCTCCTATTTCATGCCCAAAGAAATTGATTTTCTCTTTGCAAATTTCCATTTTCTTTTTAGATAATATTAATCCATTTTGTTCTACTTTTCTAAAGAAAACTTCTAAGTGAGCGATATGCTCCTTGTACGATTTTGAGAATACTAGTAAGTCATCTACATAGACTAATATGAATGCTTGATTCTCATTAAATATATTTTGCATCTTTCTTTGAAATAATGCAGGCGCATTTTTTAACCCTAATGGCATTACTAGCCATTCATAATGACCTTGAGGACAGGTAAAGGCTGTCCAAGGAATAGATTCTTCGGCCATTTTTACCTGCCAAAATCCAGCTTTTAGATCAAACTTAGAGAAATATTTGCTTCCTTGTATCTTATTTATCCATTCTTGCTTATTGGGTATATTGTATGCATCATCTACGGTATTATCGTTAAGTCTTTTGTAATTAATAACCATTCTAGACTTTCCTCTAACTTCTTCAGCATGGTTTCTAACTATAAATGCCGCTGGTCGATGAGGACTCCTACTTTCTCTAATTGCCTTTAATTTTAATAGTTCTTCTATATGCATTTTAAACTCTTCTATATCTTTAGGAGTAGCTTCTATTGGTCCTGACTTGACTATATAATCAGGGTTTATGATATTTATTTTGCAGATTATGGCATTCTTATTCCAATGCTTCATTGGTATTTCCCCAATTATTTGTATGTCTTCCAGTCTTTGCACAATCTTATCTATATCTTGTTTGGATTTTATGTCTCTATACCAATTTGGTGAGAATGATTGTAACCCTATACACTCCGTACATGTATTTTCTATGTGATATTCTTCTATAGTGTCACTAGGTTCTTCTTCCTTGCATGTTTCAAGAGGGCTTGCACTAGTACTGTCCTCATCTTCTATATTAAATATTTCAACATTTTGTAAAGATTTTCTTTGTTTTCGTACCTCAGATATGTATGGGACATTATCTTGGAATGGGATGAATATTACCCCTTCTTCATGTATAATAGTGGTTTGTAAGGACTGTTGTAAGAATCGCAATTCTAGTATCATGTCATCATTTATTACTGACAGGTCTCTGATTGTGATTTCATCTATTATATATTTTGTGCCATTTATGTATGATTCAATGTTATATGCGAGTTGATTGTGTAGTTTCTTTATTCCTGACATGTCGGTGGATACTTCAGCTTTGTTATCATTTATAGTTTTTACTATTTCAGGACATCTTACGAAGTATTTATCATGAATAATGTTCTTTGTGCAACCTGTGTCTAGTAAAGCTAATATTTTATAGGAAATATTTGGCTTCAATATTATTTTAACTGGGATTCTTATTCCTAGTACTTCCTTAAATGGCAAACGTACTATGTATTTGTTTCCGAAACTAGTTATTGCATCTTTGAGCTGAATCAATCTATCACCCTTTTGCTCCCTTACTGTTATCATTTGATCTTTTAATTCATTGTTTGTGATAGTATTATCTTCTTTTTCTATATTACCACTATTATTTTCTAACTTATCTTTTAATTTCTCTAGCTCTGCTTCTAATCTATTAATCCTATTTTCTAAATTTCTAACTCTACTAGATAGCACTCGATCTTCCGGTTCATATTCTATTTCTTGTCTCCAACCTTGATTCTTGGCTTTTAAACAAGATGCACAAGCTTGTCTTGAACATATGCTACAAGTAAACCTATTTTCTTGACTTGGATAGTATATGCAAAACACACATTTTATATTGTAGTCACCTTTACCTCTAACCCAATCATGTTGACATTCTACTTGATTCATCATTTCAATTTTAAACCTGCTAGTTCGTCTATTAAGTCTATCTCATCTTCACTTGATTCATCTTCTAGTGTCTCATTTTCTACTTGTCGATGGTTTAGATCAACGATGAAGATACGGGACTATGTACTCGCGGGCATCGTCGATGTGGGTTAGTAGACGAACGACACGGGAGAAAGGATTTATACAGCTTCGGGACCCGGGAAACATCATCCGATAATATCCCTACGTGCTGTTTGTGGCTAGGTTGTATTCCTCTCATGGTGGAAGTCGCCGATGAGGCGGCTCCTCTTGTCTAGATCTCTCTCTCTAGCCCCTCTCTTGGTGCGCCTTGCCCCTCCTTATAAAGGTGGAGGAGGCCGGCTTACATGTCGAGTCCTTTTAGGACACTGCTAATCTAATACAAGTCGAGTCCTTGTAGGACACTGCTAATCTATTACAAGTTGGCAAGGTGAGTCCTTGTCCTAATCTGACTGTGGAGTCGGCCTGCTGGGCCACCCCGGATGGGCCACGTTAATCCTCCTTGCGGGTACCCGTGTCCCATATCCCCGACAGTAGCCCCCGAGCTTTCGGGTGACTCGTAGAGTCATGCGGAAGGTCTTGATTTGTTGAAGAAATGGGACACAGAATCCATGCCGGGTTCTTTGCCGGCTTGTAGATGTAGCGCTTTGCCGAGTTGTAGATGTCGATGATGTCGCGGCACCCAGCTTCAGCATTTGCCGAGTTGTCGATGTAGACTTTGCCGGGTTGTCGATGTAGATGTTGCCGGGTTGTCGTTGTAGATTTTGTCGGGTTGTCGTTGTAGATTTTCCCGAGTTGTCGATGTAGGCGTTGCCGAGTTGTCGATGCCGGTCTTCGCTTGCCGACTCGTTAATGCCGGCTTCTCCTGCCGACTTGTCAATGCCGGCTTCTCCTGCCGACTTGTCAATGCCGGCTCCTCCTGCCGACTTGTCAATGTCGGCTCCTCCTGCCGACTTGTTAATGCCGGCTCCTCCTGTCGACTTGTTAATGCCGGCCTCTCCTGTCGACTTGTTAATGCCGGCCTCTCCTGCCGACTTGTCAATGCCGACTTCTCCTGTCGACTTGTTAATGCCGACTTCTCCTGTCGACTTGTTAATGCCGACTTCTCTTGTCGACTTGTTTTGAAGCGACTCGGATTTTTTCTCCGAGTTCTTTTGACGAGTTGTGTGACTTTGCTCGAGTTTGTTTACACCGGTATATATGTAGCCCCCAAGCGCCGAGTTGTTAACTTGTGATAGCTTGGAGCTTGTATTGATGACTCATAAGTTCAGATGATGTAGCCCCTGAGTGCCGGGTCGTTTGCCTACGACGACTCGGGACTCATTGATGTATAACTCATGACTTTCAGATGATGTAGCCTCCGAGTGCCGGGTTGTTAACCTGTAACAACTTGAAGATAAAAACTTTTGGAACTTGATTACTGCTTAACTTGTAGAAAAACCTGATCCGTGAGTAGCCCCCAAGCGCCGGGTTGTTTGCCTGCGACAACTCGGAGCTTAAAACTTTTTGAACTTGATTGATGATTGAGCTTATTTGGTTTTTATAACCCTTCTTAGTTTTATACTGATGAATAAGTAGGCCCTGCCTGGTCTTTGCTAATTAGCAGCCAGTTTGTTATACAGATTGCATCTGACTTACCAGATAAAA
>QRDG01000702.1:159041-338089 GCA_012064385.1 Puccinellia tenuiflora
CCCATGATTGTGTCTTGGACAATTATTTCTCAAAATAGAAACATGTGGCCATATCTTCTCGTCTCTTTGGCTCTTCATGCTTGCATGTAATGAACCAAGGAGTTGATGCATTTGGCTGCATACATATTGATGTTGAATTATTATTATTACTATTTATTATTATTATTATTTTATAATTATTTTAACATTTTTCGGGTAGAGGTCAACTATAATATAGCAAGAAATATTAGCACTATATTCGCACGAGAAGAGTCAGGTCGTACAGATTCAAAAATTTCGAATTTTACTATTCATTTTACTATTCACTTTCCACTATTTTGCTTTTTACTATTTACTTTTACTGTTCACGACAGTATTTTATTTTATATTCTTGCAGGAATCTCTCTGGCTGGCGAGGCCAACGGCTACACACGTGTTGTTCGCAGAGATGTAAAAAAATCCTACTCCAGTACTCACCGTATGCTTAACTATATTGCTTCAGAAGATAGCTAAGTTTCTATTTCCCTAGATGTTCTAGACAGGTTTATATGGAGCATTTTCTTATCGTCTTCCCAGGCAGTTCCATTCGAAGGGAACACTTCTCTATAGCTACAATGTTCTCATTTCAACGCCACACGGCTTAACAGAGAACTATACGCAGAGGTTTCTCCTATAGGATCCCTAGCATAAGAACCCAACCCATATAAACATGCTAACAAGATCAAGGGAAAAACAGAACTACTTCATTTCCACAATATAGAATACATACGGGTTTCCCTTTCGGGAACCCCCGAAGGGTTTACACACAGAGAGGGAAGATTACCTTCCTACGGACTCCACTCTTCTACTACGCCTTCTTGATTACAAAGGATTTTATTACACTGGTGGGAGTACTACACTACTACTGAGCAGCGAGGTAGCTGATGAACTCTCTGCTCGGGATGCTGGGTTGCTGGTGTTGTGTGCTGATTGCTTCCGTCTCTTTGCTTTGCTGCGAGAGTCTCTATTTATAGGCAAGAGCTGCCTTCACGGTGTCTTCCTGCACGAGTGTCTTCAATAATTCACCTCTTCTTTCTTAATGGACATCATGCACCTATGTTGTAGACTTTTGTAGGCTTTATAGCCTTTGTAGGCTTCCTTTGTAGCTTCATAGCTCCATGATCATATGTTGGAGGGCATTGTGTGTGCAGCCTCCACTTTGCCTTGGATGATATGGCATCTTCTTTATCTTCACAATGGCCATATTGTCCTACACCATGATTGTGTCTTGGACAATTATTTCTCAAAATAGAAACATGTGGCCATATCTTCTCGTCTCTTTGGCCTCTTCATGCTTGCATGTACTGAACCAAAGGAGTTGATGCATTTGGCTGCATGCATATTGATGTTGATATTATTATTATTACTATTGTTATTATTATTATTATTATTTTTTTTTTCGGGTATAGGTCCTCCACGCCCGAATAATTGATAGCAATATCAATTCAAATATTAGGGGCCTCCACGCCCGAATTATTGATATTTATATCAATATTATTAGCTCATTCAGGCATTTGAGAATCTTCCATATTGTCATCATCATTTAAGAATTCATATTCTTTTTTCAGCTTGTCAAATTTTTCATAAAATTCTATTTGTAACTCCCTTAGAATCTCTTCTTTTAATTCTTCTTTTATAATATTCTTAGTTTCTTCCAATTTTTCATCTATTTTCAAGTCTATATATTCCCCATCTAAAGGATCCACACCCTTTTGAAGGCATTCTTTATATGAGTGGTATTTTGGGGAGTCTTCATTTTTTACCTTCTTAGAACTTGATGTTCCTTCTATTGTATATTTTGGGTTTGATGATGCTGGGCTATTTTTTTCTATATATTCTTTTGCCTTGGGCTCTATATAGTAATTTTCTCCTATTATTTCTCTTGCAAATTTCAATGCTTCACTGATATCTAGATATTTTTTGAATGTTATATCTTCATTCTTCTTTCTTGCTGCCAGTTTTTCTGCTATTATTTCTTCAAAAGTTATATATATTCCAGGCCTATTTCCATCAAATAACACATATAATGTCTTAGTTTCTTTTACCTCAATTTTTGCTGACTTTGGCAAAGTCTTATTCATTGCGTTGAAGTATTCTGAAAGACTATTTAGAATGGATAACATATATCCTTTGTCTTCCCTTTTATTGTTATATTGATACCAAAAATTATCAAGAATGCATTGTTGGATATTGTCGAGAGTAATATGGCCCTTAGGCTTAAAGTTGAATGTATTCTGGGGGAAAATTCTTAATGTATTCTCGGTTCCAAAGGTGTAAACTTCCCCTCCGCTAGGGAGCAGTCCACGCTTCATTTCTGTAAAATAGATGAACGAGAGAATATATCAGGTAAAGAATTATCCTTTCCTTTAATATGTTCAAAAATAACTTTATATCCATTTCCAGTTATAATATCTTCAAATAAAACCCATCTTCTAGTGGAACTTTTCTTACTATTTATTTGATTGTAGTATTTACATATTGCTTCACAATCAGTTCGTACTATAAATTCTTTAAATCCTAAATACAGTCTAAATGCATTTATTGCATGGACTACCGCAAGGATTTCTCTATCGATATTATTCACTGTTTTTAATTTATAGCTTCCTGAGGCATATCTGCATATTTTCTCTTCTGACTTTGCGGAATATTTATTCGGTTTTTGTTTTAAGATGGCACCCCATCCTACCTTAGATGCATCAGTTTCAATTATAAAGTAATTATCTTCTAAGGGTAATTCTAAGGGTTTCAAATTTTTAACCTTTTCTTTTATGGCCTTAACTAATTTTATGTCTTCAGAATTAAAATATTTCTGACCATTCTTTCTTAACTTAGCATATAGAGGTCCAGCAAGCTTTGCTAGGTTATCTATATAATTTCTTGCATAATTTACTATGCCTAAGAATTGTTGTAGGACCTTTTTATCATTCATAGTATCAGGAAATTGTAATATTTTCTTAGCAATATGGTCTTGTAGATATATTTTTCCTTCTCCTATTTCATGCCCAAGGAAATTGATTTTCTCTTTGCAAATTTCCATTTTCTTTTTAGATAATATTAATCCATTTTGTTCTACTTTTCTAAAGAAAACTTCTAAGTGAGCAATATGCTCCTTGTACGATTTTGAGAATACTAGTAAGTCATCTACATATACTAATATGAAAGCTTGATTCTCATTAAATATATTTTGCATCTTTCTTTGAAATAATGCAGGCGCATTTTTTAATCCTAATGGCATCACTAGCCATTCATAATGACCTTGAGGACAGGTAAAGGCTGTCCAAGGAATAGATTCTTCGGCCATTTTTACCTGCCAAAATCCAGCTTTTAGGTCAAACTTAGAGAAATATTTGCTTCCTTGTATCCTATTTATCCATTCTTGCTTATTGGGTATATTGTATGCATCATCTACGGTATTATCGTTAAGTCTTTTGTAATTAATAACCATTCTAGACTTCCCTCTAACTTCTTCAGCATGGTTTCTGACTATAAATGCCGCTGATCGATGAGGACTCCTACTTTCTCTAATTGCCTTTAATTTTAATAGTTCTTCTATATGCATTTTAAACTCTTCTATATCTTTGGGAGTAGCTTCTATTGGTCCTGACTTGATTATATAATCAGGATTTATGATATTTATTTTGCAGACTATGGCATTCTTATTCCAATGCTTCATTGGTATTTCCCCAATTATTTGTATGTCTTCTAATCTTTGCACAATCTTATCTATATCTTGTTTGGATTTTATGTCTCTATACCAATTTGGTGAGAATGATTGTAACCCTATACACTCCGTACATGTATTTTCTATGTGATATTCTTCTATAGTGTCACTCGGTTCTTCTTCCTTGCATGTTTCAAGAGGGCTTGCACTAGTACTGTTTTCATCTTCTATATTAGATATTTCAACATTTTGTAAAGATTTTCTTTGTTTTCGTACCTCAGATATGTATGGGACATTATCTTGGAAAGGGATGAATGTTACCCCTTCTTCATGTATAATAGTGGTTTGTAAGGACTGTTGTAAGAATCGCAATCCTAGTATCATGTCATCATTTATTACTGACAGGTCTCTGATTGTGATTTCATCTATTATATATTTTGTGCCATTTATGTATGATTCAATGTTATATGCCAGTTGATTGTGTATTTTCTTTATTCCTGACATGTCTGTGGATACTTCAGCTTTGTCATCATTTATAGTTTTTACTATTTCAGGACATCTTACGAAGTATTTATCATGAATAATGTTCTTAGTGCATCCTGTGTCTAGTAACGCTAATATTTTATAGGAAATATTTGGCTTCAATATAATTTTAACTGGGATTCTTATTCCTAGTACTTCCTTAAACGGCAAACGTACTATGTATTTGTTTCCGAAACTAGTTATTGCATCTTTGAGCTGAATCAATCTATCACCCTTTTGCTCCCTTACTGTTATCATTTGATCTTTTAATTCAGTGTTTGTGATAGTATTATCTTCTTTTTCCATATTACCACTATTATTTTCTAACTTATCTTTTAATTCCTCTAGCTCTGCTTCTAATCTATTAATCCTATTTTCTAAATTTCTAACTCTACTAGATAGTACTCGATCTTCTGGCTCATATTCTATTTCTTGTCTCCAACCTTGATTCTTGGCTTTTAAACAAGATGCACAAGCTTGTCTTGAACATATGCTACAAGTAAACCTATTTTCTTGACTTGGATAGTATATGCAAAATGCACATTTTATATTGTAGTCACCTTTACCTCTAACCCAGTCATGTTGACATTCTACTTGATTCATCATTTCAATTTTTAAACCTGCTAGTTCGTCTATTAAGTCTATCTCATCTTCACTTGATTCATCTTCTAATGTCTCATTTTCTACTTCATCTGTTTCTATGATTGAATATATTGACTCATCATCTTTAATTTCGTCATCGCATACTAAAATATTCTCATTAACACTATCTATAATTAACACCCTCTCTTGCTCTTCAACTTTACTAGAGTATCTTTTCTGGTCTTTATTAGGGCAAGTTTTACTTAGGTGGTCAGGTGAGTTGCATATGAAGCACCTACACGTATTATCATAAGTCTTCCTGGGATTGTACCTTCTTACATTTCTCTTATGTAAGAACGGAGCTCTATTGTCTGATCTTCTTAAGAAATATCTTCTTTTTGTCCTAAAATTTCTATTATCTCTTCGTTGAGGTTTATAATATCTTTTACTCCTATGACGTTCTTCTCCGTAAGATAATGGTATTTGAACAATGTTATTACAAAAATTATAGTCTGATTTCTTCATAGATCTTTGAGCTTGAATGCTTGTACATACCTTTCTTAGTTGTTTAAAAACAAATGTTATGGCTTGGGATATATTTATAACGGATCCTTCTGTCTCTTTCTTATATTCCTCAAATATTATAGACCCTAAAGGGTCAGGCAATTTATTAAAATATCTTTCAACTACTCCTCTATTATAACCTTGCTTTGCAGTGGTAGCATTATATAAATAATGCTGAGAAAACTCTTTTATACCTTTCCAATTTGTTAATGTTAATTTTTCTATCTCTCTCAACCGTTCATTTTGTAATGCAGTAAATCCCAATTCTGGATCTTCATGCTATAATTATGCTTGATATAATATTCGCAAAGTTATTTGGGTTACTTCCAGCCCTTTTCAATTCTTCATAATTACCAGGGTAGGTTTCTACCCATTGTTCCCATAGAACCTTTGCAGATTCTCCTAAAAATGTTTCAAGATAAGTTAACATATCCTCTACCTTCGTGCCTATATTATGCTGGTTTTGAATATATTTTTGCACTATTAACCCTTTCCATATGCTAATTATATTTGGCCAATCTATCGGGTCATGGGCTGCTAAATTTAATATTGCACCATCATTCCTAGTATTCTGAAATTGTACTGGCTTTTCAAAGTTTCTTCTTTTGGTACCCATATATTTATATTGTCCAGGAATATAAGATGGTTGGAAATCATCTTTTTCTGGAGGCCAATTTCCGGCTGACCTAGTTGGTCTTTCTCTTTCACCTTCTCTTTTTACCGAAGTTTCACCATATGTACTTCTTTTTCTTTTACTATTTTCTACTTCCATAGCTTCCATCGCATTTTCTAAATTATGTAGCCCTATGTCATCGAGTGAATCTATAAAGTCATTATATTGTTCTGCATTATCATAATTTTCTTCTTCATACAAAATTTCTTTCATTAATTCATCATCTTCTTCTTCATAACTTTCTGTTAGAATTTTGTTATTTATATCCCATTGCTCTTCTTCACTTATGGCTTTATTATTATGTTTAGTATTAATACTCTTGTTATCTTTTTCTTCTTTTACTATATTGGTACTTAGCAGATTTGAACTGCTGGTGGCTAGCTTTTTCTCATTTTTTAATTTGTTTAATCTAGCCATTTCTCTAATGAAAAACAATTGTCTTTCTCTTATCTTTGGCCACTCTGTAGTCATAGAGTTTTTATATTCCTCATCTATATGCTTTAATTTTATCTCACAATGCTTAAGTTCATCTTCTAAATCTGCCTTTTCCATGCACTCCGACATTCCCTTATCCTTACTATCATTGAACTCAGAATCTGGCATGAGAGATTCTTCTTCCTCTATAGCTGTAGATTTATAATTTGTAAATCTAATGCTACTGCTTCCTTCGCAGTTTTGGTAACTAATATAACTATTAGGTTGCTTTAATTGTTTCTTTTCTATAAGTTCACTTATATTCCATTCTTCTCCCGCTCTTTCTTCAGAACTAATTTTTAGAGGACTCATAAATTTTATTCCTTTAGACTGCATACTTTCAATGACATCATCTACATTTACTCGATATCTAGAATTACTTTGATTAGATAACCTTCCTATAAATTCTATGCTTATTAACAGATTTGTTCCTTTAAAATCTTCATATCCTTTAGTCTGAAATCCAAAGCTCATTTTTTCAATAAATTCTTTTACAGGCATCATTAGGTCTGGGGCTATATAGGTTATTAACATATTTTCATTCATGTCTCCTTCCATGAATCCTAATGCCGCTTTATCTACTGATTCCCATCTTTTGTCTAATAATGTTATTAAAACTTTTGCTCCCAATTTCTTTCTTGTCATACCTTTAACGCCTATGATATACATGCCTTGATGAATGTATTTATACCCACGGTATTTAAGTTCATTCTCAATATTCTTGCTCACAATTCTTAATTCTACAGGGTGTGTTAACACACTTAATTCTACTTCTCTAGATATTCTGTATAACCCAGTCCTTCTTTCAAATATACCCATATGATAAACTTGCTGAGGCTTAATTTTTCTCAGCGTATCTTTTTGATATCTTTCCATGTCTCTTTGCATGTCTATTACATCTTCTAAACTATCGACATCATCTATGTTACTGCATGACATTCTATGCCTAATTGCTAGAGGCTTAGAATCTTCTCTTATTAATTGGAGGCTTCTGTCTCTTCTAGTTTTAGATATGTCCATTTTTCTGAATTAATATCTCTTGATGATGATAATATTCCGGATGAGGCTAGCACAATTTCTTTACTGCTTTGTAAGCCTTTTAGTTTTTCTAAAATCTGGATTAACAACTGTAATATTGTGTTATTCTGCCTTATTATTATTTTGGAGTCTTCTTTTGGTGAGTCTTGATTAGAGAATCCTACAGAAGGTACTAAGTATTTTTCTACCTCTTTTAATGCTTGGTTATATTCGTTCATGCAACTATGAGAGGATCAAAGATTTCACCTCTTGTACTAGCAATTTTATTTCAAGTAAATCTTGCCTCGTTTCTGGTCTTGAAGATGATTCTTTGCTTTTGTTCAGGTTATGGTTAATATGTTTTCCAATGGATAAGACTTCTTCTTTAATATAATCGTTATTCTTACAAATGGTATTTTGTCTTAACTTTGCTTCTTCTATTTTATGCAAAGCTAGATCAATTTTACTATTTAACCCAGAGCACCTTTCTACTAGTTTTTTATGTTCTTGAAATAAATTTGCAAATTTTTGATCTAAAATGTCTTGCCTCTTTCCCCAAGATATCACGAGATTAAAAATTAGATCTACTATTAAATTTAACTGGCTATTAGTAGTATGCCAAGTATGTTCTTCTGAGGAATTTATTCTGCACCTTATGTCAATATCGTCTGTAGTTTTTATTGATTTTCCTGTATTCACTTCCAAATTTAAATATTTTAATTTTTCAATGATTGAAACGTCCAAACCTTGCTCTGATACCAACTATATAGAGCATTTTTTGTCAGAAATTTGTCTTTTTTGCACAGAGCAGAAAAATTGTTATTTTCTGTCGAAATTTTTCCCGAGTGTTCGACACTTGCGTATATTTGTGTCAAAGTTTTTTCAGATTTTTTCGAAGCATATTAAAATTTTGAAAATTCAAAAAGCAACCCGGGTGCAGGTGCACCCGGGTGCCAAATTGAATTTCCGGGTAATATTCACAAACATTTATAGAGAATTTCAGGCATATTCTGAAGACCGTGTAATTTTCTAAAACAAATATTTTTTAAGGATCGGTGAGAGTTGTACACAACAATTTAATCGTATCATTTTTAGTCACATGATATGAACATATATGGAGACATCTTATTATTCTTCAAAACATTATAGTTGCCCCCCTCGCATTTGCGAGGGCCACTCTGCTAGTTATATTTAAAAGCATGATACGCCTGTCTCTTTTGGAATCTACCGACTCCCACACCTCACCAGTGACAATAATGTTCTGCTCGATTACTAGTCCAATGGAAATGAAGAGCCCTTGCAAGGGGATGGAGGGCTCCGCAACTCCCGGCCGACCGTTGGGGGCGGAAGGCGGGCGATTCTGGGTCCTCGCCGGCGATCTGGCCGACGGCGAGGTCATGGATTCGGATGGAAGCGAGGGGGAGGATCTCGATGGTGCGGGGGTGACGCCGGCGGGGTCTGCGGCGTTGCAGTACCTGTGCGCCACTCCTTCTCTGGTGGCATCAGCGGTCATGGAGGATCGCGCGTCCAGGGAGAAGAAGCGGATCGCCAAACGTCAAGCTCAAAGGTATGCGAACCTCTCTTTGCAGGTATCACCGGAGGTTTCGTCACGATCTTCTGTTTTTGCACGACCGGTGAGAGAAATTCGAGCTCTGCGTAGACCCGTCCTTGAGCCGTCGACCTTCTTGGATGATGGATCGGGTGGATGGAGCATCTTCAAACGCCGGGGTCGTCGCTAAGGCGAGCTGACGTTGGATTCGAAGATGGCGCGGGGTCGCTTGGTCGATGGAGCCGCTGGACAAAGGTTGGGATGCAACGGCAGAGGATTGGGACCGACGAGGTGCGGTGCCAGTTCTTTGAGGGCTGCAAACCCTAGTATCCGTGCTGGTAATGCGTTGCCGGCGCCGGAGACGATCAGCGGCCGCGGCGATCTCGGGATCGAAAATTCAAATTTTGGAAAAATAAAAAAACCACAAGGCTATGCGGGCCTTAACCGATCTGTGGGGATTGCGGCCCAATGCACAGAGGCGTCCCGAGCGGCAGGTCGCATACACTTGAACCTGAACCTGTGGCTGCGATCTACGCTAGGGTTTAGGTTCAGAGGGTTATCGACGCTACCGCCGCGAGCGCATGATCGTGAGGTGATGGCGAACTCTGGCGGCGGCTATGGGGGTGCTGGAGCTGGGCGTGGAGGTCCTCCGGGACGTGGCTTCGGCGGTGGCTTCCCTCCTGCTCGGGGTACCGGTGCCGGCGGTCTGCCGTACCGTGGTGGCGGCACGGGATCGGGCGGCAATGGCGGCCCACCGTACCGTGGTAGCGGCACGGGTTCAGGCGGCAATGGCGATCCGTTCAGAGGTGGTGCTGCTGGTCGTGGGTTCCAAAACCCGGCTAGACCTGCGCGTCAAGGCGATCAGCGGAATAGCAGTTTTGAGGTCGGCGGTCCTAGCGGCACGGCGGGGCAGGCAGACTTTCGGCGGCAGGATTTCGATGGAAACTTCGGTGTGTTCGATGCTGGCTCGGGGTTTGGTGCGGGTCAACAGCGGCTTGCTTACGGCCGGCCGTTTCAGTTTCGTGGTGGCCGGGCGGGCGGAGGACGTTTTGCAGGTCGTGGTTTCGGCGACGATCCCGTTTTGGCTGATAGGAACAATCAGGGGTACTCGGGTCTGTCGGAGGAGATGTTAGCTAAATTTGTCACTCAGGTTACAGAGGCTCTCCGGCCGGCGGGAGTGGCTGCTGCGGCGGCGAATGCAGCACCTACGGCGCGAGCTGCTGTCGGGCAGACGGCGTCGGCGGCACAATTATTGGCTAAAGGTGCCACCCCGGTGGCGGTAACACAACATGCTGCTGCGCCATCGCAGCCAAGTGGAGGGGATCGTTCACGTAATGACAATGCCGTTAATGGGAATGAGACAGTTGCTGCAAAGAGGCCAAAAAAGGGAGAGAAGACTCGCTGCTATCGCTGTGATGGTCATCACGGCAAAGAGTGCACAGTGGAGGTTTGCGACCTTTGTGAGAGTAAGGAGCACTGCGAGGAGGTGTGCCCCTGTTGTCTGCGCCTAAACCCCAGGTCATTCTTCATGGTTTAGTTAGTGAGGGTCTGATGTTCTTCGAGCAGCCAACTTCTGATACATATAAACCGAAGATTGACAATGTGCACTCAGCTATGGTCACGGTGACTAATGGTGAGCTTTCCATTCCGAGAATCGTCGCCCAATTGCAGCGTTTGGTTCCATGGGAGCAGTTTCTTTGGGATGTTCAGCAAGTGGGGCATAATGTTTTCAAAGTGCCTTTTCCATCTAAGAGTGAATTGGACAGATTAGCTATTTTTGGTGCTTGTAAGGTGCCGGGAAGCTCATGTGAGATCACAGTCGTTCCTTGGGTAGCTACGGTCGAGCCTTTGGACCAGTTGCCAAAGAAGTGGATCCGTGTCTATGGTATCCATCCCAAGATTACAGGGGATTATCTATCCCTTTGGAGCCTGGGGTCCTTGTTTGGCAAAACTTTAAAGGTGGACATGAAATTTACTCGCAAGCATGGTGTCTTGCGGATGCTTGTGGGTTGTGTGGACTACACACTTATTCCTTCTGGATCGACGATATTTATAAAAGATGGGTTCTATCGGCTGAAATTTAGGGTGGAGCACCCGGTTGATGTGGGGGACAAGGAGGATGATGCACCACGGTCGCCTCCGCCGGATGACGGAGGAGATGATGATGAGGAATCAAATAATCAAGAAAAAGAGAAGAAGGCAGAAAATAACGGCCCCTCTGATGCCATGGTTACGGATGAGGTGTCAAACGGAGCTGAAGGAAAGAGCAACGTAGGGGCTGCGACCTCGGAGAAGATGCAAGAGCATGTGGCGGGTGTGGTTTTCTCGCCCATGGTTCAGAAACAGTTCAGGGCTGCAAAGGCAGAAGTCTTGGCAATGATGAAGGAAAGTGCTGAGAATATGGGTGTGGATCTTGCGGTCTCAGAAGGGAGGACGTCGGTGGCCGCTGCGGGCTGCCGCAATAGCGGTCTGGGTGAGGTGGCTCACTACACTGTTGATGGCAACGGCGACGAGGGGCTTCCGAGTGCAGCAGTTTTAGATGATGTTGTTGCTGTTGTTGCCCCTGATCAAGGCAAGGTTGCTCATATCACATGCGATGATGCTGCTGCGGTTGTCACATGCGATGATACTGCTGCTGTTGGTACCTCCGATCAAGGCAAGGGGTCGATGGAGGGGTCTGCAAATGTCACTTTTCAGGACGTGACAGCCCCTTCTCAGTCGTTCTCTCCGGTTTCACCGCTGGAGGTTGACGGCGGTCTGTACTTGGATCGCCTTGGGAATGTGGCATCTCCGCAGCCTTTGTCTGGTCAGCCTTTGTCTTGCGGGCAGGGATTTGATGGGATATCAGCGAGGCCATCAGAGAGCGATATTTTGGCTTTTGGGGGGATGTTGGAGGTCTAGTCAGAGATTGAGGGAGCAACAAAATGCGGATCTTCCTCAACTTCAGCGTGCGATGGACCTTACTGCACACAAGGTTTATGGCTCTCCATCAGGTACTCCACCACATGCCAAGCTTTCTTTTCGTTCGTTATCTAATTCTGAAATTAAACATAGAACGAAAAGATTGGGTATTTCGTTAGGTTCTAATGATGAGCAAGTTAACTCTTCTATTTCGACAATCATGGTTAGAACGTGAGAGGGAGGTTATTTTTCTAAAAAATTCTTTGCCCCCATTAAATGAAGAATCCGAATCTAGTTTAGTTTTAAAAAAGGCCATTAATATTTGCGAAGATCTAGTAGAGGATGAGGAGGAGGTTTCGGAAGATCATGCGGATCTTAACGAGACTTTAGCAGCTATAAGAGGTAGAGGAAAGAAAAAATCTCTTTCTAAACGTGCGGTTAGAAGGGGTGTGAGATTAGCCTTATACTCTAAATTTTAAAAAATAAATAAAAATGAAGGGCATGATTTGGAATTCAGATGGGTTTGGAGACACAGCAAAACACTTGGCTGTTCATGAATTTGTTAAAGAGAATAAACTTGACTTTGTAGCTATAATTGAGACAGGGAGGTCTGCGTTCGCTACACCTTTTCTCAATTTTTTGGCTGCAGGTTCAGATTTCGTTTGGTATTGTATACCTCCACACGGGAGGTCGGGAGGCATGCTTTTAGGGTTTAATAATGCTACCCTCATAATACAAGATGTGGTCTCAGGTGATTTTTGCGTCAAATTACACCTGAGAACGAAGTTGGACGGGTTTAGTTGGGCGTTGGTGGTTGTTTACGGGGTGGCTCAGGACAACAAGAAACCGGATTTTCTTGCTGAGCTGGTAAGAATTTGTGAGGGGGAGACGGTACCGATGTTGGTCGGGGGGATTTTAATATTATTAGGAGACAAGAAGAGAAAAATAATGACAATTTTAATGCTAGATGGCCTACTATCTTTAATGCGATAATTGAGAGCTTGAGCTTGAAGGATTTAGAATTGTCTGGTAGAAAGTTTACTTGGTCTAGTAGACGAGATACTCCAACACTTGAGAAGTTGGATCATTTTCTAGCCAGTGTAGATTGGGAGCAAAAGTATCCTCTAGTTACGGTGCAGGCTCTTACTCGTGCGGGGTCGGATCATACGCTGTTGTTATTGGATACCGGTGAACATGCGTTTAATGGAAATTCTAGCAGATTTTCTTTTGAGTTATCATGGTTTAGACAAGAAGGGTTTTATGACATTATTGTTCGTGAATGGAATGCGGTCCAAATGGGCAACTCACCGGTGGAGCGGTGGCAAAATAAAATCCGACATTTACGTCAATTTCTACGTGGGTGGGCAAGGAGTTTGAGCGGGGAATATAAAATGTTACGGGATAAATTAATCTTACTTATCGATGAGTTAGATGCTAAAGCTGAAACCACCCCTCTTACGGTTGCCGAGCGGGCGGCCAAGAGGGAGGCGGATGATAAGTTGGCCCAATTGCGTCGTGATGAGGAATCTAAGTGGGCGCAGCGAGCAAAAGTTAAATACATTCAGGAAGGGGGGAGTAATACGAGATATTTCCATATTATAGCAAATGGTAAACATAGGAAGAAACGAATTTTACAATTGGAACTAGATGAAGGCACGATTGTTGGTCAGGAAAACCTTAAGATTTATATCTCGGAGTACTATAAGAAATTATTTGGAGAGCCGGTTGCAAATAATTTTTCTTTGGACGAGAGTGTGACCCGTGATATGCCACAAATTTCAGAAGAAGAAAATGAAATTTTGACTCAAGACTTCTCTGAGAAAGAAGTGTTTGAGGCTATTCAACAAATGGAACATAACAAAGCCCTAGGGCCGGATGGGTTTCCCGCGGAATTTTATCAAAAGTTTTGGGGAATCATAAAAGCTGATTTGATGGCGATGTTCACGCAACTGCGTGCGGGAAACTTGCCTTTGTTTAAACTAAACTTTGGTATTATCACCTTACTACCAAAAAAGGAAGATGCGAGTAAAATTGAGCAATATCGTCCTATCTGCCTTTTGAATGTGAGCTTCAAGATTTTCACAAAGGTTGGGACAAACCGAGTCACCTCTATTGCGAGTAGAGTTGTTCGCCCCACACAGACTGCGTTTATTCCTGGAAGAAATATTCTTGAAGGGGTTGTTGTTTTACATGAGATGATACATGAGTTACATAAAAAAAAGTTGGATGGGGTTCTTTTCAAAATAGACTTTGAGAAGGCGTATGATAAAGTAAAATGGTCATTCCTACAGCAAACGTTACGAATGAAGGGGTTCACGTCACAATGGTGCGAGTGGGTGGCTCGGTTTGTACAAGGCGGGAGTGTAGGAATCCGAGTTAATGACGATATCGGTCATTATTTCCAGACACTCAAAGTTTTACGACAAGGAGATCCGTTGTCTCCGCTTTTATTCAATTTAGTTGTTGATATGCTGGCTATCTTAATTTCTCGTGCAAAGGAGGATGGCCAAGTGGGAGGTTTAGTTCCTCATCTTGTTGAAGGGGGGTCTCAATACTCCAATATGCGGACGACACTATTTTGTTTCTTGAACACGACATTGCGAAGGCCGTGAATATGAAATTAATACTTGCCTTGTTTGAGCAACTTTCGGGGTTGAAAATAAAATTTTCACAAGTGTGAATTGTATTGTTTTGGGAAGGCTAAGGATGACCAGGAGAAGTACCGTCGGATTTTTGGTTGTGAGATCGGTTCGTTACCTTTTAGATATTTGGGAATACCAATACATCATAGAAAATTACTAAACAAGGAATGGAAAATAGTTGAGGACAGATTTGAGAAGAAATTGGCAGCTTGGGTCACAAGAATGTTGTCATACGGTGACCGTCTTGTGCTTATAAACTCAGTTTTAACAAGTCTTCCAATGTTCTTACTATCCTTTTTCGAAATTCCAAAGGGAGTCAGAAAACGGCTAGATTTTTACCGTTCTCGTTTTTTTTTGGCAAAGCAATCAGCTCAAACGGAAATACAGGTTAACTAAATGGAACTTGGTTTGTAGGCCAAAGGACCAAGGTGGTTTGGGAATCTCGGTTTTAGAGGAGCAGAATAAATGTCTCCTTAGTAAATGGTTATATAAAATTTTGAATGAAGAGGGAGTATGGAAAGAGTTATTAGTCAACAAATACTTAGGGGATAAAACGTTGTCTCAAGTGCGAGTTAGACCTATGGATTCTCCTTTTTGGAAAGGAATTATGAAGGTAAAAGATGAATTCTTTAAGCGTGGAAGTTTTTCGATTGGTAATGGGGAGCAGATTCAGTTTTGGGAAGATAACTGGTTAGGTCCTGTTTCTCTTCAAGCTGAATATCCTTCTTTATATGCTATTGCCTCTAATAAGCACAGCACGGTGGCTGATGTTATTGGGACAGTACCTATTAATCTCCCTTTTCGCCGGGTACTAATAGGTAATAATAGAACAAATTGGTTTAATCTAGTGGAGAGGTTAATGCGGGTGAACCTCATAGATGAGGAGGATAGGTTTAAATGGTCTCTTACTTCCAATGGAACCTTTACGGTTAAGTCGTTTTATGAGGACTTATTAAATGGGCACACTAGATATTTGCGTAAGTATCTATGGAAGTTAAAGATTCCGTTAAAAATAAAGATCTTCCTATGGTTCTGTAACGCTCATCTGCTCACGGATCGATCCCTTTCTCTATTTCGATTGGGGAATTGCTTCTGTTACAGGGAGAGAGAGAGACGGGAGAGAGATACAGTTCAGAGAGGAGAGGAGTTCAGAGTTACACGAGTTTCAGAGAAAGAGAGATTGGAGTACAAGTCGGATCTGATTCGATGCCTTCCTCCCTCGGGATCGCCGCCTACTTAAGGACCCAGGTGGCGGGGTCCAGGCGATAGCTGGCCTTGCGTGTACGCTGGGGACGCCCGCCCTTCTCCTGTTCACCTGGCATGCTTGTAGTCGCTGCAGATGGTGTCGATGCAGTGCTTATGGTCGATCCAGTGTCGTCAGTCATACGCGGGGTCATGACATTGCCTCCCTCTTCGGTACCAGCTTGCCCCCAAGCCGGTGCATGCGGGAACCGGTGGCGCAGCTGTGCTTCGTCCTCCCATGTCGCCAAAGACTTTGGCATCGACGACCACTGCACCAGCACCTGGGAGCGCACCGAGGATCCTCGTAGGTACTGACGTCGCTGGAGCACTTGTAGCGGGACATCCTGATGTCGATCCTGTTCACCGTCAGGAGGTGGGGGTGGAAGTCGAACCTGTTCTTCAGTAGGTCGGTGGGCTCGGCGAAGCAAAGAGACGTGCACGACGGGGTGAATCAAAGTCTTCTCCGGCAGCTGCAGCCTATAGGACACCTCCCCCACCTTGGCCAGCACCTGAAAAGGACCAAAGTATCGGAACGCTAGCTTGTGACTGGCTCGATCAGCGACGAAATTTTGAACATAGGGCTGCACTTTGAGGAACACCCAATCCCCCACTGCAAACTGTCGATCACTGCGGTGCTTGTCCGCCTTGTCCTTCATGATTTGCCGTGCTCGGTTCAGCTGTTGCTTGAGCAGTTCTTGCATCAGTGCCCGTTCCTCCAACCAAGTAGCCAAATCTGGTGATTGACAGGCAGTGGTGTCCACAATTCCAAAGTGACGCGGTGGGTGTCAATAGAGATCTTCAAAGGGAGAAGTCTGAATAGCTGAGTGGAATGAGGTGTTATACCAAAACTCTGCCAGCGGCAACCAATGTCGCCATTTGCGCGGACAGGAGTGAACGAAACACCTCAGATAAGTTTCCAAGCATTGGTTTCACGCGCTCCGTCTGCCCGTCCGTCTGGGGATGCCTCGATGGACTCATGGCAAGTTCAGTTCCCACGAGCTTGAATAATTCTGACAATAGTCGGCTAGTGAAAATGGGATCGCGATCTGACACCATAACCTTTGGTAAGCTGTGCAACTTGAAATGTTGTCCACAAAGGTAATGGCTCCCTGCTGAGCGTTGAAAGGATGCGACAAAGGTACGAAGTGTGCATACCTAGTCATCTTATCCACAACCACCATGATACAGTTGGCATTATTGGATCGCGGCAACCCTTCCACAAAATCGAGCGTGATCATTTGCCAAGCACTGGAGGGTACATCCAAAGGCTGGAGCAGCCCCGGATACTTCACCTTCTCGTGTTTGGCTTGCTTGCAGGTGTTGCAGTTGTTGACGTATTGCTCCACGTCCTGTTTCATCCCTTGCCAAGCGAAATTCCGACGTAGGCGCTGATAGGTTGGCCTGATTCCTGAGTGTCCCCCCACTGAACTGTCGTGAACGGAGCGTAGTATCAAGTTTTTCATCTCAGGGTCAGAGCCCAACCAGATTTTTCCACCTTTCTTGATTAGCCCTTCGTGCATGCTAAATTCCCCCACGGCTTCTTCGCCTGCAGCAATGCTCTGCAACAGTTTTTGGCTCGCCTCATCAGAAGCATAACTTTGTACAACTCGGGATATCCAGGAGGGAACGCTGAAGGACACTGCTGCCAACTCAGCTTGCTCACTTCTCCTCGACAGCGCGTCTGCTGCCCCGTTCTCACGTCCAGGTTTGTAAACAATCTTGTAGCGCAGCCCCAGCAATTTTGTCAGAGCCTTACGCTGCCAGGGAGTGTGCAATCGTTGCTCGTCAAGGCTGGCAAGGCTGCGATGGTCAGACAAGATAGTGAATTCTTGTACCTATAGATACTGCCGCCAATGATCCACGGCCAGTAAGATGGCCAGGAACTCCTTCTCGTAGGTCGATAGCCCCTGGTTCTTTGGACCGAGCGCGCTGCTGAGATAGGATATGGGGTGTCCATCTTGCGAGAGAATAGCCCCTATACCACCATCCGACGCGTCAGTCTCGACTACGAAAGGTTTGGCGAAATCCGGGATGGCCAGTACCGGGGCGGTAACTAAAGCATGCTGCAAGGTCCTGAAGGCCTTCTCCGTTTCCTCAGTCCACTCGAACGACTTGCCTTTCTTCAGCAGCTCGGTTAAAGGTCGACTGATTTGGCCAATATCCTTGACATACTTCCGGTAGAATCCCGCTAAACCAAGAATTCCCCTGACCTCCTTCACGTTGGTCGGTCGTGGCCAATTCTGAACTGCACTAATGTTCTTTGGGTCTGTTGCTACTCCATCAGCACCAATTACATGTCCCAGGTACCCCAATTTCTGACTCGCGAAGACACATTTGCTCCGCTTTATTTTCAGTTGGTGTTCATTCAGCAACGTCAACACCTGTTTCAGCAACACGGCATGCTCTTCTAGGGTCCTGCTATAGATCAGGATGTCGTCTATAAACACGAGCACCCCCTTCCGCAGCAATGGAGCCAAAATCGTATTCATGGTGTTCTGGAAGGTTGCTGGAGCCCCAGTCAGTCCGAACGCCATGACTCGGAACTCGAAGTGCCCGTTGTGGGTCTTAAACGCCGTTTTCTCCTCATCCTCCGGCCTCATCCCAGAGCATCTTGGCGACTTGTTTTTCGATTTCGTCCTTCTGGGCCGGGCTGTACCGATATGGGCGAAGGTTAACAGGCTTCGCACCGGGGATCAACGGTATGCTGTGGTCGAAAGCACGCGCTGGAGGGAGCCCCTCTGGTTCCTCAAAAACTGATCCAAACTCACCAATTACTTGTGCTATATTGTCTGGTAAAGTTGTTGCTTCGGTGGCTTCTGCGATCTCAACATTCACCAGCTCGATGACGCTTCCCACTGCTGCCTGCTGAAGCATTTTCTTCAGGCCACCGGACGTTACCTCCTTGCAGCTGCCAATCTCATCCATCACCCCCCGCAACGTCACAAGCCTCCCCTGTTCCCAGAACGCCAAACGCTTGCCAACCCAGTCAATTCCCATGGGGTTGTGAGACTGCAACCAGTCCATTCCGATGATTACATCATATCCTCCCAAGGGTAACACCTTCAGGTTTGAACGGAAAGTAACCCCTTGGCACCACCATTCATAGTCCACCAACTCCTGACTGCACACCATAATTCCACCATTTGCAATCTTGACGTGCACTGGATCTATGGATCTCATCGAGCCGAATAGTTCAGCTGCCACAGCAGCGTTGACAAAACAATGCGAGCTCCCGGAATCCACCAGCATCAACACTGTTTGCTTCTGAATCTGCCCGATCAACCTGAATGTACTAGGTGCCTCAGTTCCTGTCACTGCTGCAGCTGAAATTGCGAACATCTCTCCGGTCACCGCAGGTTCGGCGGGCTCTTCCTCCAAAGGTTCAAACCCCATGGCCTCTAGCGTTTCTTGCACCACATGGAGCTGCACCGTGGTCGAGCACTTGTGACCAGGTCCCCACTTCTCCCCACAATTGAAACACAAACCACGAGATCGGCGATAGGATTTTAGAGCAGCTGTCCGGTCTTCAGATCGAAGCGGGGTTGCCTCCCTGGCAGCCTCTTGGCCACGCTTGTCCTCGGTGCTGGAGGTACTGCGAGGGGATGAGTGAGCCGGTAACGGAGATGGCAATGGCGGCATAGTATTGGCCGCATTGCTCCGTTCCCCGGCAGGATGCATGGCCGGAGTGGAGCGGAATCCGCCTCGCGAATAGCCCGGTAACTCCGTCCGCCGCGGCTCCCGTTTCTTCAGGATTTCCAGTGCCTCCTCCTGTAAACAAGCGAGCGACACAACAGTTTCCAAATCCTTGGGTTGATGAATAAGCACGACAACCTTAATCTCGTCCTTCAACCCATCAACAAAACGCGAAGGAAAAACCTCAGGATCCCAGGCATCAGTATGAGCCTTCAGAGCATGCATAATCTCCATAAACTCCTGAACATATTCAGAAACTGTTCTGAGTTGTTTTAGATGAAACAACTGGCGCAACAGTTTCTGGAACTCACCCCTCCCAAATTGCACACACACCAACTCACACAACGCCTCCCAACCTATTTTCTCCAGATTTAACCCGCAATTTTACAACCAAAGAAGAGCTCCCCCAGAAAAATGAATGGTCGCTGTATCCACCCAAAACTCTGGTCTAATTCCAAAAACCCGGAAGTAGGACTCACACTGACGCCTCCACGATTTGGGACGCTCCCCCGAAAACGAAGGAAAATCCATTTTCGGACGAGGCAGATGAGGACCAGACAAACTCGACCCACCCCGATGAAGAAACCCACTCGATTCGACAAACTGGGAGAACTGCTCGGGATCCAGGAACATACCCTTGGCCGGAGGTGTGGCGAGGACTCGGTCGTCCCCATCCAACGACCCCCGAGGCTGGTGTTGCACGCGGTGGCCATCTGGCCCGCGACCGTCGTCGCTGTTCCTCTCTCCAGATCCTCCGCTCGTCAGCGCCGCTGGATCCAGGCTCAAGATGGGGTTGAGCGCCACCCTCCCCAATTGCTGCCGCAGGGTGTTGATTTCGCCGCGCATCTCCTGTAGCGCGCCGTCCACCTTCGGCTTCCACGCCACCATATCCTTGAGGATGTCCTGCGACTCCTCCATGGTAGATCTCACAGCACCAACCAACGCCACCAACCCATTCACCGCAGCCGTGAGATCCTCCATACTCGCCTCCCTTACACAGATCGCTAGGCTCTGATACCAAATGTAACGCTCATCTGCTCACGGATCGATCCCTTTCTCTATTTCGATTGGGGAATTGCTTCTGTTACAGGGAGAGAGAGACGGGAGAGAGATACAGTTCAGAGAGGAGAGGAGTTCAGAGTTACACGAGTTTCAGAGAAAGAGAGATTGGAGTACAAGTCGGATCTGATTCGATGCCTTCCTCCCTCGGGATCGCCGCCTACTTAAGGACCCAAGTGGCGGGGTCCAGGCGACAGCTGGCCTTGCGTGTACGCTGGGGACGCCCGCCCTTCTCCTGTTCACCTGGCATGCTTGTAGTCGCTGCAGATGGTGTCGATGCAGTGCTTATGGTCGATGCAGTGTCGTCAGTCATACGCGGGGTCGTGACAGGTTCCTCAATCGAAAGGAAATCCTGACAAAAGACAATTTGATTAAAAGACGTTGGATAGGATGTAAGAAGTGTGTGTTCTACGATGCGGATGAATCCGTAGAACACCTCTTCATTAAGTGTCAGTTTGCTCGTGATATTTGGCGACTAGTGCACTTCACATTCAATATTTACCCACCTACAAGCATCGCTAATTTGTTTGGTAGTTGGTTAAATGGAATAGATAAAATCATAAAAGCTCGTATTCGTATTGGTGTTGCGGCCATTTTGTGGGCTATTTGGAATTGTAGAAATGACATTGTCTTTAACAAATCAACCTCAACTCATTATATGCAGGTTATTCACAAGGCGTGCTATTGGATCCACTCATGGTCATTCCTACTTCCTGCGGACCAGCGTGGGCTTATGGATGCCGGATGTACTCGTATACTCAAGATGGTGCAGGTTATCTTCAGCCGGGGTGGATGGTTCCAGCCTAGACGTTTAGATGCCTAATAAAACTTTGTTTGAGTGGCTGATCTTTGTAGCCACCTTAAGTGACCCATGAATTCTGAACTTGTTTCTATGAATGGTTAAATAATTGCGGTGGGCTGTGTGCATCTTTTGGATGCAGAGGCCGGGGATCCGCACCCCTTTATCTAAAAAAAAAACTAGTCCAATGGACTTGTAGTATTGAGTCAACATCCACCCTTGATTGCAAGGGTATTCGGGCAATGTAATTTTGTCGACTTTAATTTTTGCAAGTTAAGTTTGGCCGTAATTAAAGGCTAAATCGCTCGTTAAACCTAGGCATCTCACAGCTGCGTGCTGCTGCTGCGGCCGTGATGTGGAGCAGAGTATCCCACGGAGGTGCCCGATCTTCTGCTCCAGGAACCAGGTAACCCTTTTGGGTCCAACGGCGATCTTTGGCCGTCGCCAGCCTCTCCTCCTCGTGACGAGCTTGGCCAACTCTATCAAGATCGCACGCCTCCATGGTCCCAGGTGACCTATGACTATTACTGGTGGTGATGAAATGATCGGAACTGCACATGGTGAAATTCTCTCGAGTTGGCGCTTTGTCTTCTCGGTGGTGAAGTGAGGTCGTAGTTGAATCAGTGCGTGTGAATTGAGCTTAGCTGATGAAGCTGGTTATATACATGCATGGAGATTGATTGAGCACGCTGCACGCGTGCTTGCTGGGCTCCATGGCGGTGGCTGCCTGAGGAAGGAGGGAGGAAGGCGACGGCGAAGGATGTGTGGACGCGTATGGGTTCGGTACGTGACCGGTTGATTCTTCCTCCTCGCCCTTGGGGCGCTGCCTTTGGCCAGGAAAGCGACATCATTTTGCCCCTTTGAGTGTTCTTCCGGCAAAATATTTGGCCTCTTTTGAACACTACTGTTTGACTTGCAGAGTGATCGATCACCATCAGAGTCCATGGGCTTAATGATGACCCGGTTTGTCAGGTCTCAGAGCCGCCCAACTCCACTCGGGAGAACGAAAAAGCGGCACACTTGATTTTCAAATGTCGGTACTCGCTAAGTGTCTGAAATTCTATTCGGGATTGGCTCGGTCTCAGGCATTTAAACACCTCCGTTTGGGATGTCTTCAACTCGGTTAAACAACGGTGGGATAGCCTCTACTCTCTTCATATATCTCGTCGGAAGAGGCACCCTTTCCCTCGTCATCCTCATGGCTTGGCAATTATGGAGCAAGAGAAATGCAAGAATTTTCAAGAACAAATCCTCCATGCCCTTCCTGGTTATAGGTGGTATTAAAACCCAGGCGGCCCTATGGGCGAGGGCCGGTACGAAACACCTAGAGTCACTAATTCCGGGAGAGTAGGCTCTTGTTTTGGAGGCCACGTTGCGTGCCTCCTTTGATTATGTTCGTTAATTTGTAACCTCTTTAAAAAACTCTCTTCTTAATTATTGGAATGAGGCAAAGTTTTTGCCCTCCGTTTCGATAAAAAAGAGCAAACTAAGCCAGGTTAGTTAGATGTTAATGAAAAAGATGCACAAAATTGCAATAAATCTTGACCCACTCGGGTACTTCGTGTCTACTTATTCGCGTGTATTCTATAAGAACCTTAGTACTTCTAACCTGGATTGAGAATGTATGGATGAAACACGCAAGACCCGGGAGATTTGTTTTTCTATTTTTGCATGTAAGGGGAGTTCTCACTAGCCCAAAATTCTGTACATAAACATCTATTCTATCTAATTGGACGGCGGATTCGACGGCCTTAAACCTCAAAAAAATGTATGGATGAATACTATTCTATTGCCCGAATGTTAGAAATATGATGTGATTTTGGTGCAAGGTTAAATATTTCACTACGTGCAGAGTAGGTTAATTACTACTCACATAAGTGTCAAAGGGAGTACTAGTACAATATCAATTTATATAAAAACACTCCTAGATAAAAAAAAACTTATCAAATCGCCCACCAGATCCTCGCTCGCTCGTTCCAACTCTCCCTGGAGATCGCCTCTGCCTGCAACCCGATCCAGGTCGCACATCTGCCTGCAGATCGCCGACTCGGAGGTGGCCTCCACTGCCAGCTTGTTGGAGAGCGCGACGGCGAGGCCCCTGAAGGGAAGCTGGAGCGCGAAGACCTTGCCGCACGCACACACTTGACGCTCGCCCACGCCACGGAGCACGCGCCCTGCAGGCCCGTTCCGTCCGAAGTCTGCCCTCGCGCCGCACACAGCCACTGGATCCGGCGCGTCCGGCCTCGCAGCCACCGGATCCGGACTCGTCGACATCGTAACTGGCGATTCCCGGTTGAATATTTTCCTTGAGGGTAGCACGAAGAAGGAATGTGGAGGGGAGCTAGGCGAGCAGAGCGCGGCGGCGAGACGAGGGGAGCTCGGCGGCAGGCCAGGGGAGCTCAGCGGCGAGGGGTGTAGAGAGAGGAGTGTGTTGTGAGCAGAGACCAGAGAGTGAGTGCGGGTTGAGGCAAAGAAACCGAACGGCTGTTTTTTTGCAAAACAACCTATCTGACACTCATTTCAGAGGAGGGCTCAACATATCATTTTGTTTGTTTTATCTTCCATAGAGCCCGCATCATGAAGGCTCGAAGAATGTGATTGGGTGTCCCTACATAGAAACAAGTGAACAATGACAACAAGGATAGTGGCAATGTCGCTCTCGCAAGAAAAGAAAAGCAACACCCGCAGGTGGCGAGAGGAGCCAGGCGGATCCGCAACTCGCAGAGGTCGGATTGAACAACCCTACACGATTGCTAGGTACAACTAAATTAAACGCAACCGAGTCTCTTAGATCATCTAAGCAACCACCCGATACATGCACAACTGTGATTTCCAATAACTTCCATTCCGAATGATGGCTGTCTCCGATACGGGCGATCTCCGATACTGTCGCCTCGTCCACACATTCCCCGCCATGCCTACTCACCCATTTGCATTTTTGTAAAGGAAATAGTAGCTTATATATAGGCGAGTCATGCCTCAACATATTAATATACACTATTTATCGAAAATATAATATAGGTGAGTCGTGCGTCAACATGGAGCCTATTTACTCATGCGATGGTAAAGTAGTTCTCTATTAATATGTCACCAGCCAGCAGAAAGATATTCAAGTTGCTGCAGCACTGGTTGTATCAAATAGACATATTTTCGGATTATTATTTCTCTATCCATGTGTTTATGGTTGTTGGGATGTTAGCAAACTGAAACCCTAGCTCCAAAACCCATAGCCAAAACAAGTGAGTTACTTTATGCTCTACATGTACGCACGTTCGAGCTACTGTATATATCAAGGATTTGGTTACCGAATTGAAGAAAATCTCAGGAGCAGCGAGATTTACGGTAAGCGTCATTACTGCAAAATTGCCGGTCGGTTACCGGAAGAGATTCACAATGAATTTTATGAAATTTTAATGGGTAACCGATGGCAACAAGTCTGTGTGTACCAACTTGTTGGAACTCCAAGTGCAGAGTGATGTACCAAGTGTTTTTCCCCCACAAGGGTGACTCGAGGGTTTATATCGAACTCTCGGGGATCTGAGCGGCAACATTCTTCCAGCTTCTTCTAGCAACCTACTAAACAAAGTTTTTGTCTTGTGCCTGCCAACTCCACCGTGTGGTTGTCAAGCACAAGGCTTCGTATTAGAATTGTAAACTAAAACAAAACAGTAAATATAACAAGAAAGTAAACTAGAAGAAGAAAATAAACTAACCTAGAAAGTAAAGTTCTTTTTGGGTTCTTGTTTATGCTTACAGAAAGTAAAAATATTTTTGTATTTTCGGATTTAATTCTTGCAGAAAATGTAAAAGATGGTAAAACTAGGTAGAAGTGGTTTCTTATAATGATAAGTGGACCTGGGTTCATGGGTTCACTTATCTACTCTCTCATAAGTCATGGTGGACATAAAACAGTTTATAGATGATATAATATTGTTAAAACTTTATTGTATGTTTGATTAGCATTCATATGGGCATCATGTCCTAATATAAAGATGATGTGACACATATCACTTATACTTCTCTAGAAAGGGAAAACTCGATGCAATCTAGAATTAAGAATAAACAGAGTATTGCCTTAGGTACTTTGAAATGATGTTTGAATAACAAATATGCTAACTTCAACAAACAAGATCATCTTTGCTGTCACTACATGATAATAACACATGCATTCACTTTATCCCTAGTGTGGTAACAAAAGAAAGGTAAGAACCATAGTAGATCTCGAATTTTTTGTCACTATCCAATCAGTACCACCATGTTACTCCATCTAATACACACGCTCCCCAACACACATCCTTGCATACAAGTTTGATAAGAACAAGCACTTACTAACGGGGTGCATAATATGCATCTATCAATATATCATAAACATAATAGTATTCCAATCTCTAAATATCATCTCATAAGACAAAGACCAACCACATAGGAATTACATATATGACCATAATCATGGAAGGCAGCTCATATGGTTCTAAAGAATGATATCACAAGAGAGTGATAGATCAAGCTACTCCCACAAACCCATAGTCCAGAGGTGGACTACTCCCTCTTCATCATGGAGATGGTGATGATGATGTTGGAGAGGGTGGAGATCCAATTAACCAGGGATGGCTCCTGCGAAGTTTCCCCCTCCAATCTTTGCTAGTTCTGCCTCTGTTTTAGTGTTTCTGCTCCGCCTCCTCTGAGATCATGTCGGGAGATCTTTTTATAGGCGTTTATAGGTATAGACTTCGAGTTAGGGATCAAGATGGACAGCTGCGGACGCTCGAGGAGAGAAAGAACAGGGGTGGCGCGGCCACCCCCTTGGGCCAGCCACACACCCTCTTTCGGCCCTCGTGGATCATCTCGTATGTTCCCAATTCCCACGGTGTTTGTCTTCATGAATAAAAATCCTCGAAAAATTTCAGGTTCATTTGACTTTGATTAGCTCCCTAAAAGTTAAAAATACACAAAACATTATTTTTTGTAGAGTTATAATCCAAATAAAGAGGATCAATGGTACATCCCCAGAAATCAATATAAAACATGGATATAACATTATATAATATGCAAATATGTTGAAATATGTGACAATAAACTAGAAAGTTCATGCATGCATTTTACATGCATTAGTAACTAATTACATTTTACCTTAGAATTTTGTTATAGATTCTAACAAAATTTGATTTGGTGAACTTTCCTATGAAATTACTGAAATTTGACCAGAATGATTCTTATAATTTTGAAATTTTGGATATTTCCATGAGTTATCCACGGCTACTTCAGATGCAGAGGAGTATAAAGAGAATGAACAAGGGGAGGGGTGAATGTTGTGTGCGTGTGTGTGAAGGGTGATGACGTTGCTTATCTACAATGGGAGATGTTGAATGGGAGGATCGACCACACGACCCTTTCGCTCTCCAAGACCAATTTGTAGCATGCATGTAGATTATAGGTGGATGATGTTGTGATGATGGCGGTTTGGAAAGTGAATGGAATTTTTATATAAAAATAAATTAGCTTATAAAGTATATATTTCTATAGTTTAATTGAAAATACAAACAAGGTAGGTGTTTTAATATAGTTTGGTATGAAGGAATCGCTAGAAAAGGATTAAAAGCAATATGGACAAGAGTACAAGACGGTGCATGCCCATCCAATGCGAAGCACAAGCGGGCTTGCTCCTGCTCCTGTACGTGATTACTCACTATTTTGCTTGGTTTGAAGGCCAATAAGGAAAAAGCAACGAGCTGGAATTTATTTACCCTTTCGAGCGGCCAAGCACCGCTATCTTACAGTAATTGTGCAGCAGCAGCTTTGCTAGTATGAAAGATCAAAAACAAGAAAGAAGCTTTGCTACTACTACCTTTGTTCCTTAATATAAGACATAGCTAAATTAGCTTCCTAGAACGTTTTATATTGAGGAATGGAGGGAGTATAAAACACGTGTGTGATTGCTACTAATATTCTACTATTCCACCACACGCAAAGTATGTAATTGCCATCTCGCTCAACCTATCATTTGTTTGTTTTATCTTTTGCATAGAGTGCTGCATCCTCGGGCCTCCAAGTAAGTGCCTATGTGCCGCCAAAGAGAAACAAGTAAACCCAAGAATAGAGACGGCCTCGCCCTAAAAAATAAATAAGTAGCAGCTACTAAAGGACTCCTATTGTCAGATCCGCAAGCGAGAGGAGCGAGGTTGGTCCATATTTCACAGGGGTCGGATTATACGATCCTGCATGAATGCTAGCGAAATCTACATCAATGGCAACTAGAGGAATGAGATTACCTAAGCCAGCAGTTGACGCGCGTATAACTATAGTTCCATATAACTTCCATTCCGAATGGCTACTGTCGTAATCACTACACACGTTGTCGTCGGATACCGTTGTCTCGTCGGCCCTTTCTCCACCATTTCTGCCTATCCATTTGCATTTTTGTGAAGAGAAGCACATTATATAGACGAGTCGTGCATGAACAAGGAGTCTCATTACTCTCATCCTATGGTAAAGTAATTTTGTATTAATAATTCACTAGTCAACTAACACATATTTAAGTTGGTATACGATTAGTACTGGTTATATCAAATGGGCACACATTCCATTTATTTCGATGTTTATGCCTGCTTGAATATAATGCTGGCAAACTGAAACCCTAGTTCCACCCCACATGCCAAGACCGGTGAGGTACTTTATGGTCTACATGTGCGTTCCAGCTACTTCTTACTCAAATAAATTCTAATGACATATACATAGGTTGATACACTTGTGCATGTCTCATAATCGTATGTATTCATTGTTAAATATATTATCTAGCCCTTTCCATCAGTCCGGACTTTTGGATTAATTGGCTAGTGCATCAATTCAATATGGTATCAGAGTCAGGAGGTTTCAAGTTCAAACTCCGGCTTCCGCACTATTTAATACAAAAATAGTTACGGCCTCCCAACTACTCCACGTCTAGTGTCTTACCGTTGTCCAGCCTAGACGTGAGGGGGAGTGTTAAATATATTTTCTAGCCCTTTCCATCAGTCCGGACTTTTGGATTAATTGGCTAGTGCATCAATTCAATATTCATGACCCCTTCTACTCTGATAAGCCGATTCAACTTATATCAATATATTTTTGTCCATAGTACATTTTTCTCATTCCGAATCTCCCATTTTCACACCTCATTAGTGACAATGTTCTTCTTGATCATATATCGTTCAGTAGCATCAGTATCATACATCGTCAAGCATGTATTTTTTGTATGCAATATTTGCTTCTAATGCGGTCCTTAAGTTCAGCTGAATCAATATGTATAGTACTATAGTTGTATCATTATGTGTCACCAGCATCTCAATCCTCTTTATAAAACGAATTAAACAAATTTTAGGAAATCGATAACAACATCATGATGGTCGTGAAGTGCATGAGTAGAAATATTTTCCTAGATAATGTGCAAGATAGTGGAAACTAGTTTGGTATCAGAAATTGAAGTCTATATATTGCAACAGCTCCGAGGAGGTCAAACCACTCAAAGTCATAGAAAGTCCCAATGGTTGGGGAGGAGAGGTGTCGTCCCTCATCGACCTTGCTCCCTTTTCCGCACTTGTTAGGAGGAGGTAGCACAATTGTGTGTCCGTCACACACGACGATGTGGGTGAAGAGGTTGTCCTTCCTAGAAAATAATGTCTTGCAGGCGTAGACCTATTGGGCATGACAATAATGCTTCTCGTGGGTGCATTAGTGCATAGGTGGGCGAGGACATATTTCCTCTTTATGTCGCAGAAGTGGCGGAGGTAGCTCTTGTGACAATGGCTCTTTATTACACATTCATCTGGCGTAAGGGCATGAGTAGTATAAACGCGCCCCTCCATCATCTCTCTGGGAACGACAAAGCAAGACCCGAGCTTGGAGAGGATGTTAGGCATCTTGTACTAGTTGTCATGGTCCCGCATGTGCGTGGTAGTTTGGTGTCGTTGTTGAAGCCCTTGCTGCACACCATGTAAGCGTGCATGTAGGACATGGGGTGGGGGTGGATCTCTTCCTCCTTGATTCTGGACACCTCGTGGAGCCCTAACAATGACCCACTAGTAGGAAAATGCCTATTACCGGTGAATCTAAATATGCTATCGCTGGTGAACGTGTGGTTCGCCAACGGTACTATCGCCAGTGGTAACAGCTTACCACTGGCGAACAACATGTTCGCCAATGGTAAGGAACTTACCGCTGGCGAATAACCGCCATGTTCGCCAGCGGTAGCCCACGTACGACTGGCGAGCAAGTCGTTTGTTCGCCAGCGGTATTCTCAGGGCATACCACAGGTGAACCGGGCTAGTGTTTGCCAGTAATAGGTATTTGTATTTTCAAATAAAAGCAGAAATGTATTACAACAATATATACAGATAAATACATATATATTCCAGCAATATATATTTGACAGAAACAATATTCTCTATTAATTTGTCCGTCCGATTAGTTCGATTCTCTATTAATTTGTCCGTCCGATTAGTTTGATCGCTGTACAGTCCATACGTTCTTTACCACGTTGTACAATCGATGCGTCATATATCGGCCCAGCACAGCCCAACATCAAGCCACCAGCCAGCCCACCACCGATTCGCTTCCTCTCTGCCGACTCCCTTCCTATCTACCGATCCCAATCCCCTATTCCTCTTCTTCTAAACGTGCAGCGCACTACCGATCCCAATCCCCTGTTCCTCTTCGCAGCGCACCACGAAGGTCAATCGCCACCATCGCATACATCGCCCGCCCTGCCTATCCATCTCCCACCAGAAACTGTTGACTGCCTGCCGATCTTTCCCGTATCTCCGCTATTACTCCTCACCGTCGACAGTAACGCCTCCCGATTTTGATGGCTTTCGCCGGCTGCATGTTCCCGTGGGCAGAGTATTTCAACTCCTTGGTTGCCTCTTCTTCAAGCCCATCACTCGCCCTCTCGAACAACCTGCTCGCCATGGAAATTGCTTGCTTCTGCTGGAGCTTCCCGAGCTGAGCACGCTCCATCCCCGCATCCGAACAAGCTCTCCACAACGAGCTCCAACAGGTGTTAATCTCTTCTACTTTGGCCCTCTTATATTTGATTTCTTTATTTGATATATGTTTTGTGCAGCTCTATTTGTATTGCTTTATATGAATTTCAATTGCAGTCATTCCCTTGGTGTAATAAGATTATATCACCTAGACATTCTGATTTTAGTACACAGCCCATGTTACCAGCACGGTCAAATTTTGAGAGAAAATCAATGAAAATATAGCTACTGTACATATCTCTGCTTACCATAACTTTGGTTCCATTGTTTTGTTCTCCCTTGCATATACCACTAATGTGCTTCCGTGTAACATGTTCTACTACAAGTGCACCATCAAAGTAATTTTATAGCCATATGATTATTCTTTTCCTTGGGGATTTAACGATTTTCTTACCCATTTCAGGTTTTTATGCTCTTTTCAGTTCATATTGGTTTGTCTGAATCTATAATATCCAGTCCATTAGAGAAGAAGGTTTCCTGCTGCAACTAATTTTGTTTGGTCCAGTAATCCTATTCCAATCGGTATGTCTCAAACACACATCTGCGAACTATCCCCGTTGTTCTACGTACATTATGTTGTTTACCATGTTCTGTAGCATTTTTTTAATGGTTGTTTCTTAAAATAACAAGTTATATCAGCATGGAAACGGGGGAGAGTTCTTCCCGTGGTGTTCCGCGTGGACGTTCTGGCCGTCGGCGGCGCCAATCTTCCCCTGTCACAATACCTCAGGCAAACCCATCAATTACAGCCGATTCTCGTCGTAGACGTAGGCTAGCGAATACACGTGCAGGTTAGTTGGTAGATTTAACTATATAAATTTCATACCCAAAAACTCAGATTATTGTTGTCCTCTTTTCCTTCATGTACACCAAGTGCCATCTTCCACCCGACAAACTTCAGGATATGCCCAGGTTGGCCCATCATACACAGTTTCTTCGTCATCCACTTCACATAATATAATCGCACCAGCGCCATCCATTGAACAAACTATAGCTGGACATCCCTCTGGATCTAATATTTCTACACCAAGTATCACCCAGCACCATCGGCGTAAGATTTACTATTCTTCATACTTATGTATAGCAATCAAAGTTTACATCCCCATGTGACCTCAGTTCAATCTTATACTCCTTCCAGGAACAATTTTTTAGCCCTTAAATCTTGGAGGCCCAGAACATAATTGTTCATATTGTGATTCTTTCTTTTGGTACGATGAGCGTGTTCGTAGAGAGAGGCATACATCAAACCCGACTTACAATTTTTGTTGCAAAGGAGGTAGCGTCGGACTTCCACATTATGCCCCACCACCGCAACCACTCTTGGATCTATTAACTTCACGAGATAAAGCGGCCTCAGATCACTTCTTTAATCACATAAGACAATACAATGCCATGTTTGCTATGACTTCTATGGGAGCTAAGGTTATTGATTCTGTAAACGATGGTCATGGTCCATATGTTTTTAAAGTTAGTGGCCAGAATTGCCACCGTATTGGTTCTATGCTGCCACCTCAGGGCCAGTTGCCAGAATATTGTCAGCTTTATATATATGATACAGCCAATGAGGTGTCACACAGGATCAACATTGTATCTTCTCCCAAGGGCTCTTTCCATGCTAATGAAGACATCGTTAAAGCCCTCATACAAATGCTTAACACTCATAACCCCATCGTCAATCTCTTCAGGACTGCAAGTGAAAGATTAAATGGAGATACATCTGACCACTACCGTATTAGGCTATTTGGTAATGTTGATGCTCATGGAGATATCTTTAGTGCTCCAGTAGCATCTGAAGTTGTGGGATTAGTAGTTGGTGATATTGGGGCAACAAATATTGGCAGAGACCTTATAATAGATGACCGTGAAGGGGGGCTTCAACAGATAAATGAAAAGCATCGCAAGTTCATGGCCATGCAATATCCTATCTTATTTCCTTACGGAGAGGATGGCTACCATGATTCAATATTTTATCGTCAAACACCTCGGTCTCAAGGTATGCAGCGTAAAAAAGCAACAATGCTAGAGTACTATGCTTATAGGTTGCATGATAGGCCCGGGGACTTCAACACTCCTATGAAAGGTAAAAAATCAACACAAGCTTATGAGGTTGATGCCCAGATTTGTTCATCACCTTTACTTGAAGGTGAGCGGTTAGGACATTATAGAAAGCCAAGCTTCCAGCGAAAATATAGATCAGCACCCTACAACTCTTTGACCAACTCTGTTTCGAGAGGCATCACTTCTGGATCTTCAGCCGGCCAACGTATTATCTTACCATCCTCATTTACTGGAGGTCCTCGCTATCTATATCAGAACTATCAAGATTGTATTGCTATTTGTAGAAAATATGGATGCCCAGAGGCTTTAGCATCCTTTCCTGGACAACATCCTTCTGACAGGCCCGACATTGTAGATAGAGTATTCAAAATGAAGCTGAATCATTTAATGGATGATATTGAGAAAAGAGAATTTTTTGGCCCCATCAATGCAGGTACTATTTCAGCAAATTTCTCTCAACATTAATTAATTTCCAACAATCTTTCTTACATCAAATAATACTGTTAACCTCTGTTTGTAGTTGTGTAAACAGTGGAATTTCAAAAACGTGGCCTCCCACATGTTCATATTATTGTATGGTTAGCCAAAGAAGAACCTCTAAATGCGGAAAAAATAGACTTTTACATCTCTGCTCAATTGCCAGATCCAACAACTGATCCAGTAGGATATGAAGCAGTTTCTTCTTTTATGATTCATGGACCTTGTGGCCCGCTAAGACCCAAATCGCCCTGTATGTCCGAAGGAAAGTGTTCCAAATTCTACCCTAAGGAATTATGTGAAAAAACAGTTGTGACAGAAAATGGTTTTGCTCAATATGCACGCCCAAAAAATGGAATTGTGGTCAACAGGAATGGAATTAACATTGATAATGGATATATCGTTCCTCACAATGTAGACTTGGTCGTTAAATATCAGGCCCACATTAATGTAGAAAGGGTAAATCATGATGGTATGCATAAATATCTTTTCAAATATGTCACAAAAGGATTCGATTGTGCAAGAGTTGGATTTTATAAAAGTTCCTCATCCTCAGGCCCATCTAATGAAACTGTCAATGAAATAAATAATTATCTTGAATGTCGTTATGTCACCCCACATGATGCATCTTGGCGTTTGCTTCAGTTCGACATTCACCATACTCTACCATCAGTCGAACGTCTTCCTGTGCATCTACCATTGGAGAATAATGTTGTGTACGCAGAGGATGACAACCTAGAAGAGGTTATTTCAAACCCAAATAATTTGAAGACTAAGCTAACTGCATGGCTAGAAGCCAATAGTCGTTCCCCTATTGCTCGAGAGCATACTTATATTGAGTTCCCCGAGCACTGGACATGCATTCAGAAAAAAAATGAAAAGTACTGGGATATACGTAAAGGTTCTCAAAAGAAAATTGGTCGTATAGCTAATGTTAGTCCTGCACAAGGAGAAATTTATTATCTCCGACTATTGCTCCACATTGTCAAAGGTGCAAAGTCCTTCACAGAAATCCGCACTATAGGAAATCAGGAATATCCAACATTTCGTGCAGCCTGTGAAGCTTTAGGACTTCTTGGTGATGACCAAGAATGGTCCCGTGCACTCACAGATGCAGCTCAATGGGCCACGCCTTCCCAACTACGTCATCTTTTTGTCACATTGTTGCTATTCTGTGAGGTCACAAATCCAAAAAAAACTTTTCGATGAACATGCTTCCTCAATGGGTGAGGATAGTGCCTACAGATTAAACCGTAATCCTTCACAAAGAATCAACTCATCTGCACAGGTTGTTGTCTCATTTGTACTGTTTGAGGTGGATAAATTGTTGAGAGATGCTGGGTATTCTCTAGCGCATTTCAATTTACCACAACCAGATGATATAGGAAGTGCTTCCCTCGAAAATAGGATTTTATTAGATGAACTAAGCTATGATATTCCTCAAATGAACGCAAGTGTATCCGAAGATATTCCTAAACTGAATAAGTGCCAGAAACAAGTTTTTGATGCTATTTGTAATTCTGTCATAAATACGGAAGGTCGAACATTCTTTGTATATGGATACGGAGGAACTGGAAAGACATTCTTATGGACAAACATTCTTAACTTTGTTAGAAGCAAAGGAAAGGTAGCTTTGGCTGTTGCATCATCTGGAATTGCATCATTGTTGCTTCCAGGTGGTAGAACACCACACTCCCGTTTTAAGATCCCATTGGATATATGTGAGAATTCTATGTGCAATGTAAAAAAAAAATACAAACTTGGCTGAGCTTATTCAAAAGACATCATTGATTATTTGGGATGAAGCGCCTGTCAATCATAGGTACTGTTTTCAAGCACTTGAACGTACTCTTAGAGATATGATGTCAGAAATCAGACCCAGTTTACAAGACACACAGTTTGGTGGTATAAAAGTTGTTCTTAGTGGCGACTTCCGGCAAACTCTTCCAGTTATACCAAATGCAAGAAAGCAGCAATATTAAAAGCTTGCATAGTAAATTCTTATTTATGGCGTGACTGTGTGGTTCTAAACTTGACAGAGAATATGAGGCTCAGCTCAAATTATCTTTCACCCTCTGATAGAGAAGAACTACATATATTTGCTGAATGGCTCTTGAGGGTGGGAGATGGTACTGAACCTTTCATTGCAATTGAAAATGAGCCTGACAACATTTTCATAAAAATTCCTCCAACTCTCCTCCTCGCTCCAGATTGTAGAAATCTTGAAGGTTTGATTTCATTTGTGTACAATTCTGACAACCAACAGAAGGATATTCCATCATACTTCTGTGATCGTGCTATCTTGGCTCCTACAAATGAAGTTGTTTCTAAAATCAATGAAAAAAAAATGATTGTTGGGTTACCAACAAATGAGATGTTATATTACAGCGTAGATTCAATCGATGACACATCTTCAAACCATTCCACTCTACAGGCATTATATCCCACTGAATTTTTGAATACCATTCCCATGAATGGGCTTCCAGACCATGTTTTACATCTCAAAATAGGAGTTCCCATTATGTTATTACGTAATCTTAATCCCTCTCGTGGTCTTTGCAATGGAACTAGGCTCATCGTTACGCAACTCACAAATAGAGTAATTGAAGGTCAGATCATCACTGGGAAAGCCAAAGGTTCAAAGGTTTATATCCCACGCATAGTCACCACTTCAGGCCAGTCCAGGTGGCCATTCAAATTGAAGCGTCGATAGTTCCCAGTACGACTATCATATGCTATGACAATTAACAAAAGCCAAGGACAGACTCTCCACAGAGTTGGTGTCTACTTGCCAACTCCGGTTTTCTCTCACGGCCAATTATATGTTGCTTTTTCACGAGTAACATCTCCAAAAGGCTTGCGGGTTCTTATTGAGAACAGTCCTCCATTAAATCATAAAGTTTTTTCTCATATCAATTGTATATCATAAAGTTTTTTCTCATCACATGACAATTGTACACACAATGTAGTCTATCATGAAGTTTTTTCTCATATCAATACACGCCTCCATTAAATCATAAAGTTATGCTATGCGCACAACAGCCCTACAGGTTTTTTGTAGCTTCTTACCATGTTTTATTGGTTTTTGTCCTGAGAATATACTAATTGCATATTCTTACCATTTGAGTACTCACTTTCTTTTCTTCTTTCAGGGACACGTCAATCATGAACTCTACTACAAATTTTGCAAACATTACCCCGGGACAACAAAACTGCAAGGTATTTGGACGGCTCATACGACTATGGGATGCAAAAAAATGAGCTCCAAAGCTGCAGACCCTTTGATCAGCATTGATGGAATAGTTCTCGCTGATGATGTAAGTACTATATATAGATAATTCGTTAAATTCTTTCCCACATTAAGTTCACCATATTATTGCAGGGTACTATGGCACAAATAAGTGTTCCAAAAAAGGTTGAAAAACAGTTTCGACCGTTGCTACAAGTGGGATCTGTCTACATATTTGCAGATGTTAACGCTGTTGACACTACACACAAAAAGTATATTTATCACCACCATAAGTACATGCTTCAGTTTAAATCAAGCTCCAAGGTTCATCTGATGCAGTCACGAGGAGCCAAAATTCCCCAAATTGCCTTTGATATATGCCAGTTTGATCAACTGTCAACTAAAGACATTCAGTCCAAGCCACTTCTAGGTATTACTTATAAATATTTGATCTTACAATTATCTTTCCTAAAATTATTCAGTTCTTACGTATTTCTTTCCAATAGATTTAATAGGAGTTATCAGCTATGTTGGTCCATATGACTATGCCAGTCCAACATCTCAATACAAACTCAGGAAAATCCACATCCGGAACCAAGAGTACAAATCTTTTTCACAATTTATATTATTTTTTCTTTCCAGTTATGTTCCTCTCTTTTCATCATTCTTTCATCCTGTTTCTAGCGAACAAACCCAGCAAATAAATCTCTGGGGCGAACATGGTGAAGCATTTGATGAGACTGCTGTCCTTACAAAATCGAAAGATAAAATTGTTGTATGTGTACTGGCTGGCCTCACTACGGGCAAGTTTCCAGGTAATTTCACAAGACCCCTGTTTCAATATTAGTATTGTTGACAATGTACAATGCCTCATACTGAAATATGTACAACAAATAGAGGCTTCTTCAAGTTCAGCAACTAAAATATACATGGACTTGAATATACCAGAGATTGCCCAATATATAAGCAGGTTCACCAAAACTTCCATTTACAACAATTTTACCTTCTTTACAATATATGCTAGTTTGGGTTATATATATATATAACCCAAACTAAGTACTAAAATGCATATATCTAATTTCAAGCTATCAATGGGAAATTCCGAACCTACAACAGCAACAACCTCAGGTTGTCCGTCTATCTCCTATTCAAGCAGCAGGCAAACTACACAAACTGGAGGAAATATCTGCACTGCCAGTTTCATCTTTTCAAGTACCTATTCATTTGCACAATATATAGGATTTCACAAAAAATATTTCAATTAACATTTGCAACTTTATGACAAAAGGGAGGAGCTACCTACAGTTGCATTGCGAAGATAGAAGCAGTAATACAATCATCTAACTGGTATTACAAAACTTGCAAAACGTGTGGTCAAGGGTACAACAACAGCCTGGACACGCCAAGATGCACATGCCCTCTTTTGGCACCCAAACCGTAACATAGGGTTTTCACAATTGATGCGATTGCAACTTTATATATAGACAATCCTCTTAGCTAACAACGATTCTATTTTACTCATTTAGGTGCAAGCTTCCCCTAAAAATTACTGATGGCACAACAAGCATGGACACTATAGCTTTCACTTCAATAGCTGAAGATTTGGTTGAGAAAACCGCTTCAGAAGCCTCTCAAAATATGAAATTAGATGCATCGGACCATGCAGTTGCTCTTGACCAAGCCATTGGAAAGACAAGACTCTTCACCATAGGAATGAATCCCGAATATTTTTCAAAATTCTCTATAAACTATGTTCTGAAAAAGAGTTACCCAGTTGACGATCACAACTTAAATACATCATTGTCAATCCCACAGGTCAGCCAACTGTACCTATTTTATATTAAAAAATAATATTGCCATTTCTTCTAACAAACTCACATTTTTAGGACTCCACAAGCAAAAATATATTAGCTCTCCAATCTACAACCAACACAAATCCTTCTCACAGGTTTGACATATATAATTTGCCCATTTGGTTTGAAGTTCTTTTCTTTGCCCACTCAAACTTTTTCATGCAATTACAGCTTAGGGGGTACTACACCATGCACACTATCTTCAAGTATTGTCACAGAAAAAATTTCAAACAAACAAGACGTTGATAACCCATTTAGGTAAAAACTTTAGACACCAAAATTAGTATTTTACAATTTTTCAACTTATACTATCTTACCTTATGTCATCAGCTCAAATACAAAGAGACAACTAGATTTTTATAAGGATGTTCATGTCAATAATCAAAGGTATATCATTTGCTCTCTATTTATTACTGCACCTCAATTCTCCATTTCCAAGAATATAATTTATTGCTGCATCATCATCACCCACAGCAACACCATATTGGATACTGACGACAATGTGAACAAACGACAAAAAACAAGGTACGTATTACTTCCAAAACAATCCTAACTTCCATTGTCGCAGCAATCCTGACTTTTACACCTCATACAGCCTTCAGGATTCAACCTCTTAGACGATCTTCTCGCCAACCTCGAAAATAATTAGAGGTGAATCTTACTGAGAAGCACATGACTGCAATTTATTTTGAATACGCAAATATTAGCTTGCACTAATGAACACAAGTAGTATTACTTATTCCTAATTGTAAATAGTTTGTATGAAAAACCACTTGACTTTTATTTCCTCATGTAAACTTCCTGGTGTATGTGTCATTTATCCCTCCAGTTATTTTCGGCACAAGGAACAACTTGCAGATTTTACATCTGATCATAAGATTTGAAATATACTCTCTAATATTTCAAAATATCAAAACACTTCTCAATTTCAAATATAACGTGTTTATTCGCACTGCAGATGCATGGGCAAGTTCCGATGAATAAAGATCATTATGATGACGCGTGAAGGGGTAGTTGTTCTTACAGAACTTTGGACACCCTCCACATCTCCTGAAGAATAAAGGCCTACCAACGATGGATATTTCGAATATACCGTCCTTTGTCAAAGTTTTATATCCTCCTTCTACACATGAAGAATAATATGATTTCTTTCCGCATATTTGTCTCTGTTCCTCATGTGAGGGATACATAATAATTCCTTACTGGTGAAACGTTCGACATATTTACATATAGTGATGTTGTCGTGTTACTAAAATAGCTCTACGGGGGGTTCCAAATCCTTCCTCTTTTAAGACCATACTGGTAACATTAATTGAAAAACATTCTAAACCGCATACATTGAGATACAATGGTTTGGCAAATAAAATGATAAAGGCCTGCACTTCATAACAGTATATATAAATGGCCATTATTTTTTTTAAACAAGAAAATCATCTCTAATACCCACCGCAACACGCGGGGTATCAACTAGTATAAACTACAATCACATACAAGAGAATTGCAATGACGATGAGCAAGAAGGGTATGCATTTTTCTTCCTCTCTTCCGCTCTCCGCCTCTGCTTTACTCTCGTGTAGCACTTGTAGTTGTTGCCCTTTGAACCATGTAAACTCGTCCTGCTTGCTTGAGACATCTTCCCCCCTCCTATGTGTAGTGAGAGTCGTCGCAAGTGGCGTTCGACTAGGACATCGACCATGTGTGGGCCACCTCTTCTCTAGCGCAACTGATAGGTTGGGCGTGTTTGTTGTTGCGCCAGTGTGGCACTAGTGGCGAAGTCCCTGTCAATGGATAGGAGTTGCACGATGATACAACAAAGCTCATCAAACACAATCGCGGACTGCATCTGAGGGTACGACCTAGAGCAGAGTATTCATGGTAATGTCCCAACTAATTTCAGCTAAGATCTAATGTTTTAGGTTTGATGTTGATGATCTTGTTTCAAATCCAATGTCATTATTTAGTAATTAGCCAGATTGTGTGCCTAATTGATGCCAGTTAATTTAACTATCATATTTAGAGATAACATGTGTTGAAACCTAGTGATATTGTGTTAGCCAAATGATAAAGTTAATGCTCAATTAGCACAATTAATCCATTTTGGGGGTTCGGTTAAGCATTAAGCAGGAGAGGATAGTTTTCTCTTGTATCAGTCCTAATGTGAATTTGCTAATTATGAAACTATAGAGGTGACCCGGGTAGATGTCAATGATAAAGATGCCTAAAATCGTCATAAATATGGACGCACTAAGGTACTTCGTGACTACTTTTTCACATGTAAGAACCTTGGAACTTTCAACCTAAAAAGTTGCGATATTGAGAATGTATGGATGAATAATATTCTGTTGCCATTATGTTAGAAACATGACGTGATTACGGCGCAAGGACAGCTTAAATGTTCAACAAAATTTATAAAATGTAAGTGAGTATAACATTTGCCTTAGAATTTCGTTCTAAATTCAAACAATTTTTTTGATTTGGTGATAATTCCTCCAAAATGAATGAAACTTGGTCAGATTGATTCTTGTGGTTTATTAAATTTTGGTTATTTCCATGAGTTATTCGTGGCTACCGAAGATGCGGAGAAGGATAAGGAGAATGAAAAAGGGGAGGGGGTGTATGTAATGTGTCTTACAATGATGTAAGGGATCTAGGATGGGAGATAAATGGTGATGATGTCGCTGATCTACGATGGGAGATGTTGAATGGGATGATCGTCCGCACAACTCTTTTGCTATCTAAGACGAATTTTTAGCATGCATGTAGGTTAGAAGTGGACGATGCCGTGATGACGATGGTTCGAAAAGTGATCGTAATTTTTTATATAAATAAATCAATTAGCTTAAAAATAATTTATTTCTATAGATTAATCGAAAAGACAAACAAGATAGATGTTTTAACATAGTTTGGTACAAAAGGAATAACTAGAAAGTGATTGAAAACTAAATGGATAAGACGGTGTACATATACAAGTATATGACCAATCAAAGCGAATCACAAGTGGGCTTGCTCCTGGATCATGTTCGTGCTTACTCACTCTTTTGCGTGGTTTGAGGGCCAAGAAGATAAAAGCAACGAGCTACAATTAACTTGCCCTTTTCAAGCGACCGAGCGCTGCTATCTTACAATAATTGTGTTGTAGCAGCTTTGCTGCTATAAAACACGTGTGTGTCTGCTACTAATCCTGAAACCTCCAAGTAGATGCACATGTGCCGCTAAATAAGAAACAAGTAACTTGAGAACAAGAATAGAGACAGCATCTCCCCTAAAAAAATAAAGTAGCAGCTACGGAAGAACTCCATCAGCAAGCAGGAGGAGCAAGGTGGGTCCCCATTTCGTATGGGTCGGAATGCGCGGTCCTGTAGGATTGCTAGCCACACATGAATGAAACAGTACAACAGCAATTTCCAATAGCTTCCATTCCTAATGGCTGTCATATAATCATTATCGACGCTCTCTGATATCATCGTCTCGTCGTCGACCATTTTCCCGTCATCTAAGCGGACCCATTTGCATTTTTGCAAAGGAATGCGAAGCACACTATATAGTGGAGTTGAGCGTGAACAGAAGCGTGCGCTACATATTGTAAAATACTCCCTCCGTTTCATATTAGTTGATTCTCAAATGGATGAATCTAGCTCTAAAATACGTCTAGATACATCTATTTGGAAGTCATCTAATATGGAACGGAGAGAGTAACTATTTAATAATTCACCAGCCAGCCAACAGGCATTCAAGAGTATGTACGGTTAGCATTTGTTGTATCAAATAAATACAAATTTGGATTATTATTTCGATATCCCCGTGTTTATGGCCACTGGGATGTTGGGAAACCAAAATCTATTTCAGACCCATAGGCCAAGACAGGCTAGTTACTTTATGGTCTACATGTACGTTTGAGCTACTGCTTACTTGTAAAATTCTAATAATGTAAACATAGGTAGCTTCACATGGTACATTTAACTCTTTCAGCATCTCCCATTTTCAACCTCATCAGGATGACAGTGTTCTGCTTGATCATATATGAGATCATATAACGTCACAAGCATGTCTTGGTGTATGCAATTTGCTTCTAATGCAGTCGTTAAGTTTAGGTGGATCAATCTTTATAGTACTATAGTTGAATCTGCACTTGTCACACCAGCATCTAGATTCCCTTTCGAAAATGAATTAAATCAATTTAACTAATTGATACCATATCATGATGATCTTGAAATTCATGAGTAGAAATTTGTTTTAATTAGTCCAATGTTTCCAATATAGTGTGCAAGATAGCGGAAACTAATATGGTATAAGAAATCGAAGTCTATTGCAATAGCTCCAAGGTCAAACCCCTCAAAGTCGCACAAAGCAGCACTATGGGGAGGAGAGGAGCCCTCACCCATTATCCATGCCCCCTTTGCCGCCAGAGGATCTGAAATCATTGAACATGCTTATAAATAAGTTATTTCTATAGATTAATCGAAAAGACAAATGAGATAGATGTTTTTTTTTGAATTAAAATACTGCAGGGGAAACCCCCACAGCTTATTTTATTGCCCCCATAAAATAATTGCAAGTATTTACAGAAAGAAAACTATTTACAAAAAAAAATCAAAGCAGATTGTCAAGCCATGATGACAAAGAAAATACAAGAGCCTCCTTCACCCTGAACTTAAGCAAGGTGACCTCATGGAAGAAAACAACCTTCCAGCCTCTGAAAGTAGGCCTTATGTTCTTGAAAATCCAATCATTCCTCTGTTTCCAAATTCCCCAGCAAGCCAAAATCACAATCTCAGTAAAACAAGGCCCAGTAAAATTGTTTTTGGCAGTAATCAAAGCATCAGTAAGGGAAGCAGACACCCATTTGATATGCAAATAATTCCATACCCTGGTGCTGAATTGGTAAGTAAAAAACAGATGCCTCCAATCCTCCAGAAGATGTGCAGGACATAAGACACAGTCATAATTATCAGTTACCTGCGACTTCCTCCTAAATAGCATTTTCCTTGTATTAATTCTGTCATGAAGGAGTAGTGATACGTCCATTTTGCATCACTATTTTACATCATAATTCATCTTTATTCATTAATATATTTCATATTATGATGCAATACTTATGTTATTTTATCTCATTTTGCATGTTTGGCAATTATTGGAGATGCATCCATCGGAGCCTGGAATCAGCTGGAAAAGTACCTGTCAAGACACCTGACTTCGGAAGCTCCATAAATTCCAGAAAAATTCGGAGATAAATATTATGGGAAATAATCCATGTAGCCAAAAGGGCGCCCGGAGGCGAGCTCCAGGGAGCAGGGGCGGCCCCCTACCGCGGGCCCACCATAGGGGGATCCCCCCCCCTCCGGGAGGGAAATTCCTCTGGCTGTGGTGCCGCCATCTCCACCGCGGGAATAAATTCAAGCACTATGGGTAACGACACTCCTTGGCTTGTTCCAAGCTTGGGGGAGTGCCCCGGTATCTTTATCTTATGTCTTTTATTTTTCACAGTCTTGTGAGTCGTATCATGAGTAGAGAAGTTATCTTGTAGTATGGTTTTGCATTGTGTCTTGTCACTCCTTGTGAGTCCTTTGTATCCGTTGGTGTGTGGTTTCCTATAATGGAATATAAATGAGAAGTATCTTTTATTCTTCTGCACTTTATATTTTATTATGACAATCTCTCTCATCTGCTGATCTTGTGGTAAGTAATGATTTGACATTGGGTGCATGAGTAGAAGTTTATTCGGTATTGATAAGCATGGTTTCGTTTAAATTGCAACAATTGCTTTGGTGCTTGAGTAGAGAAGAAGAATTTAATTGCAAATACACTATCTTGTATGTCTTACATGCTTGTGAACCTTCTAGCTCATACACCTTTGTATTAGATTTATTTCTGACAGTGATGATAAGCTTTATGTTGCATGTTTGACATGTTGTTTTTGATAGCATAGTTGATTTACATCTCTCAACACTCTTTGTTTGCTGTAAAGCCTTTCTAGCCTAAAGCCCTGTACTGAGTGTATGGTTCACTCGTGCATCCAATTCCTAAATTCAAACTTTCTTGCCAGCTGAGTCCACCATATCTACCTATGCATGGTATTTCTTTCCATTCCAAGTAAAATTGTCATGTGCTACCTTTAAAAAAATTCAAAAATACTTCTCTTTGTGCCTCTGTTTTTAAGCTCATGAGGGAGAAGTAGAGAGCTAGATATAACTTGTGACGAGCAAGGTTATTTCCCTCCTTTTTCACCCGGTGTCGATGGATTACGTCTTCACTTGAATCAACCCGAGAGCAGCTTAAGCAAAAATATAAATATAACTCACAATTCTTCTCCGCGCAATGCAAATCTGAGAAATCAGGCCAAACATTGGACAGTGGTAAAACCAAGGAGAAAGAGGAGCTTACTCGCTCCTCTAAAAACCATCTGCTCTCACAAGTCTAACAACCTTGCTTGTCATGGGGACTAGATAGCTTCTCTGTTGTGAAGCCGTTAACGGAAGCATGCACACCTCAAAATCATTTTACTTCTGTTTTAAAAACCAAAAAGGTCTAGCACATGACTAATCCCTGCTTCCCTCTGTGAAGGGCCTCTCTTTTACTTATTGTTGAGTCAGTTCACCCACTTCCTCGACCATCTACAAGCAAACCCACAGTGTTGAATTTTGATGTTAAGCAAGTATGATATCTACATTATGTCTTTTATGTCTCATATGATAGTTATTCATTTTTCTTATGTCAATTCTAACTCTTTTACAAGGATATAGCTTTGACGATTTGCAACTCGTGGGAAGATGACCGGATGGTTGAAGCATTTAAATGAATCTTTCTTGAAATATGGGCTGATAAGTATAATTGTTTCTTAAGCAGAGTCTCGTTTTGTCTTTGCTTAATAAGTTTCTGTCCTCTTTCAGCTTAACATGTTGTAGTTACATTACTTGTCTTCGAGAAGCTTTATGAGAGAGAGATTGTTGTTTAAGATATATTTGTGTTTGATGAGTAAATACTGATGCTTCATGTTCGTATTCTTTATTTATCGACACTTCACTCTATAAACATGTGGTCATGTTTACCGAGTTCAGTTTTCGCTTGGGGACAAGCGGAGTCTAAGCTTGGGGGAGTTGATATGTCCATTTTGCATCACTATTTTATATCATAATTCATCTTTATTCATTAATATATTTCATATTATGATGCAATACTTATGTTATTTTTATCTCATTTTGCATGTTTGGCAATTATGGGAGATGCATCCACCGGAGCCTAGAATCAGCTGGAAAAGTACCTGTCAAGACACCTGACTTCGGAAGCTCCATAAATTCCAGAAAAATTCGGAGATAAATATTATGGGAAATAGGAGCCAAAAGGGCGCACGGAGGTGAGCTCCAAGGAGCAGGGGCGGCCCCCTGCCGCGGGCCCACCCTAGGCCGCGGGTGGGACCTGCCCCTGGCCCCTGTGCCCCCCCTCCGGCTCCCCTTCGGCATATTACTTCCCTTTGACCTAAAAACGTCGGGGGTATCGAAGAGGAATTTTTCTGCCGCCTCCACGAGGCGGAAACCAGACAGAGAGAAGAAGAGCTCCGGCAGGGAGAAATCTGCCGGGGAATTTCCCTCCCGGAGGGGGGGGGGGGGAATCATCGACATCATCATCGCCATCACGCTGGGCATCATCGGGATCATCATCAACACCATCTCCATCATCAGCACCATCATCACCGTCACCGTCCCATCTCATCCCACTATAGCAATTGTCATTGTTTTGTTATTAGTTCATTGGAATCGTATCCCGGGTGTTGATTACAACTTGTAGTTGATGCTTGAGAGTTTTATCGGTGAATTTTCTTTACAATCAGATTGTTGCCCTTATTCATATCACCTCTGATCATGATCTATATGATGTCTTTTGATTAGTTCGTTTGGTTCTTGAGGACATGGGGAAAGCCTAGTTGCTAGTAATTGCATAATGTTGAGTAATATTTAATGGTTTGATTTATGTTGTGGTGTTATTCCTCTAGTGGTATCGTGTGAACGTCGACTACATGATACTTCACCTTTCAAAGGGCCTAGGGGAATGCATAGTGTATTTAGTTTGCTTATGGTAGGGTTGCAGGAGTGACAGAAACCTAAACCCCAATTTGTGAACTAGTGCACTAGGGAGCATAGGGTCTCGGAGTTTAAGGATGTGGTTAGGTTTTTATCTTAATTACTTTCTTGTAGTTGTGGATGCTTGCAAGGGGTTTAATCACAAGTATGTATTTGTCCAAGTAAGGGCGGTGCATTAGCATAGGTCCACCCACACAGCACTTTATCAAAACATTGAAGGTTAATCACCGGCGTGCAATGAAACTGGCTAGGCAGAAACTCCCATGTGTCCTCGAGAACGTTTTAATCTTCATAAGTAACACAACCGGCCTGTCCTTTGAGCTTAAAAGGATTGGGCTATTTGCTGCAATTATTGTATCACTCTTTTATTTACTTGTTCTTCATTTGTTCTTTAAATCAAAAATTAAAAAACATTTCTCTTTTAGTGCTTGCTGTGAAACCTTGCTGAAAATTACTTGTCAACACCTTCTGATCCTCGTTGGGTTCGACACTCTTACTTATCGAAAGGACTACGATAGATCCCCTATACTTGTGGGTCATCAAGACTCTATTCTGGCGTCGTTGCCGGGGAGTGTAGCGCTATTGGTAAGTGGAATTGGTAAGGAACTCTTTTATTGTAAGTGCTATTTTTATTTTTGCTTGTTACTTTGCTTCGTTATGGAGCACTCTTCACTTAATATGTTGTTTGAGAGTGACTCTGCCACCACACCTGTAGTGGATAAGAGTCCTCCGCTCTCTGAAATTGATCCATTTGAAATACCCATGGGAATTATTGATCATGTTGTGAGTAACCGTTATGCAGGGGATGGAACCATCCATTCAGGTTATCATTTGCTTTATATTAAAGATCTGTGTGAGCTATTTAAGATTGCAGGTATGTCTAAAGAGGTAATCATGAGGAAATTATTCTCAATATCACTAAAGGATAAAGCTATGGATTGGTATATGCTTCTGGATAATTCTCACTTGATGGATTGGAAAGAGCTTATGTCTCTCTTTTATTCTAAATATTATCCTCTTCATGAAATTCATCAAGATAGAAATTATATTTATAACTTTTAGCCACATGAAGGAGAAAGCATCGCTCAAGCTTGGGGGAGGTTGAAATCTTTAATGCTTAAATGCCCCAATCATAAGCTTCCTAATGATATAATTGTTAACAATTTTATGCGAGGCTGCCTCGCTATGATAAGGATATGCTTGATGCCTCTTCTCTTGGATCCTTTACAAACAAAGAAGTTAATGCTAAATGGGATTTAATTGAAAGAATTTATCACAATGCGGAAGATTGGGAGATCGACAAAGGTAAAGAATCAAGTAAAAATTATGAGTATGACTGCATTAAATCTTTCATGGAAACTGAACGTTTTAATATGCTTAGTACTAAGTTTGGGCTCGATTCTCAAATTGTTGTTGATCGTAAATCCTTTGCTGACCATATTAATATCCCAAAAGAAAAGTGGGATAAGTATCATGAACCATTTAAAGATGTTTGTAAAATAGATGTGCTTGCTAGTGATGATGTTCCTATTCAAACAGATGAATCTGTTTTACCTGCTGTTTACTTTGAAAAACCAACCTTTCCTATAAAAATTAAAGAACACTCAATAGTGGCTAGTGTGGTTAATAAAAGTGAAAGGAAAGCTTATGAACTGATGAACAACTTGAAATTGCCTCTCCAGTAGCTTTGGTTAAAGATCTTGTAACTGAGAACGTCGATGGAAGTTCTATTTATTTTTGTGAAGCTGCTACTAACATTGTTAGACAGGATAAAAGTGCAAAAGTTGTTGCTACTCCTATTGTCTCTGTCAAGATAGGTGATCATTGCTATATTATGGATTATGTGATATGGGTGCAAGTGCAAGTGCTATTCCATATACACTTTATCAAGAAATAATGCGCGAAATGGCGCCATGCGAGCTTGAGGATATTGATTTGAAGATTAAATTGGCTAATAGAGATGTCATCCACCCGGTGGGAATTGTCAGAGACGTTGAAGTCTTATGTGGTAAGGTAAAATATCCAACTGATTTCCTTGTCTTGGGGTCGGTTAAAGATAAATTTTGTCCTATCATATTTGGTAGACCTTTCTTAAATACTTGTAGTGCTGTTATAGATTTTAATAAAGAAAAGGTCTCTGTTCAATTCGCTGGAGAGCCGTATGAATTTAATTTTTCCAAATTTGGTAGACATCGTTATGATAAAGAATTACCTAATGAGGATCTTATTATTGAAAGAATTGCTTCTATTGCCGTGCCTCCTAATGATCCTTTGTAGCAATATATGGAGCAGCACGAGAATGATATGTTTATGCAGGAAAGAGAGAAAATTGATGAAGTCTTCTTTAGACAGCCGGATATTCTAAAGCATGATCTACCTGTGGAGTCTCTGGGGACCCAGACATCTCTAAAGGGAGATCCTGTTTTTGAATTAAAAGCTCTCCCAGACACTCTCAAATATACATATTTGGATGAGAAGAAAATATATCCTGTTATTATCAATTCTAACCTTTCAGTGAAAGAGGAGGAGCGATTATTGGAGGTCCTTAGGAAACATCGAGTTGCATTGGGATATACTCTTGATGATCTTCAAGGGATTTCTCCATCTATTTGTCAACATACAATTAATCTTGAGCCTGATGCGAATCCCGTTGTTGATCATCAACAAAGATTGAATCCAAAGATGAAGGATGTGGTAAGAAATGAGATACTCAAGCTTCTCGATGCAGGTATAATCTATCCTATTGCTGATAGTAGATGGGTTAGTCCTGTTCATTGTGTTCCCAAAAAGGGAGGTATGACTGTTGTTGCTAATGATAATAATGAACTCATTCCTCAAAGAACAGTTGTAGGGTATAGAATGTCCATTGATCATAGGAAACTTAATGAGGCTACTCGAAAAGATCATTATCCTTTGCCTTTTATTGATCAGATGCTCGAAAGACTGTCTAAGAATTCTCACTTTTGTTTTCTTGATGGTTATTCTGGTTTCTCTCAAATTGTTGTTAAATTTGAAGATCAAGAAAAAACTACTTTTACTTGTCCTTATGGAACTTATGCCTATAGACGTATGCATTTTGGTTTGTGTAATGCACCTGCTACTTTTCAAAGATGCATGTTTGCTATTTTTCATGGTTTTTGTGAGGAAATTGTGGAAGTCTTCATGGACGATTTCTCCGTCTATGGAACTTCTTTCGACAATTGCCTCTATAATCTTAACAAAGTTTTGCAGAGATGTGAGGAGACCAATCTTGTTCTCAATTGGGAGAAGTGTCATTTCATGGTAAATGAAGGCATAGTGCTTGGACATAAAATTTCTGAAAGGGGGATTGAAGTTGATAAAGCCAAAATTGAAGCAATTGAGAAGATGCCCTATCCAAGAGACATCAAAGGTATTCGTAGTTTCCTCGGTCATGCTGGTTTTTATAGGAGGTTTATTAAAGATTTTTCTAAGACGTCGCGGCCTCTCACTAATCTTCTTCAAAAAGATGTTCCATATGTTTTTGATGAAGATTGTAAGGAAGCCTTCGAGGTACTAAAAAGGGCTTTAATCACCGCTCCTATAGTTCAACCGCCTGATTGGAATTTACCCTTTGAAATTATGTGTGATGCTAGTGATTATGCTGTAGGGGTTGTCCTTGGCCAAAGAATCGATAAGAAGTTGAATGTAATTCATTATGCTAGTAAAACTTTGGATAATGCACAGAAAAATTATGCAACCACTGAAAAGGAATTTTTAGCGGTCGTTTTTGCTTGTGATAAATTTAGACAATATATTGTGGACTCTAAAGTAACTATTCATACTGACCATGCTGCAATTAAGTACCTTATGGAGAAGAAGGATGCTAAGCCTAGACTTATTAGATGGGTGCTTTTGCTGCAAGAGTTTGATTTGCATATTGTTGATAGAAAAGGTGCAGAAAATCCTGTAGCTGATAATTTGTCTAGAATGGAAATATTTCTCATGATCCCATCCCTGTAAATGATAGTTTCCCTGATGAACAACTTGCCGTCGTTAAGGTAACTTCTCATGATGCTCCTTGGTATGCTGATTATGCTAATTTTATTGTCTCAAAATTTTGGCCTCCAAGTTTTACTTATCAACAGAAAAAGAAATTCTTCTATGACTTGAGGCATTACTTTTGGGATGACCCACATTTATACAAGGAGGGAGCTGATGGAATCTTGAGGAGATGTATTCCTGAGCATGAACAGGAGGAGGTATTGAGGAAGTGCCACAATAGTGATTATGGAGGACATCACATAGGTGAAAGGACTGCACATAAGGTTCTTCAATCAGGTTTTTATTGGCCTACTTTATTTAAGGATGCTAAAAAGTTTGTTTCATCTTGTGATGAGTGTCAAAGGGTCGGTAACATTAGTAGACGTAATGAAATGCCTATGAATTATTCTCTTGTTATTGAACCTTTTGATTGTTGGGGGTTTGACTTTATGGGTCCTTTTCCCACTTCTCATGGTAATACTCATAATCTTGTTGCTGTAGATTATGTTACTAAGTGGGTGGAAGCTATACCAACTAAAAGTGCTGATCATAAGACCTCCCTAAAAATGCTTAAATAAGTTATTTTTCCTAGGTTTGGTGTGCCTAGATATCTTATGACTGATGGAGGATCTCATTTTATTCATGGAGCTTTTAGAAAGGTTTTAGCCAAGTACGATGTTAATCATAGAGTCTCCTCTCCGTATCATCCTCAAACTAGTGGGCAAGTTGAATTAACTAATATAGAAATTAAACTAATCTTTCAAAAGACCGTTAACAAGTCTAGGAAGAATTGGTCTAAAAAACTTAATGATGCTTTATGGGCCTAATAGAACTGCTTATAAAAACCCTATGGGTATGTCTCCTTATAAAATGGTTTATGGGAAGGCATGTCATTTGCCTCTTGAATTAGAACATAAAGCTTTTTGGGCTGTTAGACAACTTAATTTTGATCCTAATCTTGCCGGTAAAACTAGGTTGCTTAAATTGAATTCCTTGGATGAGTGGAGAAACGAGGGTTATGAAAGTGCTCGTCTGTTTAAGGAAAAAGTAAAGAGATGGCATGATAAGAGAATTTTGAAAAGAGAATTTAATGTTGGTGATAAAGTGCTTTTGTATAGGTCTCGTCTCAGATTTTTTGTAGGAAAATTACTATCAAAATGGGAGGGACCATTCATCATTGAGGAAGTTTATCACTCCGGAGCTATAAAGATTAATAATCTTGATGGGGACAAACCTCAAGTAGTGAATGGTCAGCGACTTAAGCACTACATCTCCGGTAATCCCTTGGAAAAGGATGCTGATGTTATTCAAGTGGTCTCTCCGGAAGAACTCATCGAAACCAAATACCGAAAAACTTCAGAATCAGCAAATGAATAGGTAACTGTTTCGGTAAGGAAAGTGTCTCGGAAAATTCCAGAAAATTTAAATTATTTATTTCTCGAAAATTAGGAAAATTCGGAGACTTGATGGAGTACGAGACGGACTCCGGGGGCAGAGGCGGCCCTCTGCCGTGGCTCCACCCCAGGCCGCGGTGGGGACCCGCCCCTGGCCCCTGGACACCGCCTCCGACTCTGCCTAGTCCCGTCGTCTTCCTTTTATTGCAAAAATTTTCGCTATATATTTCCCCGAATTTTTTGAGAAGCGTATCCTGTGTTTTCGTCATGTTCTTGTTTCGAGTTTTGTCTTGCCAGGGTCTCGAAAACTCTCCATCTAGATGTCTTCTTGCGGATCCAGTAGGGAAGATTACGCAGCAAGGCGCCTTCGTCGGATCCAACAAGACATTAATTGTGGACTTCATGAACTGGGCGATCGATGAGGAGATCGCCGCTAGGAAGGCGGAGCTGGAGCACAACATGCGGGAAGAAGTGAGAAGGGCAGCATCACGCCAACCGGGAGGAAGGGCAGAGAACCCAAGGCCAGGCAACACCACTTTTGTGGGATCCATTAACCCTCAACATGCTTATTCTCATGATGTTCCAGGGACAGTGCCGCAGCAGCAGGATCCCCATATTGCTCCATTGCTGTCGGAAGCTCATAGAGTGGCTGATCAGTTCTGCGGGCAGTTCCGTTGCTTGAAAGCGGAAGTTGCAATACTAGAGGCAGAGAATCTGGAGCTTCGCCGACGTCTTCAGTATTTCTTGATACCTCTGGCTGTGGTGCCGCCATCTCCACCGCGGGAATAAATTCGAGCACTATGGGTAACGGCACTCCTTGGCTTGTTCCAAGCTTGGGGGAGTGCCCCGGTATCTTTATCTTATGTATTTTATTTTTCACAGTCTTGTGAGTCGTATCATGAGTAGAGAAGTTATCTTGTAGTATGGTTTTGCATTGTGTCTTGTCACTCCTTGTGAGTCCTTTGTATCCGTTGGTGTGTGGTTTCCTATAATGGAATATAAATGAGAAGTATCTTTTATTCTTCTGCACTTTATATTTTATTATGACAATCTCTCTCATCTGCTGATCTTGTGGTAAGTAATGATTTGACATTGGGTGCATGAGTAGAAGTTTATTCGGTATTGATAAGCATGGCTTCGTTTAAATTGCAATAATTGCTTTGGTGCTTGAGTAGAGAAGAAGAATTTAATTGCAAATACACTATCTTGTATGTCTTACATGCTTGTGAACCTTCTAGCTCATACACCTTTGTATTAGATTTATTTCTGACAGTGATGATAAGCTTTATGTTGCATGTTTGACATGTTGTTTTTGATAGCATAGTTGATTTACATCTCTCAACACTCTTTGTTTGCTGTAAAGCCTTTCTAGCCTAAAGCCCTGTACTGAGTGTATGGTTCACTCGTGCATCCAATTCCTAAATTCAAACTTTCTTGCCAGCTGAGTCCACCATATCTACCTATGCATGGTATTTCTTTCCATTCCAAGTAAATTTGTCATGTGCTACCTTTAAAAAATTCAAAATACTTCTCTTTGTGCCTCTGTTTTTAAGCTCATGAGGGAGCAGTAGAGAGCTAGATATAACTTGTGACGAGCAAGGTCATTTCCCTCCTTTTTCACCCGGTGTCGATGGATTACGTCTTCACTTGAATCAACCCGAGAGCAGCTTAAGAAAAAATATAAATATAACTCACAATTCTTCTCCGCGCAATGCAAATATGAGAAATCAGGCCAAACATTGGACAGTGGTAAAACCAAGGAGAAAGAGGAGCTTACTCGCTCCTCTAAAAACCATCTGCTCTCACAAGTCTAAAAACCTTGCTTGTCATGGGGACTAGATAGCTTCTCTGTTGTGAAGACGTTAACGGAAGCATGCACACCTCAAAATCATTTTACTTCTGTTTTAAAAACCAAAAAGGTCTAGCACATGACTAATCCCTGCTTCCCTCTGTGAAGGGCCTCTCTTTTACTTATTGTTGAGTCAGTTCACCCACTTCCTCGACCATCTACAAGCAAACCCACAGTGTTGAATTTTGATGTTAAGCAAGTATGATATCTACATTATGTCTTTTATGTCTCATATGATAGTTATTCATTTTTCTTATGTCAATTCTAACTCTTTTACAAGGATATAGCTTTGACGATTTGCAACTCGTGGGAAGATGACCGGATGGTTGAAGCATTTAAATGAATCTTTCTTGAAATATGGGCTGATAAGTATAATTGTTTCTTAAGCAGAGTCTCGTTTTGTCTTTGCTTAATAAGTTTCTGTCTTCTTTCAGCTTAACATGTTGTAGTTACATTACTTGTCTTCGAGAAGCTTTATGAGAGAGAGATTGTTGTTTAAGATATATTTGTGTTTGATGAGTAAATACTGATGCTTCATGTTCGTATTCTTTATTTATCGACACTTCACTCTATAAACATGTGGTCATGTTTACCGAGTTCAGTTTTCGCTTGGGGACAAGCGGAGTCTAAGCTTGGGGGAGTTGATACGTCCATTTTGCATCACTATTTTATATCATAATTCATCTTTATTCATTAATATATTTCATATTATGATGCAATACTTATGTTATTTTATCTCATTTTGCATGTTTGACAATTATGGGAGATGCATCCACCGGAGCCTAGAATCAGCTGGAAAAGTACCTGTCAAGACACCTGACTTCGGAAGCTCCATAAATTCCAGAAAAATTCGGAGATAAATATTATGGGAAATAAGCCATGGAGCCAAAAGGGCGCACGGAGGTGAGCTCCAGGGAGCAGGGGCGGCCCCCTACCGCGGGCCCACCCTAGGCCGCGGGTGGGACCTGCCCCTGGCCTCTGTGGCCCCCCTCCGGCTCCCCTTCGGCATATTACTTCCCTTTGACCTAAAAACGTCGGGGGTATCGAAGAGGAATTTTTCCGCCGCCTCCACGAGGCGGAAACCAGACAGAGAGAAGAAGAGCTCCGGCAGGGAGAAATCTGCCGGGGAATTTCCCTCCCGGAGGGGGAGGGGGAATCATCGACATCATCATCGCCATCACGCCAGGCATCATCGGGATCATCATCAACACCATCTCCATCATCAGCACCATCATCACCGTCACCGTCCCATCTCATCCCACTATAGCAATTTTCATTGTTTTGTTATTAGTTCATTGGAATCGTATCCCGGGTGTTGATTACTACTTGTAATTGATGCTTGAGAGTTTTATCGGTGAATTGTCTTTACAATCAGATTGTTGCCCTTATTCATATCACCTCTGATCATGATCTATATGATGTCTTGTGATTAGTTCGTTTGGTTCTTGAGGACATGGGGAAAGCCTAGTTGCTAGTAATTGCATAATGTTGAGTAATATTTAATGGTTTGATTTATGTTGTGGTGTTATTCCTCTAGTGGTATCGTATGAACGTCGACTACATGATACTTCACCTTTCAAAGGGCCTAGGGGAATGTATAGTGTATTTAGTTTGCTTATGGTAGGGTTGTAGGAGTGACAGAAACCTAAACCCCAATTTGTGAACTAGTGCACTAGGGAGCGTAGGGTCTCGGAGTTTAAGGGTGTGGTTAGGTTTTTATCTTAATTACTTTCTTGTAGTTGTGGATGCTTGCAAGGGGTTTAATCACAAGTATGTATTTGTCCAAGTAAGGGCGGTGCATTAGCATAGGTCCACCCACACAGCACTTTATCAAAACATTGAAGGTTAATCACCGGCGTGCAATGAAACTGGCTAGGCAGAAACTCCCATGTGTCCTCGAGAACGTTTTAATCTTCATAAGTAACACAACCGGCCTGTCCTTTGAGCTTAAAAGGATTGGGCTATTTGCTGCAATTATTGTAGCACTCTTTTATTTACTTGTTCTTTATTTGTTCTTTAAATCAAAAATCCAAAAACATTTCTCTTTTAGTGCTTGCAGTGAAACCTTGCTGAAAACTACTTGTCAACACCTTCTGCTCCTCGTTGGGTTCGACACTCTTACTTATCGAAAGGACTACGATAGATCCCCTATACTTGTGGGTCATCAAGTAGCCAAGCAAAGAATTTATGCTTGGACTGGCACTTACTTCTCCATATCCAACGTGAAGGGACATGATTGGCAATATGAGCAAAGTGTTGCCTATAGACCAGGCTTGGCTTAAAAGTACCTGTCCCAAGAATACAATTCCATCTATCAGAGTCTTGCCCAGAAAGGGTCACCCCCTGTAAGTCCAACTCAAGCAACATTAGTTCATCATAAGCCTCCACAGATAATGGCATGTAGAAATTGTCAGTTCTGTCTCCACTAGCCATGAACTGTGCCACTGACTGTTCCTTATCCAAAACAAAAGAAAACAGTCTTGGATACCTCTGTTCCAATTTTTCGTCTCCCCATAAATCAGACCAGAACATAATAGATGTACCAGAGCCAACTATTGCCTTTGTGATTACTCTATAAGCAGTAACTAAAGCAAAAATTCCTTTCCACCAAAAGGACCCAGAAGTGACAACTGCATGTGGGACTGAGTTGTAATAATATGCATCTCTGATTAGATGAACCCAGGGGGTGTCCTCATTATTATAAAACTTGTGTAATTGCTTAAGCAACAAGGCCCTATTCTGGGCCCTCAAATCAATTATGCCCAAACCACCTTTTTTCTTGGGCTTACAAACCATCTTCCATGATGCCAGAGAGTTAACTTTCTCCTTATCCTTTCTCTTCCATAAACAATGTCTTCTGGCTCTATCAATCACCTCAATTACCCCCACAGGTATAACCAGAGAGAGCATATAATAGGTCGGCAAGGATGACCGTACATAGTTAACTAACACCAATCTATCACCATATGACAGAAAAGATGCAGTAGCTGACAACCTTCGTTCCACTATTTCAATCAACGGGGAGAAATCCTTCACTGCTGGTTTGGTAGTACCCATTGGTAATCCCAAAGAGGTGAAAGGCATACTACCAACCTTACACTCCATGAAATCAGCCAGTTGTATCACCTCAGCCTGAGGCACATTTATCGGCACCAAAGAAGATTTATGATAATTTACATTAAGACCTGTGAACTGTGCATATGACTGAAGAATATCATTAAACACTTTCAAATCTTGTTTATTGACAGGGAGCACCACTATAGTATTATCAGCATATTGGACTATAGGATATGAAGTTCTGATTGGAATTGGAGAATTCAGCAACCCATCTCTATAAGCTTTATTCACTAAGGTTTGCAATAAGTCAGCTCCTTCCACAAAAAGCAGGGGAGAAAGTGGATCTCCTTGTCTAACTCCTCTCTTACAAACAAAAGGTTTGCTTGGGACACCATTAAGTAACACTGAAGAGGAACCATAGGACAGAATTTCTTGCACCCAGGAGATAAATAAGGAAGGGAAACCTTTTGCTCTCAAGACCTGCAAGATTGCACTGTGATCTAGAGTATCAAAGGTCTTCTCAAAATCAATTTTGAAAATCAGCACCTTCCTTTTAGACTGCTGGCATTGGAATAGGAATTCAAAAGACCAGGCTAAACAGTCTTGTATTGTTCTTCCCTTTATAAATCCATACCGATTATCATGTATTAGTGTGGTAATGATCTGCTGAAATCTATTGTCCACAAGCTTTGTATGGAATTTGAGACAAGTGTTAGTTAAAGATATAGGTCTAAAATCATTAACACTTTCTGGACTTTGCACCTTAGGAATCAAAGTGATGTATGACCCATTAATGCTCTCCAAGGAAGACTGTCCAGTATAAAAATCATTGCATAACTTAAAAAAAATCCTCTTTCACAATATGCCAACATTTCTTAAGAAATAAGCCATTAAAGCCATCTGGGCCTAGAGCCTTATCAGTCTTCATATGCTTAACTATTCCTTCAATCTCCTCAATAGAGAAAGGCTCAACCAGTCCATCAAGACCCCCAACTTCATGAACAATTGTTGATAGGTCAAAAGGCTGAGCTGTGGGAATCGTAACACCCATTCTCCCTTTAAAGCTTTGCCAAAAGGCAGCAGCCTTTTGCTGGTGATCAACTAGGATGGCACCATCTAAATTCTTAATCTCAGCAATCGTATTATGTCTATATCTCTCTGTTGCTTTCGCATGAAAACACTTTGTATTTTCTCCTCCAAGCTGAACCCATCTCATCGTACACCTCTTCTTCCAATAATCTGACTGCTTAAGCAAAATTCTCTTAAGATGTGTTTTGACAATATTTGTGAAATTAAACTCTGGCCTGCTCAAAAACCTCTCTTCCTCAAGTTGATCCATGAAAAAAATAACTGCATTATAATTGGCAATCAAAATTTTAAGTTGAGATAGGGTTCTGCCCCAGGACTTTAGCTCATGTGTTAGTTTTTTGAATTTAGCTATAAGAATATTTGCACTGGATTTTGCATGGACTGGCATCTCCCAAACCTTCTGCACCAGTTCCAAGAAGCCAGGTTGATGGACCCTGTGATTCTCAAATCTAAACACTTGAGCCTTAGGGATAGAAGTTGAAATTGTGACCACACAAGGCACATGATCTGAAGTAGGTTTAGCTAGAGGATGGACCATTGTATTAGGATATTTTAGTGTCCATTCACAACTGGTAAAGAACCAATCCAGTTGCTCTAACAAAGGCTGACCTTGCATATTTGACCAAGTGAAACTTCTTCCTTTCAAAGGTAACTCAACCAGGCCTAAGTAACTGATGATCTCATTGAAAATAAAAATGTCATTCATGTCAGCACCAGGCCTATTTCTGTTGTCCAAGGAGCGAATGAAATTAAAATCCCCCACCAGAAGCCAAAGTTCATGGGCTTGGATAGGCAAATCATGAAGCCATTGAACAAAATCATCTCTCTCTCTGGGCCTCTACATGGGCCATAAACATTAACCAAAGTCCATTGTTCCTTAGTGTGCTTGGAGGAGAACTCAATTTTAATAGCTGATCGATTAACTTCCATTAAAGTCCCCTCGAAGATTGCACTATTCCACAATAAAATGAGACCACCAGAAGCACCAACTGATGAGATAGATGTTTTAGTATAGTTTGGTACAAAAGAATCACTAGAAATTGATTGAAAACTAAATAGATTTGACCAGTGGCGAAACTAGCATCTGGCAAGCTTTGGCTTGTGACATACGTAATAAATTTGTATATTTTACATAGTATGTATGGGTAATTGTGATAGATCTGTTAATTTTGCATAGTACCTATTCATCCCGCCACACCTAAATTTTGATTCTACATCCGCTATTGGATTAGACAGTGTACATATACAAGTAAATGACCAGTCAAAGCGAATCACAAGCGGGCTTGCTCCTGCTCGTGCTTACTCACTCTTTTGCTTGGTTTGAAGGCCAAGAAGGAAAACACAACGAGCTGCAATTAACTTGCCCTTTCGAGCGACCGAGCACTGCTATCTTACAAGAATTGTGTTCATGTGTTGTAGCTGCTTTGCTGCTATAAAACACGTGTGCGACCACTTCTAATATTCTACCATTCGACCTCGTGTATAAAATTGTGATCTCGCTTAACCTGTCAAGAGCGCCACATCCTGAAACCTCCACGTAGATGCACATGTGCCGCCAAGTAGAAAACAGGTGGCATGAGAATAAGAATATGCATCTCGCCTCTCAAAAAGAATAAGTAGCATCTACAGAAGGAGTACTCGTCTAGTCCGAATTGAAAGTGAGAGGAGCGAGGTGGGTCCACATTACACATGGTTCAGAATGCACGGTCTTGCACGATTTTTTTAGAAAAAAAAAGCTAACACCGGGTGGACACTACCGGAAAATCGAGATTTGCCGTGTGAACCAATCTTTGCCGTGAGCAGTCCGGACTGCGGAACACGGCAAAGAAATATATGCCGTGCGAGGATACAAGGACTCACGGCAAAGAAATAAATCACGGCAAACAAAAACGACAACACACGGCAAAGAAAACCACACGGCAAAACGTGAATAATGCACATGGCAAAGTCAGCCCTCTCGGCAAAGATTCTTTACCGTGTGTCTTACCATTTGTCACGGCAAAAAATTTGACCAAAATTTGCCACCGGTCCTCAACATTTCGCGGGAAAACATTTCCCGTCGCGCGCATCGTTCCCGCGTCCTAAAAAAAATCGCGGGAACCTCTTTGCCGTGAGGGCAGCACGAGGCGCACGGCAAATAAAATCTATGCCGTGTGTTCTGTCCCTCGGCTCACGGCAAAGATAATCTTTACCGTGTGCACTTGTCCACAGCACACGGCAAACAATTAATTTTCCCCCTCTTCCATTTTCATCGTTGTTTCCGTAGACTTGTTTTGTTTCATTTCTTGTTAATGCTTATAATACACTGATTTACTTGAATCAATTATGTTTTTGATTATTTATATAACCCTCCGGTGGTAGTGCGGGCCGCATGCGTCGTCGCAACCTTGATAGTGGAACCGGCGCCGAGAGGGGTAGACACATTAGGGCAAAGCACTCAACATAGGTACTCTGCATAGATGAGAACACACACATGAAATAAGTCCAATGCAAGCTTTGTTGGGATTCCGACGCTCCGGACCCCCGCTACGGCGAAACCCTAGACCCGCTGGAAAAAAGTCCAGCCTGTCGATCTACCCCTTTGACCGGCGCCGAGAGGGGGTAGACGCATGAACTTTTTTGCTTCTTTGTGTTAGGTTGGTACATAGGACCAATGGGAACCAACATTCCATGTGTTCCGTCACATGATTCCGTGCCCGGCACCCGAAACGGGAGTTTCCACCTTAAGTGTCGGAACTTAGTACGGAGGAGGTAGGGTTCGTGATGCGGGTCGCACCTCGGAGCCGTATCTTGGTTCCCGCAACCTACCAACACACTCTTATACATATATTAGGTACCAATGCAAGCTTTGGTGGGATTCCGACGCTCCGGACCCCCCGCTACGGCGAAATCCTACACCCGCTGGAAAAAAGTCCAGCCTGTCGATCTACCCCTTTGACCGGTGCCGAGAGGGGGTAGACGCATGAACTTTTTTGCTTGGTTGTGTTAGGTTGGTACATAGGAACAATGGGAATCAACATTCCATGTGTTCCGTCGCATGATTCCGTGCCCGGCACCCGAAACGGGAGTTTCCACCTTAAGTGTCGGAACTTAGTACGGAGTAGGTAGGGTTCGTGATGCGGGTCGCATCTCGGAGCCGTATCTTGGTTCCCGCAACCTACGAACACACTCTTATACATATATTAGGTACCAATGCAAGATTTGGTGGGATTCCGACGCTCCGGACCCCCGCTACGGCGAAACCCTACACCCGCTGGAAAAAAGTCCAGCCTGTCGATCTACCCCTTTGACCGGCGCCGAGAGGGGGTAGACGCATGAACTTTTTTGCTTGGTTGTGTTAGGTTGGTACATAGGAACAATGGGAATCAACATTCCATGTGTTCCGTCGCATGATTCCGTGCCCGGCACCCGAAACGGGAGTTTCCACCTTAAGTGTCGGAACTTAGTACGGAGTAGGTAGGGTTCGTGATGCGGGTCGCATCTCGGAGCCGTATCTTGGTTCCCGCAACCTACCAACACACTCTTATACATATATTAGGTACCAATGCAAGCTTTGGTGGGATTCCGACGCTCCGGACCCCCGCTACGGCGAAACCCTACACCCGCTGGAAAAAAGTCCAGCCTGACGATCTACCCCTTTGACCGGCGCCGAGAGGGGGTAGACGCATGAACTTTTTTGCTTCTTTGTGTTAGGTTGGTACATAGGACCAATGGGAACCAACATTCGATGTGTTCCGTCGCATGATTCCGTGCCCGGCACCCGAAACGGGAGTTTCCACCTTAAGTGTCGGAACTTAGTACGGAGTAAGGGGGGTTCGTGAAGCGGGTCGCACCTCGGAGCCGTATCTTGGTTCCCGCAACCTCCCAACACACTCTTATACATATATTAGGGACCAGTGCAAGCTTTGGTGGGATTCCGGCGCTCCGGACCCCCGGTACGGCGAAACCCTACACCCGCTGGAAAAAAGTCCGACCTGTCGATCTACCCCTTTGACCGGCGCCGAGAGGGGGTAGACGCATGAACTTTTTTGCTTGGTTGTGTTAGGTTGGTACATAGGACCAATGGGAACCAACATTCGATGTGTTCCGTCGCATGATTCCATGCCCGGCACCCGAAACGGGAGTTTCCACCTCTAAGTGTCGGGACTTACTACGGAGTAAGGGGGGTTCGTGAAGCGGGTCGCACCTCGGAGCCGTATCTTGGTTCCCGCAACCTCCCAACACACGTTTGTTTGCCGTGTGTATTTTGACGCAGGTACACGGCAAAGGAGAAATCTGTGCCGTGAGTTCTTCAGAGGGACACATGGCAAAGCAGAAAAAGGTGCCGTGCGTTTTTTAGAGGGACACACGGCAAAGCAGAAAAAGGTGCCGTGCGGGCAGAGGGAGGCTCACGGCAAAGAAATGGTCCCTCGTTGACCAAGTTCTGACACGCACTGACACATATTTTGTGCCGTGACCATAGGCAGACACACGGCAAACACTTTGCCGAGTATTTTTCCGGAAAGTACACGGCAAATGTTCTTTGCCGACGGAAACATTGCCGTGTGAGTCCTCACGGCACATCCTTTGCCGTGTTCCGGGAGGCCTCTGCCGTGTATTTTTGCCTCACGGCAAAATATTCATTTCCGGTAGTGGGACGTACAACTGTGATTCCCAATAATTCCCATTCCGAATGACTACCATAATAAATATCGATGCTATCCGATAACATCGCGTCGTCGATCCTTTTCCCTGCCATCCCAGCCCACCCATTTGCATTTTTGCAAAGGAAAGAAAAGCACATTATATAGACGAGCTGAGCGTGGACGGGATGCCTTTACTCATGCTATGATAAAATAATTCTGTATTAATAATTCACCAGCAAGGCAACAACAGACATTCAAGTTGGTGTACGATTACTGGTGGTTGTATCAAATGAACACAAATTCGGATTATTATTTCGATATCCCCATATTTATGGCTAATGGGATGTTGCCAAACCGAAATCTAGTTCAGACCCACAGGCCAAGACCGGCGAGTTACTTTATGGTCTCTATATGTACTATTGAGCTACTGCGTACTTAAAATAAAATTCTAATATGTAAGCATAGGTAGTTACGCTAGTGCATGTTCTGCTAGGATAGACCAATTCAACTTACACGAGTACAGTTATTATCATGGTATATTTGTCTCTTCCAGAATCTCCCTTTTTCAACTTCATCAGGGATGGCAATGTTCTACCCAGTCATATATCGTTCAGTAACATACATCGTCAGAAGCATGTATTACTGTATGCAATATTTGCTTCTAATGCGGCCGTTAAGTTCAACTGGATCAATATGTATAGTACCATAACCGCATCTTCATTTGTCACCAGCATCTCAACTCCCTGTAGAAATGAATTAAATCAATTTAACAAACGTTTGTTTTAATTATTCCACTGTTTTCAATATAGTGTGCAAGATAGTAGAAACTAATCTTGTACCAGAAATCAAAGTACGTCTATTGCAAATTTGCAATAGATCCGGCCGGAGGCCAAACACCTCAAAGTCGCACTAATCGACGCTGTAGGAAAGGTGCCCTCGCCTATCGCCCATGCTCCCTTTGCTGCCAGAGGATCTGAAATCATTGAACATGCTTTCCATTTTCAATGCCTCATCAATGCCCGGCAGCTTCTCATGTGAGATGTGCATGACATTGGAATTATTGGCGTCGATGTAATTAATTAGAACAGACTAGGAAAGTGTGTGGCTGTCGCAGACGGCGGTGAGTAAAGAGTTTGTCCTTCCTTGAATGAGAGGTGCCACAGGAGCGGATCCATCAGTCACAACCGCAGTGCTTCTCATGGGTGTAAAGGTCGGCGAGGAGACAAGACCTCTTGATGTTACAAAAGTGGTAGGTGAGGCTCTTGTTATGATGCCTCTCAGCTATATATGGTACAAGCAGTATAAGCTCCTTGTCGTCATCTCCGAAACAAACAAGAAGTGTCAGGGCTTGGAGAGGAGGTCAGGTGTCTTATACAGCTCATTGTGGTTGCGCATGTATATGGAAGGTTAGCGTCGTGCTAGAAGTTCTAGCCAAAGACCATACTACATGCGTACAAAAGTTCTAGCCAAAGACCATACATGCGTACAAAAGTTCTAGCCAAAGACCATACATGCGTACAGGGGGAGGGAGGGGTGGCAGGATATCATTGTTTTCGATCTAGACTGTCGCGTTGGTCGTTGGTCCGCCTTTATCCCCTCCTATGTGCGGTGAGAGACGTCACATGTGGCGTTCCACTACGGAGTTGAGTCGGCGTGGTCCATCTCCTCACCAACACAACGGGTGGGGGCGGGGTTGCCATGTCGCCAATGCGACACTAGTGGCTCACAACTGTTTCCAATGGATGTTGGGTTCCGTGACCATAGTGTCGCTCTGTAGTAGTATAACTAGTGGAAAAACAAGCTCTAGTACCGGTTTCAGAGAGCCTATAGTACCGGTTAGGCAACCGGTACTAATTAATCGGTACTAAAGGCCCCAACCTTTAGTACCGGTCTAGTCTGGAACCGGTACTACAGAGGCCTCCACGTGGGCTGGCCGGGAGCCTCAGGGCTGGAGACCTTTGGTACCGGTTCGTAACAGGAACCGGTACCAAAGGGTTGGGACCGTAAACCTGCATTCTCTGCCGCGGCAGAGAATTGTGCATTTCTCTGCCGTGCCAGAAACGCAGAGAATCCAGGGTTTATAGGGTCTGTATTTGGACCGTTCGTTGTACCAGTATCGCTTCGATGCGCCAGAAACGCGTTTGGAATATATAAGATATCTACATGAAGATCAATTTGATGCATATCAACTTGGTGCATATATATAACAAAAGTAATTAATTACATAAGATCGCAAATTAAGTAGTACTCTCCGCGAGACATACAATATATTACATGTTCCTAGCTCACTATTACATTGAGGCATACTATATTGAAACAAGGTGGTACTCTCTGGAAGGAGGTATGACTTCCCGAATGAAAAATCCCGCCAATTCCTCGCTAATTGCTTGGAAGCGGATCTTTCGGGGGAGCTTCTCCCGCTTTCTTGCCAACTGCAAATGAATGAGATCGAAATGAATACATTGAGTCATGTGTATATGTATGTATCAAATCATAATAAAACAATTATGACTCAGCAGAACTGATGGTAACAAAATAAATTTGTGAATATTGTTTACGTACCTCTTTATTGAATTTACTATTCGCTCTCTCGTTGACAATCTTATGAATGTTCTCACAAACATAGTAACCACATAGATTAGTCCCCTGTGGTTGTTGCTCGCATTTCTGTATAAGAATATAATTCAATCAAACAATAATCAAGTATGATAAATGTGTGTGGACGTAGCTAGGTATATAGTAGTACTTACTCTCGGACACCATATCAGCTTCAGTTTCCATCCACCTTCCGGATCTTCTGTGATGAACGTTTCCCATACGCTGCCCGACAAAGAAAATCAATAAAAGAGTTGACATCATCAAATTAACGATGAAGCCGATAAGAATTAATTAAAATTACCTTTTGAGCATATCAAAACAGTGCTTGTACTTTAGAGGCTTTGTGGTTAGTGAGTCATAAACTAGAACTTCTCCATCGTGCATTTTAATGACGATAAGAATATAGTGGAAGCTGCGCACGTTTAAATATGCAGTGTCATAGATATAACTCATTACTTAAAATTTTAACATCTGGCCAAAGTATTCAAATAATGACGATAAAGAAGACAGTAACACTCACTCGAACAAGTAAGGCCAAAGTATTTGTTTTTTGTCACGTTGTCGCTTCAAAAACCTTAGCAAAGTCGCCGGTGTATCCTTGTTATGCAGGGATCCGTTATGGTTACTTGATGCATTGTCTCCGCGTCAATGAACCCAATGTCGTTGATATCATCCCTTTTGCATTCGAGCATCTTCAATCTGCATAATATAGCGCACAAAAGATTAAATTGAGGACAATTGCAGAAAATGAACGAACTGAGCTTAAGACTTCTCAAATTACATAAATAAATCACTTACAGACAATAGCAACTGAGCAACGATTTGTCGATGGCCAGGAGATTGTATAACTGAAAAAGTTCCTTGAAGTCAACGGACACAGCGTATTCTTGGAAGTAGTGCTCCTCCTTAACTCTCACCATGATAGAATCGAACCCGTCCTTTGCACTATTCAAGTACCAGCTATGCAGTTGGCGCATTCTTGTTGGTAGGGCGCGGACATTCTCGACCAAATTATTCCCTTGAACAAATTGATATGCTACTTCAAGTAAGGCGTCATCGGTACCGGTTGTTTGTTGTTGACGACTTTGAATGGCCTTCTCGTCAAACACCTTGAGAGGGGGGACCGATTGAACGGGTTGTTCTCCGAGCTGGGGAACTTGTTTCCTTTTATTTGACTCGACCACCTGTTTCCCTTTTTCCACTTGGATCACTGGTTCCCCTTTTTGCACCCTGACCATCTCGTCATATGACCTTTCAATAGAACGCGTATAGTCTGATGACACGGTTCAGGATCATATAGATTCTCCACGATACGCACGACTTTCACTGGATCTAGCGTCTTCACAAAAGGTATCTCTTGCACTTTCTTAGCAAAATGGGCATCCACCTGGGCTTGAACGATGGCCTTGTTTTCCTCTTCAGATCTTTCCCAAGGTAACTTCTCAAGAGGCGGCCGTGTTCTCTCCAATCTAGGCATCTTCCTAGGCGGCGAACCGTTCCGCTTAACGGGCGCTCTCTTACGCGGAGGTAACCGAGGTGGTGGACTCGCGCTGGCCCCCCCCTCCGGTAGGTGTGGACTTTGTTGCTCATGTGGACTGCTACCACGAGGAGTCGATGGCCCTTGCTGCTCATGTGGACTGCTACCACGAGGAGTCGATCGCCCTTCCTGCTCATGTGGACTGCCAGCAGGAGTAGTCGATGGCCCTTGCGGCTCATGTGGACTTTGTTGCACATGTGGACTTCTACCACGAGGAGTCGGTGGCCTTGGCACGGGGCCTGAAAAGACGATGTATTGTTTTTTCCAGAGGGCGAAACCGCGCTTGACATCGCCCAGTGTCTTCTCCTCGTCACCTCCAGGATGATCAAGATCCATTGTTTCATAAGTAGGCACAATGTCATCCACCCCGACAAGAGCACAGTCAGCTGGAATGGGCTGATGATGGTGCGTTGCTCCATCTTGTTGTGGGTAAACATAGCCGACCGCCACCTTAACGGACATGTTCCTTATTGGCACATGTAGCTCGCACTCTGTCTTCTCCGTGACATAATCCACGGGGTAGCTTGCTACACATCCTTCAAGATGCGAGGAACCCACGCTGCTTTTCGGCTGAGATGGGGCGGCATCGGCTTGAGGATCTTCTATAAGAAGCTGCTGATCAGGTGCCCTCTGCCGACTAGTTGAGTCTGTTAGATTCTGCTCCAGCTGCTGCACCCTAAGTTCCAATGTCGATAATCGATCAGCGCACTTCTTCTTCGTTCTCGAACGGCTTCTATAACTGTCTGCACACTCCGGCCACGCATCCTTCATGGTGAGACATGGGAGGGTTCGTACTCGTCCAACGTGTTCTGGATTCCCCAGAGCTAGTGTCAACTCGTCATTCTCTCTATCGGGAATGTACACTCCCTTTCTAACCTTATCTACTGCATCTTCAAGCTCCTTGGCGATTTTTTCAATTTTCGTCTTCCATTTACCCTTTGCAACGATTCGCCCTGTCTTTGGGTCCAGCCCTGCCCCATGCACGTACAACCAGAACTTGGACCGCTCGGGCCAGTCGTATGTCTGTGGCATGACCCTGTTTTTCAACAGTTCAGCTTCATATGCTTTCCACTTAGGAATGGCACTCTTGTAGCCACCTAACCCCAATTTATGAAAATATTGCTTCTTCTTAGCATTTTCTACATTTATGGCTGATCGGGCCTTATACTCTGACGAGCTCCTATACGCCTTAAATGCGGGCCAGAGGGCTTTTAGCTTCTCAAATCTTCCAGTGAATTCTGGACCTTCAGGTCCATAGTTGTCCCATAATTTTTTCTTCCAGGTCTGGAATTGTACGGCCATCTTCTTAAAAGTCCATTCCTTGAGCTTCTTCGTCTGGCCTTCCGTGAAGCCTACCGGTAGGTTGAAGTATGGCAGCAGACTCCCCCAAAGTACCTCTTTTGTAGCGTCGCTGACGTAACTAGCTTCATCGCCAACCCCCGCCTTCTTCGGCTTATGCCAATCTGGAATGGTGATCGGTACAATGTCCCTAACAAGAACTCCAGCTTGACTTATAAATTTTTTGACGTTCTCTGCTGGTTCCACCGGTTCGCCACTAGCCTTAAATGCGGTGAGGGATAATTTAGCCTCGCCCGATAGAGGTTTCGTCGGGCCTCGAGGACCTTGCTTTTTAGCAGATTTGCTCGATGATCCAGAAGGCTAAAATAAAAAAGGTTCGTTAATAAGTGCAATACAAATAAATCAATGCATCTACTGATATAGCATTGCCATAATATACACCTTGCCGGAGTTTGTTAAGGGCACTTCGTCGACCCTTCTTTCTTCCGACTCAAGTCCTTCACCGGAGTCGTTCAGAAATTGTGTGGTTAAGTCTTCGCCATTGTCATCCTCATATGGTCGGGCATTATTATATATCACTTGTTGCACCAAATCTTCTTCCTCCTCATTTCGGATGAAGGGGGGGGAGTCCGGATCCATAGCTCAATGTCACTACAAAATTTTAAATAGCAAATTCACTTGGCAAATTTGAAATAGAAAATTTTAAATAGCAATTCACTACAAAATTCTAACACTAATATTTTAATACTAATAATTCTAATACTAATATTCTAATACTAATATTCTATTCTAAAAATTCTAATAATTCTAATACTAATTTTAAATAGCAATTCACTACAAAGTTCGCCAGTAATATTCTATTCTAAAAATTCTAATAATTCCAAGTACTAAAAAAAACTAATATCTAAGTACTTAAAAATTCTAAGTACTAAAAAAACTAATATCTAAGTACTTAAAAATTCTAATAATTCTAAGTACTAAAAAAACTAATATTTAAGTACTTAAAAAAACTAATATCTAAGTACTTAAAAAACTAATAATTCTAAGTACTTAAAAATTCTAATAATTCTAATACTAATTTTCTAGTGTTTCTATTTACTTAAATTTATATGTAACAATATTGAGACATTTGTAAATAAGTAAAAATAACAATAACCACTAAGAAAAAAAAACAAAAAAAAAACTAGTACCTGCCTCTATCGAGGTCACCGAAGTGGAGGCGCGTGGAGACGGCCGGAGGCGGAGGCGGAGGCGCGTGGTGGAGGCGAGGTGGTGGAGGCGGAGGCGCGTGGTGGAGCAGGGGCAGGGGCCGGCGGCGCACGGAGGTGGAGGGGCAGGGGCCGGCGGCGCACGGAGGTGGAGGGGCAGGGGCCGGCGGCGCACGGTGGTGGAGGCAGAGGCGCGTGGTGGGGCCGGCGGCGCACGGAGGTGGAGGGGCAGGGGCCGCCGGCGCACGGAGGTGGAGGCGTTCGGGGCCGGCGCGCGGCGCACCGAGGTGGAGGCGCAGGGGCGTGCAGGCGGCGGCGCAGGGGCGTGCAGGCGGCTGCGCAGGCGGCGGCGCAGGGGCGTGCAGGCGGCTGCGCAGGCGGCGGCGCAGGGTGCGAGGGAGCGATTCCCGGCGGCGGCAGCCTGACGGCGTCTCGTCGGCGATCAGGAGCCCGGAGGCGCGTCGGTTCGTCTGCGGTGATTTGGCCAAGATTGGCCAAGTCCCGCGCTCTTCGAGCCTTACGTCTGACCTTTGGTACCGGTTTGTGCTACCAACCAGTACCAAAGAGGCATTGGTACCGGTTGTAGCTACCAACCGGTACCAAAGATCCACCAAAAATTGGGCGGCGAACCGCTCGACCTTTGTTTCCGGTTTTTCTCACCAACCGGTACCAAAGGGTTTTCTCTCTTTTTCTTTTCCTATTTTATTAAAACAACTATAACTTTTGAAAGAAAAGTCCAAATGACATGAAACTAATTTCTAAAATTTTGTAAAATTAAAAAATATCAACCCATAATTTTGTGATGTTTTGTAACATTTTCAAATTTTTAAATTTCAAAATGGAATTAAATATTTCTAGAAACTATAATTAAGTCTAGAAATTTGTCCCGTTTCCAGCAGAATCGACAGAAATTTGTGATTTTTAAAAGAGGTGGATGGAAATATTTTCTTATAAAACAAATTGATTATTTGTGCATATAACATGTTCTAGCATATTAAAAAAATGAATCACCCAAGTTTTGCAACATATTTCTGGTAGGTCCTTCACAAAAAAAACCATTTATGGCACTCGGAAAATGGAAAATGGTTTTTTTATTAAATAAAAAAACTTCCTTCGTCAACATTGTCAGTGCTTCCAAGATGCATGTTTGTGTGGAATATGGACCCATTCAAACAAACTATGCCATGTATTTGGCCATAACACCCGTTATTTCGACAGAAACCCTAGAATGTTAGGAGGAGATAGCTCTTTGTTGTGAACAAGTTTTCAACAGAACTGTCGTACTGCCTAGGACATATTCCAAGTTCCTGAGCCGCGGGGTGCTGAGCCTCCGGCGCTGCGCATCCAAAGAGAAGGAACCCTCACAAGGTCATAGCTCACGTGAGAAGGAACCCTCTGAAGAAACGACCACCTACTGTCATACTGCCTATCCAATAGATACATGTAGCGACGGACGTGCTCATCCTCCTCCCTGATACGGTGACGTACCACCTCCTCGGAGGCCGGCTCCCTCTGCACCGAGCGTGGCCCACGCGACTGCCACCACAGAAGATCCGGGTCGATGATGTCACCCGGATTCCTCACCAAGCTGCGCGTCCCGGAAGGTAGCACCTCCCAGTGCCAGCCCGGTGGAGCCCAGTCCCGCACATCGCCCCTCTGGTCCAACATGGACATCGTCGCCGAGAACACCTAAGTCAAAAACGCCTAAGTCAAAATTTTGTTACAATGGAAGAGTGATGAGGTTGCAGATATGAGTTTAGATGTGATATGGCAATGGAGGCCAAGCCTACATATATAGAGTGATCAGGGCCTTTAGTACCGGTTCGTGTTACCAACCGGGACTAAAGAAGCACACGGATCATGTGTTTCTTTCAAGCGCTTGTGAGCCGTTGGATCAGGGGTGTGTTTCTTTAGAGCGCTTGTGAGCCGTTGGATCAGAAGCACACGGATCGTGTGTTTCCTTCGAGCGCTTGTGAGCTGTTGGATCAGGGCATTTAGTACCGGTTCGTGTTACCAACCGGGACTAAAGAAGCACACGGATCGTGTGTTTCTTTCAAGCGCTTGTGAGCCGTTGGATCAGGGGTGTGTTTCTTTAGAGCGCTTGTGAGCCGTTGGATCAGAAGCACACGGATCGTGTGTTTCCTTCGAGCGCTTGTGAGCTGTTGGATCAGGGCCTTTAGTACCGGTTCGTGTTACCAACCGGGACTAAAGAAGCACTTGTACACCTTCTAATCGCCTATAAATAGCGACGTCCCTGCAGCGAAATGGCACACAACGAGCGTCTACCTTTGCCACCGAACCCAATGGTTGGATTTAGCCTACCCGCTGGCATGTTCCCTAACACAAGCCCTCGGGTAGGTTGAATCCAACCACTGGATTAGGCCAATCATTGATGGTTACGAACAACAACCCTCGTAGGTTAAATTCCTTTTGTTCGTGCTCATCCCACACAGGTATACCTTCTTCATCCCACAACTGTAAAAGTTCTTCAACTAATGGCCTCAGGTACACATCAATGTCGTTGCCGGGTTGCCTCGGGCCTTGGATGAGCACTGGCATCATAATGAACTTCCGCTTCATGCACAACCAAGGAGGAAGGTTATAGATACATAGAGTCACTGGCCAGGTGCTATGACTGGAGCTCTGCTCTCCAAAAGGATTAAAGCCATCTGTACTTAGACCAAATCTTAAGTTCCTCGCGTCATCTGCAAATGTCTTGAACTCTTTGTCGATTTTTCTCCACTGCGACCCGTCAGCGGGGTGTCTCAGCATCACGTCTTTCTTACGGTCTTCTTTGTGCCATCGCAACAACTTGGCATGCTCTTTGTTTTGAAACAAATGTTTCAACCGTGGTATTATAGGAGCATACCACATCACCTTGACAGGAACCCTCTTCCTGGGGCGCGGCTCGCCCTCAACATCACCATGGTCATCTCGCCTGATCTTATACCGCAATGCACCGCATACCGGGCATGCATTCAAATTCTCGTACATCTCACCGCGGTAGAGGATGCAGTCATTGATGCATGCATGTATTTTCTGCACCTCTAATCCTAGAGGGCAGACAACCTTCTTTGCTTCGTACGTACTAGAGGGCAATACATTCTCCCCTGGAAGCATCTTCTTTATTATTTTCAGCAACTTTTCAAAACCCTTGTCAGAAGTACCATTCTCTGCCTTCCATTGCAGCAATTCTAATGTGGTACCCAGCTTTTTCTGGCCATCTTCGCAATTTGGGTACAACAATTTGTTGTGATCCTCTAACATTCTCTCCAACTTCAACTTCTCATTTTCACGTCCGCAGTTAATCTTCGCATCATGAATGGCCCGACCTAAATCGTCATCGGGGTCATCAAAAATGAGCTCTTCTGCGTCTTCGTCTCCCCCCATTGTCATATCATCGTGTTCAGTGAACATAGGATAGTTGTCGTTATCCTCTTCTTCTTCGTTGTCTTCCATTATAACCCCTATTTCTCCGTGCTTTGTCCAACAATTATAGCCGGACATGAAACCGTTCTCTAACAGGTGGGCGTGAATGGTTCTTGAGGTAGAGTAATCCTTCATATTCTTACAGGAACTACATGGACAACACATGAAACCATTCGACCGCTTGCTTGCCTCAGCCACGTGGAGAAAATTATGCATGCCATTAATAAACTCGGGACAACGTCGGTCACCGTACATCCATTGTCGGTTCATCTGCATTATATAAGTATATCAATAACCGTTAATTACACTACTTCATAAATAGATGAGTGACAAAATTAATTAATATTCAAGTTCATCACATTAAAAGCAAATTAGAGTACTGACCAAATATAATACATAGTTCTCATAAAACATACACTCAAACTAACATACAACTATCTAAAAAAATTAAAACCAACAAAAAATGCGATGAAAATCGCAACTAAGGTAACTACTGAACCACCAGCATAATGATACCAAGCCTCTTGATTAATGGAATATTTTCTAATCTTTTTAATCTTCAAGTGCATTGCATCCATCTTGATCTGGTGATCATCGACGACGTCGGCAAACTTCAAGTCCAATTTCATCTTCTCTTCTAGGCATTGCGGACGAAGATCTTCACTTCTTTTCAATTTTTCTTTCAAATCATTATTTTCTTTCTCAAATAAATTGAGCATCTCGACAAGAGGGTCGGTTGTAATTTCTGGTTCAACTACCTCCTAGATAAAATATCTATGTCAAGTTGGTCGGCATAATTGTCACATGACAAAATGAAACAAATAGTTATAAAAGTATACCACATCCGAATCATAGACCGGACGAGGGCCGACGGGGACGGATATCAAAACCATGGCACTATACATAAAAAAAACAATCATACAAGTAAGAAAATTATAAAGTAAAACTATGCATCTATCACATAAAACTAAGTTTTTTATAAAACATAAAAACAAGTAGGCTCACCGAGGTGGTGCCGGCTAGGGACGGCACTGGTGATCGACGGCGGTGAGGACGGGGAAGATACTAAAACCAACAAAGCATACTTTAATTTGAGCTCAAATTGCATATAAAACGAATGAAATCACTAACTTAGACATTTCATCAAACACCTTGCTAGCACTAAAAAAGTGAAACGAGCTAAACTATAGGAAATGAGCTAAATTAGGAACGCCGGAAGAAAGGATCATGTTGCTAACCCTTGGATAGATCGTTGCAGCAAATCTTAACAAAATGGTGCAGAAAATGGAGATTTCTTTGGAGTGTGAGAGGAGAGAAATTTTTAGAAATGTGTTGGAGATGGAGAGCTGGAATGGCTCGGGTTGAAGAAATAGGAGCTGGCAACCTTTAGTACTGGTTCGTGATACGAACCGGTACTAAAGGTGCAGCTTCGGCCCCACAGTGCAGCAATTTTGGCGCGAAACCCTTTAGTACCGGTTCGTATGACGAACCGGTACTAAAGGTCCAGCACAAACCGGTACTAGAGATTCCCGGCGCACTGGGCTCTGGAGCCAGTACTAGTGCTAGCTTTAGGACCGGTTTGTAACCAAACCGGTACTAAGGGTAACATCCTTTGGCTGTTTTTCCACTAGTGTATGAAGGGTTTGCCGGGAGGGAAAACGGTGTTGGTGAGCCTATGGTTCCACCCTAGGAGCGACCCAGAGCCCAGACAATCATATTATTAATATGACATAGATATTTCCAGGGTCATCGAGTGAACAAATCCAGAAACGCATGGCCATGCTACTTTAGGTTAAAGACTTAAGTAGTAAAAAAAAATCAATGATAGGGTCAAGGAAAAGGTGGTCAAGTTTCACCTTTATCAAATATCGTAAGGCAAAAGAATGACATGTATATAAAATTGTTAATGTGGTGATATGATATTTACTACCGTTAAGAACTAGCACATGATCCTAGGAGACGCTACCAATAAATGACCTAGTAGGAGTATTTGCATCATGCCTAAATGTGTGTGAACCTCTATGTCACCCACTTAAGGTGGATCGATTCGAATTAGACAGGGCATTGAGATCATGATAGACATTTAATGTAGGACCCCATCGTGTACTGTCGGGATTTCTCGAAATCATCGTGCCACCTCTCCCCACGTCGAAGGTGCTCGTTTAGATCTAGCAATCGAGCAAGCGACGTTTTTCCCCGAACATTTGAATACCTTAGAGGTGTTCGTAGGATCTACGAGGGAAGTTAGTACGAGTAAATTGTCCCCCAGATTCTATTCTACCTCATGCATGGTAGTTACCATTTGGCTCAGCTGAATCTTTTTCTTTTATTTAAGAACACAACCAATTTACTCGGTCTTCATATGAATAGAAGCCATTGATATAATAATTACATTACACATGGACGATACGAGAGGAATCTATGAAACGGTGGTGAATTACTCACATTTTTTTCAGTTTTTACAAGCGAATTAGACAAACAATTAATCAGTAGAAACATAACACAAATCTCAGCACGCTCACAAGTAGCAGTTGTGAAAATCTTAGTTAATGAAGATCCGTGATGAATGATAAGAGAGAGGCGGATCCACAGATCACAAGGGCCAGTATTCAAGCTTGGTATACATATAGCATTGGCTGTGAGAGAATATCTAGTGATACAAGGCTTTAGGTGATACAATGTATTCAAGGAACATGAGCAAGAAAAAAATTTTTTTTAAATGTGTCAAAAAATTCTAGGAAAAATTGTGGATGTCCACCAGATATTTTTGTACAATCTATCAAAATTTCAGTTTCAAATTCGAAATGAGCAATGAGAAACAAAAAAGACAAATCTGCTATGTGGCTGAAATTTTTGGAGGTAGTACAAACATATCATATCAACACACATATTTTTTGGTAGATTTTTTAAAAACTTTTAAAATTGATTTGAGCATTGTATCACCCTAAAGATTTGTATCACTAGATATTCTCTCCACTGGCTGTATCAAATGAGAACACGTTTCATTTTGCTATCCACGTGTCTATGTCTAATTTTTTTTATTGGAACAGAGTCTATGGCTGTTGAGATGTTGGCAACGTGGAAACTTGTTCCAACCCATAGCCAGGACCAGTGATTTACTTGTGAATGGACACGAAATCGATTATATTAATTGTATGTATTCGTAATTCCGTCTCGACATCTTATGTTTACGGATCGATCATTATGTACAGTTGCATGATCATATCACTTGAGCACTCAGTTCCCCCAGAAAATAAAATTATTAATTTAGTCAATGGATGCCAGTATCATGATAGTTATCATGAATCGCTGTAGAAACATTTGCTTTTAACTAGTTCATTGTTTCCTTTTTCTGACCATTTGCTTTAGAGAAGAATCGGTGTCGTCATGACTCAACAAGACCAGCCAAATCCAGTGTGAACCTGACACCCCTGGTGCTCCTTTGACCATAGTCCATAGGCCGGCGCCCGTGCGTTGCCGTCAGCCGCGGCAGCGCACTTGACGAAATGTTCCTGCCCCAAACATGCAAATCGCACGCTGGAATCACGTCGCCAAGGTCGCCGGAACCCCATGGCCGTGGGTACTCAGAGCTGTCTTGAGAGTTGAGACCACGCAAGGCATTGCACCGAGCACCTCGTGTGCACTAAACCGTCATTAAACCACACTGCTTGTGTGCGCGGGGACTCTGCAGGGAGACGAGAAGCAGGGGAGATGGAGGCGGCCGGCGGCTGAGGAGAGCGCTGGTGCTATGACGCAGGCGAAGGCAGCAGGAGCAGCTCACGCACGCAAAAAACGAAGCGGTACGGCGCGGCAGCGGCAAGCGCACGGCGGCGAGCTGCAGGAGGCGAGAGACGGACGGACGGTTGCTGTGAGGGGTGGCCAGAGTGAGCGACGCGTCAGAGCAGAGTGCGCGCCGGGAAGGTCAAACCCCCTCAAAATTCAGATGCTGTGTAATTCAGACTTCATTACTTCACAGTTCACACATCAAACTACATCCACCTCAATTAGACGACATCTATGAGCTTGATTGTATTGTCTGTCATTTTCGACTTAACACTGCCAAATTACCCCTTTTTCAGCATAGCCAATGATTTCAAGTTTTCAACACAGAGCCACCATACTTTGTTGTTACAGTTTGAGATTTCAGTTTCTTGCTTCGCCATCTGTTGACTTACTGAATAGCAGCAGCTTAAGAATAGTCTGTGTTTTATTCCTCCAGCGTGATCTCTTGGCTTCACCGAGTCTGAATGTTTCTAAGAAGAAACATGGAACAAGATTAAATATCCATCCAAATATCCACCACGAGTCCACGACACAACTCAAAATGCAAGTAGGATTCGGAGACAATGGCGAACGGTATCCTCTGACCCAGCTCAAGCCCCTGTCGTGGATGCCGACGACAGCAAAACATGGGAAGAGTGCAAGCAAAGATGTCGAAAAGATGCTGAAGAAGGAGGTTCCGAGCGTCGAGGTGGTAAGTGGAGTGCTCAAGAAGTTTACAGAGGTTCTCGGATGTGATCTTGAGAGCGAGGTTAAGCTGAATGTCGGCTAGCTGGACAGTGACCGGAAAATAAATGGGAAGACTCTCCGGAGTGTTCTCTTGCGGAATCCAAAAGTTTTGGGCTACAATGTAGACTGCAGAGGTGACTGTGCGGCACAGTGCACCCGTTTGTTGGGTAAGGTTTTAGGGTTCTGTTCTAGATTACCTCCAAAGTTCAGATGATATGTTATCAAATGTATGTCTGCTTTTGCATCGGATGTTCAAACCAAGCAGATTTGTATAGATGGATGAACCTGTTAGTTTTGTTTTCATACATCTTCGAGAACATCTAACCCGTACTATGTGTAAAAGTATCTGCAATGAATATATCCAGTGCCTGTGAATGTTATGCTGAGTTCTTCAATTAGTGTTCCTGTTTTGGACCGTTGAGCTCATAAAGACTACTTCAGTTGCCTTTCCCTGTGATTCTGCCATTGTACTGGATGTATCTTCAGAGTTCAGTATCCTTCTACATTTGTCAAGGTAAACTTGAAAGTGCTGAATCTAGTATTGTGATTCTGATTATCAGATATGATGAACATATGTTTCTCATATTCTCAGTTACGAGGTGTGATTTGATATATCAATGCTTGCAATGTCCTAAAATTCTTCGTCGAATTAATTTGGCATGTGTTAGTGTTAGTTAGAGTATGCAAAATGTGCTGGTTTCAGCCCAATGCTGTCCTTAAGTTTAGTATCACTACGGGAGAGTAGTTAATTAGGGGCACTTCAAAGTGCCCCTAAAAATTATCATAGTGCCTCTAAACATTTTTAGGGGCACTAAAATAAGTGTTGCATTTAATCGTGTCCCTAAAAATATTAGAGGCACTTCAAATAAAATGCCCCTAAAAATAGTGTTTTTAGAGGCATTTTCTAAAATGCCTCTTTATATTTTTAGAGGCACTTCAAATAAAATGCCCCTTTATATTTTTAGGGACGCTTTTCTAAAATGCCCCTTTATATTTGAAGGGGAACCACATTGTCCATACAATTCGAGAGCAATAGCAACAACATACAATGTCACATTGTTCAGTTCACATTGTCCATACAATTTCATTACATTGTCCCGACAATTTCACAGTCATACGTATCAACAACAGGGACATGAATGACAATATTTTACACATGGAAGAGATCTTGAGATACATATCAACTATTGCATATGACAGAAATTATTCACAACAAATAGGATGTCTTTTAGGAGCAACCAACTATAGAAAAACATGACATATAGAAACACATGTTGCTTAGCGAGTGCCGACTGGAATGATATCAATAACCAGAATTGCTTCATGTGTGTGCTCCCATTGCTGACCTTTCATGACCATGTCCATGACATGCATTGGTGTTTTAGCTGCAAAACACAGTTGCACGTTAAAAGTTTTAAGTCTGAGGTGGCATTCTCACACCTTTCACTCAGCCCAAAGGATTATATACTCAACTTCCAATTCCAGTAGTGTACTCCCTCCGTTCCATATTATAAGCCGTTTTGGCTAACTAAATTAGTTTGCCAAAACGTCTTATAATATGGAACAGAGGTTGTAGAAGCAAGTAACTAAGTTGCATAAGAAATAAGACATGGTAATGACTAAAAGGGAATATTCAAACAGGGGAAAACACTGGATACAGTCATGAGAGCTGATTACATCACGACCTTTTGGATAAATAATTCATGATCATACTGTGGAAATCTATCAGTTTAAGTAATGCACATGAAGTATGACCGACAATTCAAGAAAGACATTCCAGTGTTCAAATGGATTGTTTCAGGTTAACAGACTAGAAGGTGCAGCCACAACTTAACAGAGTTGTGCACGCGAAGCAGACACCATCAGCAGGAGGAGATTCGATACTGAAATTAGTAGGCAGACTTATAACTAAAGAGAACAGAGATGTCTCAAGTACAAGTAGAGAGTATGAGGCACAAAATTAGATGTTATATTCTATAGTTAAATTTGAAGCTGTACAGTTGCGGCATAGAGCACAAACTGGATAGAACACCTCAAGATAAAACAAATCGAGTTAGCGAATAGTAACCCACTTGTTTCTTGAATTTTATAATTTAATTTTGTGAACTTTTTAAGAGAAACCACCAAGTGACGGTGCCTTAACTAACTGTAAGTTTCGCAAAAAAAATGTGTTGAATTCATAGTATCTAACAAGCAATCCAACAAATAACAAATATAGTAACAGACAGAAGGATGAAGACGTACTAGCAGAGATTCACAGGAAATCAACAATCCACATTGTCAAGCATGTCTCTTAACCAAACCCTTTGGCTAATTTTAACCTAACTAAGGCCACTAATAATTGCATTTAGTTTTGCAAGTATACTTCTGGCTGTATACGTTTGTTGCTTTTCCTTCAGTTCACATTGTAAACTGGAAATTTATTACCAATAAATGTCAGCAAGTATTCTTACATCAGTTAAGGTATTCCGGCGTGTGAATTACTGGAATGAATATGAAACATATGACTACATAAAAAACAGAGAGGTACAAAGGTGATCTAAATTCTAATATCATTCAACAGACCAGCGTTGCACATACTCTTAAATCAAGGACATGTGAACCAAAAGGGAAATATGGCAAGAATATTGACTAACCTACCATTTATTTATAGCTTCTAAAAGTGAGCAGCAAGAAGAGTGCAAATCTTGACATCAATCCCAGAGTTGTACCCTCATGTTTCTACCTGTACAAAAAAAAGGTAGATTAAAGATGCCTCCTCCGTACATGCTCTTCAATGGCAGCATGGACAGTAGCATATTAAGAATTCGCCTCCCAATTATTGTTTGAGCTTGTGAGCCAAGCATGAGAACTAGAATTAAAATTAACTGTACAGAACAACAGTACAGGAGTTCTAAACTTCAAGATAAGTGATTTCTCTATATTAAGAAATAGTGTTCGATTGGGGAAACTGGGGAGCTTAACGTCAATTATTCGTAAATTGAACAAAGTGAGAAGATGGTAATAATTTTCTTCTAATATCATTGTAAGAGCAGAAATCTAATCTTCAATCATCAAGAAGTCACACGTGTAATCTAAATACATATCCCTACCGGAAAACAGCACATTGCCGTGCGGCCAAATCGCACGGCAAAGGCCCTAATCCGCACGGCAACGTCTTTGCCGTCCGCACGCGCACGGCAAAGATCGGACGGCAACGTGCTGCCCGACAAAGGATCTTTGCAGTGCGTTTTCGACAATAAGCACGGCAAACGGATCTTTGCCGTGCGGCCACCCTTTGCCGTGCATCGCCCCTCCTTTGCCGTGCGTCTCCGCTTTGCCGTGCGCCGTCCCCTTTCCCGTGCCTGGGTCTTCGCCGTGCGCCTAACGCCTTTCCCATGCCTGGGTCTTCGCCGTGCGCCTAACGCCGTGCTCCGACCTAGGATATGTGTGGAAGTGTGTTGGAATGTGTGATTCACCAAATGGTGCAAGACATAGCTCCCCGGTGTGACCTTCCTCACATTCGGGCCATAACACTTAGAAAATTCCTGGACGTGTAGGCTGAACTGTCTCGCTGCGGGTATACCGGGGGATAAAATGTGCCAAATGGTGCCACACCTGGATTTCCATGTGTCTAATGCCTAAACAAACATAAACCTATGAAAAAGTACATTGGTGGAACCCCGAGCGGAGAAATCTAGGGGGGTAGACCCGTCGGGGCACACAGACCGCCGTTTTCGGGGGGGGGGGGGGGGGGGGGAATGACCTCCGGAGCACCGGAATCCCACCAAAACTTGCATGTGGACCTAGGATATGTGTGGCAGTGTGTTGGAATGTGTGATTCACCAAATGGTGCAAGGCATCGCTCCCCGGTGTGACCTTCCTCAGGTTCGGGCGATAACACTTGGAAGATTCGTGGACCTGTAGGCTGAAGTGTCCCGCTGCGGGTATATCGGAGGCTAGGATGTGCCACATGGTGCCAAACCTAGTTTTACTTGTGTCTATGGCCTAAACAAATATAAATATATGAAAAAGTACATCGGTGGAACCTCGCGCAGAGAAATCTAGGTGGGTGGACCCGCCGGGGCACACAAACCACCGTTTTCGGGGGGGGGGGGGGGAATGACCTCCGGAGCAACGGAATGCCACCAAATCTTGCTTGTTGACCTAGGATATGTGTGGAAGTGTGTTGGAAGGTGTGATTCACCAAATTGTGCAAGGCATAGCTCCCCGGTGTGACCTTCCTCACATTCGGGCGATAACACTTAGCAGTTTCCTGGACCTGTAGTTGGAAATGTCCCGCTGCGGGTATACCGGGGGCTAGAATGTGCCACATGGTACCAAACCTAGTTTTACATGTGTTTATGGCCTAAAAACATAAACCTATGAAAAAGTACATTGGTGGAACCCCGCGCGCAGAAATCTAGGGGGGTAGACCCGCCGGGGCACAAATACCGCCGTTTTCGGGCGGGATTGACCTCCGGAGCACCGGAATGCCACCAAAACTTGCATGTGGACCTTGGATATGTGTGGAAGTGTGTTGGAATGTGTGATTCACCAAATGGTGCAAGACATAGCTCCCCGGTGTGACCTTCCTCACATTCGGGCCATAACACTTAGAAAATTCCTGGACGTGTAGGCTGAACTGTCCCGCTGCGGGTATACCGGGGGATAAAATGTGCCAAATGGTGCCACACCTGGATTTCCATGTGTCTAATGCCTAAAAAAACATAAACCTATGAAAAAGTACATTGGTGGAACCCCGTGCGGAGAAATCTAGGGAGGTAGACACGCCGGGGCCCACAGACCGCCGTTTTCGGGGGCGGGGGGAATGACCTCCGGAGCACCGGAATCCCACCAAAACTTGCATGTGGACCTAGGATATGTGTGGAAGTGTGTTGGAAGGTGTGATTCACCAAATTGTGCAAGGCATAGCTCCCCGGTGTGACCTTCCTCACATTCGGGCGATAACACTTAGCAGTTTCCTGGACCTGTAGTTGGAAATGTCTCGCTGCGGGTATACCGGGGGCTAGAATGTGCCACATGGTACCAAACCTAGTTTTCCATGTGTATATGGCGTACACAAACATAAAACCTATGAAAAAGTACATTGGTGGAACCTCGCAAGGAGAAACCTAGGGGGGTAGACCCGTCGGGGCACACATACCGCCGTTTTCGGGGGGGGGGGGGGGATGACCGCCGGAGCACCGGAATGCCACCAAATCTTGCATGTGGACCTAGGATATATGTGTGGAAGTGTGGTGAAAGGTGTAATGGTGCACTACATAGCTCGCCGGTGTGACCTTGCTCACGTTCGGGCGATAACACTTATAGCAGATTCCCCGAACACGGTTTGCTCCGAACCCTAATATGTGTGTGGGGGGGGGGGGGGGGATATGAGGACGTAGAGTACTTGTATTATTGCAAAAGTATGGGTATACACATTGTCAAGATGTAGTACTGGTCATATTTAAAGAATTAATATAAGTTTTAAAATAAATAAAATAGAAAAGAAAAAAGAGGAAAATTCCACAAGGCACACGGCAAAGGCAAAATGCACGGCAAAGGTGACGTTGCCGTGCATCCTTACAATGCGCACGGCAAAGGTGGGCAGACGGCAATGCCTTTGCCGTGCAATATTCTTTGCCGTGCGCTTTCCGCTGTCTCTGCCGTGCATAAATTCTTTGCCGTGCGCCTTGTGGTTTCATTGCCGTGTGGGCTGCTTTGCCGTGCGCTTTGTTTGGTCTTTGCCGTGCGCCTTAGTTTTGCCGTGCATCTTCCTAGCCTCGCACGGCAAAGGCGTCGTTGCCGTGCGGCGGCGCACGGCAAAGATCGCCTGCACGGCAGCGCCTGTTTTTCCCGTTGTGATGTCCATTCAGCTTATCATAAAGTGATAAAAAAGTAAAAGGCTCTCTAAGACAATTTTTCAAGCAACGTTCATAAAATGCAAATGTAATTGCATGTCTAGATGTATCAGATCAGCTACTTATCCATAATGTATATGCTTCAGGTGTTGAACACAGCCTCGTGTCCACTTCATTTACGAATTGAATGTCCGATTCTAAAAATAGTATATAAAAATTCTGGAATTTGATTGAGTAGCTAGCGCGTGTGCAGTGAACAACAGCTGAGCAGCTGAGCTAGTTGTACATTGACAAGCGAGGACTTCGGGAGCAAGGGCGCACTACCGGAGGAGATGGCGACTTGACAAACGCTGTAATATCTGTCAGAGATAAATCACATACCTCATGCTTGCTGGATAGTATCAAGTGCTAACCAATTCCGGCGCGTTGCTCCAGTTACCCGACCTTGCCGTACCCGTCCACCATGATGTTCTACGAGAAGATGTCACGCTCTGGCATTTGGGCGAACATCCTCCAGGTGTGCCACGACTCCCCGAACCTGACGAGCATGTTAAGCATGACGTTCAGGAGGCGGAGGCTGAAACTAGGGTTCTCGGCGTCGGCGTGCTCGCATCCACCGGCCGGCGCGACGGACAGACGGAAGGGAGCTTCAGCGCCAAGGCGCTTAGTTTACCTGGCACTAGAGGCTGTCGGAGTCGACACGCAGGGTGGAGGCGTCAGAGGCCGGGAAGCCGGCGAACTCCATCGTCCGCCGCGCCGGCGCGTGATTTGGGAATAGGAGCACCACGGACGCCGCCTTGGAGCTCCTTCTCGTACCAAAGCCTGCTCATGGCCTTCCCATCGCTAACCCTTACTCCAACTTTGGGAGAGAACGGAAGCACCACCACATGAGCTAGGGTTAGGGTTTGACATGGGTCGATGCGAGGGTCGTAGGAGACGAGCTCGAAGAGAAATTGAAGGAAGGGAATGCGGCATAGTAGTACCATGGAGGAGCGGCGGCGGTCGTGGCCGGAGTTGGCCGGGGTGGAGCAGGAGGCGACGACGGTGAAGTCCGCGCGTGGGAAGAGAAGGGGATCGAGAGAGAGATTGTGAGGGAGAGAGGGGCACGGGCCTGATTAGAATAGGTCACACATGGGCTTTGGCCCAATCACAAACCTTTTCCCTATTTAGCCAGAAGTTGATTATATTTTCAGAGGCACTTCTAAAGAAGTGCCCCTATAAATCATATTTTTAGAGGCACTTCCAAAAAAGTGCCCCTATAAATCATATTTTCAGAAGAAGTGCCCCTATAAATTGCATTTTTAGAGGCATTTTTTAAAAAGTGCCTGTATAAATCACATTTTTATAGGCACTTCCAAAGAAGTGCCCCTATAAATCGCATATTTAGAGGCACTTGCTGTAAAATGCCCCTTAAAACTATTTTTAGAGCACTAGTGGAAACATGGCCATCGGTTTGGCCCTTCCGTCCCGGTTCCCTTACGAACCGGTACCAATGGGTGCACTAGTCCCGGTTCCAGTACCCAGGGCGCCCGCCAGGTCCATTCCCGGTTCGTAGGGGACCTTCCGTCCCGGTTCGTATCACGAACCTGTAATAAAGGGCCGCGGCAGGCGGCCGCAGAGGTGGGGCCAGCCCGGACAAGCTATTGTCCCGGTTTGTCATACGAACCGGGACTAACGATTGGCCTTTAGTACCAGTTCTTGTTACGGACCGGGACTAACTATTTTCCCTATATCATCTCCCACCCCCAACCCGGCCGTGGCCATTTTTTAGCTCCGGGTTCATCACCATTTTCTTAACCTCTTCCTCTTCCAAGCTCGAGTTCGGCCCCTATTTTTCCCACCATTTGTCAAGCTTGGCGGCGCCTCATCTATCCAAGGGTAGCACTTCCGGTGTTGTTTTTTAGCTCATTTTGGTGCTAGTTAGCTCATTTCATTTTTCTAGTGCTAGCTAGGTGTTTGATGAAATGCCTAAGTTAGGGATTTTATTTTTTTACATGCAATTTGAGCTCAAATTAAAGTATAATGTCTGGGTTTTACAGTTGTCCGGTGCCCGTCCTCACTGTCGTCGATCGCCCACGCCATCCCGTCACCGGCACCACCTCGGTGAGTCTCTTGTTTTTATCCTTTTTTAACTTATTTATATGGTTTAGACGCATAGTTATTACTTGCATAATTATCTTACGTTTTTTATATGTATAGTGTCATGGTTCTGATATCCGTCCCCATCGGCCCTCGTCCGGTCTATGACGATCCGGATGTCATTGAACCGGAAATTCAGACCGACCCTATTATCGAGTTTTTTTAAAAAGAAAATAATGATTTGAAAGCAAAATTGGAAAGAAGTGAAAATCTTCGTCTCCAATGCTTAGAAGAGAAGATGAAATTGGAGCTCGATATTGCCGACGTCGTCGATAAACACAAGATCAAGATGGATGCAATGCGCTTGAAGATTAGAAAGATTAGAAATTATGCCATTCATAAAGAGGCTTGGTATCATTATGTTGTTGGTTTAATAGTTACCATAGTTGCGATTTTTATCGCATTTGTTGTTGGGTTTAAATTCTTTAGATAGTTGTATGTTAGTTTCAACTAATGTATGTTTTATGAGACTATGTATTACATTTGGTTGATCACTGTTATATATTGATGATGTAGTGTTAATGTTTTTTTATCTATTTATATAATGCAGATGGGCCGGCAATGGATGTACAGTGACCGACGTTATCCCGACTTTATTAATGGCATGCATTATTTTCTCCGTGTGGCTGAGAGAAACAAGCCGCCGAATGGTTTTTTTTCTTGTCCATGTAGTGTCTGCAAGAATACTCAGGACTACTCTACCTCACAAACCATTCACGTCCACCTGTTGAAGTCCGGTTTCATGTCCGGTTATAATTGTTGGACCAAGCACGGAGAAAAAGGGGTTATAATGGAAGACAATGAAGAAGAAGAAGATAATGACAACTATTCTATGTTCACTAAACACGGTGATACTACAATGGGGGAAGACGAAGCTGAAAAAGAGCTCACTTTTGATGAGCCCGATGACGATCTTCGTCGGGCCATTCTTGAAGCGAAGATAAAATGTGGAAGTCAAAACGAGAGGTTGAAGTTGGAGAGAATGTTAGAGGATCACAAAAAATTGTTGTACCCAAATTGCGAAGATGGGCAGAAAAAGCTGGGTATCACACTGGAATTGCTGCAATGGAAGGCATAGAATGGTACTTCTGACAAGGGATTTGAAAATTTGCTGAAAATAATAAAGAAGATGCTTCCAAAGGATAATGTATTGCCCTCCAGTACGTACGAAGCAAAGAAGGTTGTCTGCCCTCTAGGATTAGAGGTGCAGAAGATACATGCGTGCATCAATGATTGCATCCTCTACCGCGGTGAGGAGTACGAGAATTTGAATGCATGCCCGGTATGTGGTGCTTTGAGGTATAAGATCAGACGAGATGACCCTGGGGAAGTTGAGGACGAGCCGCGCCCCAGGAAGAGGGTTCTTGCGAAGGTGACGTGGTATGCTCCTATAATACCACGGTTGAAACGTTTGTTCCAAAACAAAGAGCATGTCAAGTTGTTGCGATGGCACAAGGAAGACCGTAAGAAAGACGTGATGCTGAGACACCCCGCTGATGGGTCGCAGTGGAGAAAAATCGACAGAGAGTTTCCGACATTTTCAGATGACGTAAGGAACTTAAGATTTGGTCTAAGTACAGATGGCTTTAATCCCTTTGGAGAGCAGAGCTCCAGTCATAGCACCTGGCCTGTGACTCTATGTATCTATAACCTTCCTCCTTGGTTGTGCATGAAGCGGAAGTTCATTATGATGCCAGTGCTCATCCAAGGCCCGAAGCAACCCGGCAATGACATTGATGTGTACCTGAGGCCATTAGTTGAATAACTTTTACAGTTGTGGCGCGAAGAAGGTGTACATGTGTGGGATGAACACAAACAGAAGGAATTTGACCTACGAGCATTGCTGTTCGTAACCATCAATGATTGGCCAGCTCTTAGTAACATTTCAGGACAGTCAAATAAGGGATATAATGCATGCACGCACTGTTTAGGTGAGAGTAAAGTATATATTTGGGAAACAAGAATGTGTACCTAGGGCATCGTCAATTTCTTCCAAAACAGCACCCCGTAAGAAAGAAAGGCAAGCATTTCAAAGGTGAGCCAGATCACCGGACGAAGCCTACCCGGCCTACTGGGGATGTTATATATGATATGGTCAAGGATTTAAAAGTAATCTTTGGAAAGGGTCTTGGCGGACAATCTGTTCCGAATGACGCTGACGGACACGTACCGATGTGGAAGAAGAAATCTATATTTTGGGAGTTACCCTATTGGAAAATCCTAGAGGTTCACTCTGCAATCGACGTGATGCACGTGACGAAAAATCTCTGCGTGAACCTGCTAAACTTCTTGGCCGTGTATGGGAAGACGAAAAATACACCGGAATCACGGCAGGACCAGCAACATATGCACGAACGAGACAACCTTAATCCAGAGAAGTATCAAGGTCCTGCCAGCTACGCTCTTACCAAAAAAGAGAAGAAGATCTTTTTTGAAGTCCTTAGCAGTATCAAGATCCCGTCAGGCTTCTCGTCGAATATAAAGGGAATAATAAACATGACAAAGTAGAAGTTTCAAAACCTAAAGTCTCATGACTGCCACGTGATTATGACACAATTACTTCCGGTTGCACTGAGGGGGCTTCTGCCGGAAAATGTTCGAATACCCATTTTGAAGCTATGTGCATTCGTCAATGCAATTTCTCAGAAGGTCATCAATCCAGTAACTATACCAGGTTTACAGAAGGATGTGGTCCAATGTCTTGTCAGCTTCGAGTTGGTGTTCCCACCATCCTTCTTCAATATTATGACGCACCTCATAGTTCACCTAGTCGAAGAGATTTCCGTTCTCGGTCCTGTATTTCTACACAACATGTTCCCCTTTGAGAGGTTCATGGGAGTCTTAAAGAAATACGTTCATAACCGTGCTAGGCCAGAAGGAAGCATCTCCAAGGGCTATGGAACAGAGGAGGTCATTGAGTTTTGTGTTGACTTCATTCCTGACCTTAAGCCAATCGGTGTTCCTCAATCGCGCCATGAGGGGAGACTGCGGGGAAAAGGCACGCTAGGAAAGAAAGCAACAATATGTATGGATGGGCATTCTTTCAGTCAAGCATACTACACAGTTCTACATAATTCCAGCTTGGTGGCTCCGTATATCAAGGAACATAAGAATATTTTACGCTTGAACTATCCAGAGCAACCTAAAGATTGGATTGATGGAGTACACGTGAAGAATTTCAGAGGTTGGTTGCGAACACGTCTCATTAATGACACCCTTGTTGGAGAACAGCTATACTTGTTGGCCAAGGCACCATCTTCGACTATATTGACTTTTCAAGGGTACGAGATAAATGGGAATACATTTTACACGGCCGACCAAGATAAAAAGAGCACCAACCAAAACAGCGATGTTCGCTTTGATGCAACAATGGGCAAAAGGACACATATTATGGTTACATAGAGCAGATATGAGAACTTGACTATGGACCTTCTTTTAAGGTCCCTTTGTTCAAGTGCAAATGGTTCAACCTGACAGGCGGGGTACATGTAGACCCGAAGTACGAAATAACTACAGTGGATCTGATGGGGGATACTTTATAGGTAGGCCTATGGACCCGAAAAGTAGACCCGCCAAGACCAAGAAGGCCAAAGCCGAGTCACGTATCAAGTCGCATGGGCTGGGCTGGAGACAAGCCGACCAAGGCCCATGATGAAGAAAGGACCCGTTCGGAAGGAGTCCAAGTGCAACCCGGAGCCCTAACTTGGAAGACCAAGACGTAGAATAGGACTCCGTGTTCTAGTATGACTCGGTGTAAATTGTAAGTCCAGAGACCCGGCAGCCTTTATAAGCGGGGTCCTGGACCTTAGATCGGAGAGTTCAACCAGTAGAGATAAGCTTCAACCAATAGAGAAACCCTAGCCACCAGAGAGAAGTCGCCGGCTCCTAAGTTGTGGGAGCCGGGTCCTTGTAATCGAGATATATCAAGAGCAATAACATAGAAGCAGGAAGTAGGTCTTTACCTCGAATCAGAGGGGCCGAACCTGGGTAAATCCTTGTTCCTTGGCGAGATTAACCGTTCCAGCGTACTTCAGTCATCAATGGCCCCAGAACTCATCTTCCCTGAGGAAGAACTTGCCGTGACAACCCCACGACAGTTGGCGCCCACCGTGGGGCCTACGGTGACAAAAGGAGTTGAGATCGTTGGAGCTGCTCGTCGAGCTATGGAGAAACTCGCCATCGGGCGGGTCTACACTGATGAACATGGAGAAACAGAGATCGATGACTCAGGCTGGACTTCGGAGATGAACGAAGTCGATGAGGGTTATCAGCTTGTTTTTGGAGGAATCAACGTGTTCGTCGGGATGGTGTGCGCGTCGGGTCTTCGCGAGAACTCGGCGGAGTCAGTACCAGAGTTAACTGTTATCGTCGAGTCCGACGGCGAGGAGTCGGTCGGAACTTCAGAGGTCGGCATCATCGCCGAGTCTGAGGAACCCCTAGCTGAGGAACCAGAGGTGATCCAAGAGTCAGATTCAGATTATGATGTAGATTCAGAGTCCATCCTACCCTTGTTTGAAGATCGGCTTGGGTACGGGATAGAGGAAGAGGATTATGAGGAATCGCCAGTACGCGCTCGTGTTGTGGGAGTCTACATGTCTGGAAACACCGGGAATCAATTTGATCCGACTCTGTTGACAAAGGAGATTAACGCAAGTAATGCCTCAGAGAGGGCAGCCGAGTTAACCAACGCTCGTGCTGCGTTGGAGAAGCAACTAGCTGATATCACAGAGGCAAACCGTAGACTAGCTGCAGAGCAGGCCCGAGTCCAAGATGAAGCTCAGGTCGTGCGGAGGCGCCGCGATTGGTGGCTTAGGGGCACAGCCTAACAGATTTCATACTCCAGAAGGACATTACTCTAATCCTATGGACAACGTGCATGCGGCGACTCTGAGATTGGAGAATATTGTGGTACCAGAGGGACCAGCAGGACAGGAGACTCGCGAGGCTATCGAGTTACTGAAAACAGCTTTGACTCAGCAAGCGTTGTATCCAACTTTTCCAGATGCAAGTAGACTACATTCAACACCCTTTAACTCAGGTACGAGGAGTCGGCACGGCGAGTCCAACCCGGCAAACTCTACTAGTGCAAGGCGTCGTGAACTAGTGAGGAATCGTGCAAACATACCAACCGCTTCACAAGCTCAGCTAGTGGTTGATGAAGCAAGGCAACGACGAGAGAGAGAAGCAGCAAGAGCTCGGGAGGCAGAGAGGGACAGAGCGTTAGTGGGTGCAGTTAACCCGCCTCAGCCAACCCGGGTGCACGAGGAGGTGACTTCTCCTGGTGCGTCCCCAGCATTAACAGGACCAGAGTGTTTGTCTGATGCCATCAGGTCCGAGTCCTTTCCCAGCAGTTTCAAGGAGCCGCGCAAGGTTCCAAACTATGAGCCCAACATGGACCCGACCTCTTGGTTGGGTACATACGAGATGGCGATGAGTATTCGCAACGCCACAGGTAATCTGTGCGCCAAGTTCATGTATCTTATGATGGAGGGAGCAGCCAAGGTGTGGATGCGCAACTTGCCTCCTAGGTCAATCAACTCTTGGGAGCAATTGAAGGCGGCTTTTATTCAGAACTTCCAAGGCACATGCAAGAAACTCAGCACCATCGAGGACCTAGAGCGGTGTGTCCAGAGGAAGGGCGAGTCAGCAAGGCACTGGATGAAGCGAGTCTCAGAGATCATTAACTCCTCACAAGGACTCCCGCCAGTTTCAGTGTTAATGGCGATGGAGAGAAATTGCAGCTACAATCCTTTGAGTTGGAAGCTAGGTCGTATGAAGGAGAGCCTGAATCAAGGTATTCCCCTTACGATTGGTGAGATCATGGCAGGTGCTAATAAGCACGCCGCCACAGACAAAACCAAGGATCAGGAGGAGGGAGCTAAAGGACAAGGTGGCAATGGTCAGAATCAGAACCAGAATCAGAACCAGAATCAAGGTAGTGGCAAGAGGCCGTATGGAGACAACTCTGACCTAGTAGCAAACACAAACACTGGAGTCAGACGCAAGGACAATAATTCTGGTGGGTACCAAGGCCGCACTCCAAGCACAGAGGAGGTCTTGAGAATTCCATGCCCTAAACACGCCAAGAACGGTAGATGCGGTCATACCTTGGGACAGTGCGTAGATTTGCAGCGCGCCAGGTTCCAAGGGCCAGGAGGAGGTAACAACAATGGTGGATATAGAGGAAACAATGGAGCCGGAGGACCCGGCAATAATGGTGGAGGAGCCGGCAATAACCCAAACCAACCTCAAGGAGGAGGTCCCCAGCAGGGCGGGTTCCAGCAGAACCCGAAGCAGCTTCACGAGGGCAATGGGCAGTATTATGTCACAACTCGGCAGCACAACCCGAGTCGTGGCAGCTACCATGTCTTCACAACTAGTACGTCCAAGCGTTCCAAGAAGTTGAAAGTCAGAGCAGTTAATGCAGTAGAGCCGGCCCTTCGACAGTGGCTCAGGTGGTCAGAGCAAACCATCACATGGAGCCGGGCAGATCATCCTCCAAGAGTCGACGAGCCAGGGCAGCTAGCCTTGGTAGTGGCACCTCAAGTTGGGGGCTATACATTGAACAAAGTGCTTATGGATGGTGGAAGCAGTATCAACATCTTATATTATGACACATTCAAGAGGATGCAGCTGCAAGATAGACAGCTAATTCCAACAGAGACAGTGTTCCACGGGATAGTACCAGGGAAGTCGGCCAAGCCCATTGGTAAGATTTATCTTGAGGTTGCTTTTGGCACAGTGGAGAATTTTCGTTCAGAGATTATGCCCTTTGAGGTAGTGGACCTTAAGAGCCCATATCATGCTCTTTTTGGTCGACCTGCATATTTTAAGTTTATGGCCAGGCCATGTTATGTGTACTTGAAGCTCAAGATGCCAGGTCCAGCAGGAATCATCACAGTTAATGGCAGCAGACAGATGGCATTGGAGTGCGAGTTAGGTGATGCAGCCATGGCTGAGACAGCTTGTGCTCAAGAGGAGCTGAAGTTTTACAAGGCAAACGTGGACCCGGAGGACAACTCGGTCCTTAAGAAGCCGGCCACAGAGGAGAAGATGAAATTCAAGTCAGCTCAGGACACAAAGCAAGTCGACTTTACCCCTGGTGACTCTTCCAAGCAGTTCACCATTGGGGCACACCTCTCTGATAAATAGGAAAGCGCGCTCGTCGAGTTCATCCGTGAGAACCGGGACGTTTTTGCATGGAAGCCATCTGACATGCCAGGAGTCCCGAGAGAACTCGCCGAGCACAGCTTACACGTTAATCCCAATGCAAGACCAGTTAAGCAGGGTCTGCGCAAGTTTCATGATGACAGGAGGAAAGCCATAGGAGAAGAGGTGGCTCGGCTCCTCGCAGCCGAGTTCATCAAGGAGGTCTTTCACCCAGAGTGGGTGGCCAATCCGATGTTGGTACCAAAGAAGACAGGAGAGTTGCGGATGTGCATCGACTTCACGGGCCTGAACAAGCATTGCCCTAAGGACCCGTTTGCACTACCTCGCATAGACCAGATCATCGACTCCACAGCGGGGTCAGAGTTGCTTTGTTTCTTGGATGCATATTCAGGGTACCATCAGATCAGACTCAACATAGAGGATGAGCTGAAGACGTCCTTCATCACGCCCTTTGGAGCATTTTGTTACACAACAATGCCCTTTGGACTCAAGAATGCAGGAGCTACATATCAGAGATGTATCCAAAACTGTTTCAAAAAACAGATTGGAAGGAATATTCATGCTTATGTGGATGATGTAGTGGTCAAGTCTCAGAAAGCCGACTCTCTGATAGCAGACCTGACAGAAACGTTTGAGAACCTACGCAAGTATAAGATGAAGCTCAACCCGACCAAGTGTGTTTTTGGAGTCCCTGCTGGCAAACTCCTAGGCTTCATCGTTTCAGAGAGAGGCATTGAGGCAAATCCAGAGAAAATCAAGGCTATCCATAACTTGCAGAAGCCGACTTGTCTGAAGGACGTCCAAAAGCTTACTGGATGTGTGGCAGCTCTGAGCAGGTTTATTTCCAGACTCGGGGAGAAGGCGGGTCCTCTCTACCGACTCCTGAAGAAGTCAGACAAATTCCTATGGGATGAAGAAGCTGACCGTGCTTTTGAGGAGTTGAAGAAAACTTTGTCAACAGCACCAGTGCTTGCAGCTCCTACAGATAAGGAGCCCATGTTATTATATGTAGCTGCCAACGAGAGAGTTGTCAGTGCAGTGGTAGTTGTGGAACGTGCAGAGGAAGGAAAGGAGTACCCAGTGCAGAGACCTGTCTACTACATCAGTGAAGTCCTCACAGAGTCAAAGCAAAGGTACCCTCAGTGGCAGAAACTAGTTTATGGAGTTTTTCTTGCAAGTAGAAAGCTCAAGCATTATTTCCAAGAGCATCCAATTAAGGTGGTGAGTTCAGCACCGCTTGCAGATATTATACGCAACAGAGAGGCAACAGGGCGAGTCGCCAAGTGGGCAATTGAGTTGGGTCCTTATCATATCACATATGAGCCAAGGACAGCGATCAAATCTCAAGCTTTGGTTGACTTTGTCAATGATTGGACAGATTTTACATCTTCACCAAGCACCCCTTGCACCAAGTATTGGACAATGCACTTTGATGGGTCCAGACAGTTGGAAGGCTCAGGAGCCGGCGTGGTGTTAACCTCACCCAAAGGAGATAAGTTAGCATATGTCCTTCAGTTACACTTTGATTGCACCAACAACATGGCAGAGTATGAGGCTTTGCTACATGGCCTGCGTTTGGCCAAGGAGATGAACATCAAGCGTATCAGGTGCTTCGGAGACTCGGATCTCGTAGCTCAGCAAGTATCTGGAACTTGGGACTCGAAGGATGCAAACATGGCAGCTTATAGAAGAGCAGTCGAACAGATAGCCGGGTTCTTTTCTGGTTATCAAGTGGAGCATATTGACAGGCGCAAGAACGAAGCCGCTGATGCGTTATCACGACTCGGCTCTCGTCGAGAGAAAGTACCACCAAATGTGTTCTTAGATGAACTCCACCACCCTTCAGTCAAGTTGCCCACAGAGGAGGAGTTAGCTTTTCCAGACCCAGAGTCGGCACTTGTTGCAGCAGTACGAGCAATCCCAACATGGACAGAGCCCTACCTAGCCTATCTCCTGCGGGGTGAACTCCCAAAGGATGAGGTCAAGCGAAAGCAACTCATCAGGCGGTGCAAGTCCTATACAGTCATTAATGGCGAGTTATATAGAAGGAGTGTTACTGGAGTCTACCAGAGATGTGTGTCTCCAGAAGAGGGCAAACAAATATTGCAAGAGATTCACGCAGGAGATTGTGGTCATCATGCATCCACTAGATCCTTGGTGTCCAAAGCTTTCAGACACGGGTTCTTTTGGTTAACAGCACATTTAGATGCAGAGAGGATAGTTCGAGTCTGTGATGGATGTCAAAGGTACGCAAGGCAAGACCACGTGCCAGCTCAAGAACTCAGAACCATCCCTATCACTTGGCCATTTGCAGTTTGGGGACTCGACATGGTGGGCCCTTTCTCAAAGTCGCCTTGTCAGAAGACCCATCTGCTAGTAGCAGTTGACAAGTTCACCAAGTGGGTGGAGGTGGAACCCGTCAGCAGAGTCGACGGTGCATCAGCTGTGAGATTCTTCAAGAAAATAGCAACACGATTTGGATACCCTCATAGCATCATTACAGACAATGGTACCAACTTATCAGTTGGGGAGATGGCCAAGTTTTGCGGTGAGAACAACATCAGACTCGACCTAGCCTCAGTGGCACATCCACAGTCCAATGGACAAGCAGAGAGGGCAAATCAGGAGTTGTTGAAGGGAATTAAGCCTCGGCTCCGAGTCCCTTTGCTAAGAGCCGCCGGGTCTTGGGTTGAGGAGTTACCAGCAGTACTTTGGAGCATCAGGACGACTCCTAACAGATCTACTGGCTTCACACCTTTCTTCATGGTGTATGGAGCAGAAGCTGTCTTGCCAAGCGACTTGTTGCATGACTCGCCACGAGTCGCCAATTATGTTGAGACAGAAAATGAACTCGCCCGACAGGACTCGGTGGATTCACTCGAGCAAGCAAGGGAATTAGCCCTTGAGAGATCAACAGTTTATCAGCAGGACTTGCGGCGATATCACGCACGCAGAGTCAAGACCCGGACTTTCCAGGAAGGAGACCTAGTGCTTCGCCTTGTCCAGAACAAGGAAGGGATGCACAAGTTATCTCCACCATGGGAAGGACCGTTCGTCATAAGCAAGAATCTGAACAACGGATCGTACTATCTAATGGATGTGCGAGAGCCGGCAAGTGTAGGCAAAGGAGCTGACACAGCTCATACTCTAGATCCTTATGCAGAGGCAAAGAGGCCTTGGAACATAGCTCAGTTACGTCCTTATTATACTTAAGTTGTAATAGATTCATGAGTCGAAAGGCAATGAGCCCAGTGAGCCATGCCTAGATGTAATCAAATTATTGTGATCAAATGAAATAAAGCCGGCTTTTGTGAACATGAGTCCTTTAGTCGAGTCACCCAGTGAGTGCGCTTTGTTCTTTAAATTTTGATCATCAGGTTCTTGGGGGCTTGCTTTTCAGTGAAAAAAGTTAAGCTTAAACTCTTGGACCCGACACAGTAGCCAAATTTTCCTAGTTTTCTCGCTGGTAAGTCAGATGCATCCTGCACAATATGATCTATCTACAGGCATGACTTGTTTCTCTCTCTTATGGATCCTAAGGAACATATGAGTCAAGAACCTGTCAGCACAAACTGTAAGAGAAGTCATGCAGGGCCTACTTATTCATCAGTGAAAAACTAGACGGGTTATAAGAACCAAGCCGATTGGCACAACTTTCAAATAGCTAGACAAGCTCAGTTGTTTAAAGGCACCAGTAGTGCATCATTCAAAAGAGCTAAACAAGCTCAATAGTTTAAAAGCACCCGTAGTGCATAATTACAAAGTCTCAATGGTAACACAGTATTACATAGCAATCAAAAGTCATTCAGAGGGTTGTCTTCTAGAGGAGCTGACTCCTTCGCCAGAGTCGAGGAGTCCTTCTTAGCAGGCGACTTGTCCTTTGATTGAACAGCAGGAGTCGAGGAGCCCTTTTTAGCAGGAGATTTGCCTTGTGCTTGAGCAGCGGAAGAAGGAGCCGGCTTCAATGGAGGCTTGGTGGCGACTCTCTTCGTTTGAAATCCAGTACCCTTGGGACTCTTCATATGCTTAGCAAGATCTGCTTGTTTCTGAGCGTCTCCAGAGACAGCTCTAGAAGGAGTGGGCGCAGCAGGAGTCTTCAGGGTAGGCTCAGCACTTGGAATAGGAGCCGCCGGTGACGAGGAACTCGGACCGGCAGAGGCAGAGAACACACCAGATGGGTCCTGTGATGGGCGGCCAAAATTTACTATCTCAGGAGTTACTGGAGCGACTCTCTTGTTCTCCAAATCATAATGATGAACCCATACCTCAGGGTCCATCTTATTCGCAATCTCACAAGCATATGGCCGCACCAGCTTTTCTTCGGCTATGAAATCATTCTGAGTAAAAGGTTTGCCATCCTCATGCTGCTCAGGCTTCCCCATTGTAAGCATTGCTGGCTCAAGAACAGTGGGATAGTAGCTGTGGGCTAAGGCCAGGATCCTGATGGCAGATCTCCTCATCGAAGATTGTTTCCACAAACGCACATAGCCTGGTGCTCTGGACAACTCGTCCACCAGACGTTCAGGCTCTTTGGGGCACTTGCCTTTATGATTCAGATACTTGACCACAGAACGGGCTCCCTCTTGTAGCCCATGACAGTAATCAAGCATCTCAGATAGTTGTTTGCTTGTGGGCAATTTAAGCTTTGGGGAGTCAGCCCCTGCAGAAAGGAAAACAAGGAGTCATTGTCAGTTGAAAAGCAATTCACAAAGGTGCAAAAGGAAGCAAGCAAAAGTCATAAACTCACCAAATATATGCTGACACATGGCACCAATGCCTTTTTTGCAAGTATTGAACACAGCTTGTAGGTCATTGTGTGCTTTCTGAGCAATCTTTTTGGCCTCAGCCGACTCTTTTTTCACCTGCTCCAGTTGAGCAGCTAAGGCCTTCAGATCCTTCTCAAGCTGAAGGGAGTGTTCTTTTTCGGCCATGGCAGATCTGGCACTGGCAGCTGCCTGGTCCTCAAGTTCTTTCATATCTCTCTTCATCTTGGAGACAATGCACTGCAATTACAAGTCATAAAGCACAAGTGAGCTCCACAAGTCAAATAAAGAACTCATGAGCTCCAAGTCGTCACAAGTTAACAACTCGGCGCTTGGGGGCTACTCAGGAGTAAATTCTTTCTATCAGAACAGCAATCATGAGTCATAACCGACAAGTCATAAGCTCCAAGTCGCCACAAGTTAGCAACTTGGCGCTTGGGGGCTACTGGCAGATCAGAATTTTCCATCAAGTTAATTATGAGTAGAGTGGACATATTTGCAGCTCCAAGTCGCCACAAGTTAGCAACTTGGCGCTTGGGGGCTACTCGCAGAACAGAAATTTTTCTTCAAGTAAGGTGTCAGTGAGCAATATATATTGGTAGCTCCAAGTCGTCGCAGGCTGACAACTCGGCGCTTGGGGGCTACTCGTGCGAAAGTTTTTGGTCTAAGGACCCGACAGACAGTAAACTATCAGCCCCGAGTCCTAGTAGAGCTAAGGACTCAGTGCTTGGGGGCTACAGTGTTCAAATTTTTTTTTCCATATAGCAATTGAGTTCAGTATCAAATCAAAGCACCTATCCTAGTCACAAGTCACCACAGACAGGTGCTTGGGGGCTACTGGATAGGATGATGCCAGAAAGCATGAAAGGAGAAATCAGAAAAGCTTACTTCATGAACCATGTGAAGAGACCTAAGAGCCGCTTGCTCGTCGTCCTTCAGCCTAGCAGCTTGATCGTTCAAGTCGACCGCTTCAGCATAGGCTTCGGAAAATGACATGTTATCTGCCACCCGAAGTCGACTGTAGTCAGTAGATGACTTGATCTTGATTGATGGAGATGCTGCAGGAGTCGGCTTGACAGGAGCCGGTTGAACTGGAGGCGCAGAATCAGGAGTCACAGCACCAGAGCTGGGCTGGACTGTTGTTGGAGTCGCCGCTCGAGCCTTTGAAGAGGACTCGGGGACGGTAGGAGTCGTGGTTGCGCCGGCTGATGCAGCGATGGAGGGACCTGTCCTCGTACTGGTTGTCTGAGAAGTCGATGGAGGGACAGGTCCACGCCCAGAGGAGACATCAGCCATGCCTGGGAGCTTTGTCACCTTGGCACAAGGCCGAGCCCTGAAATATTCAGAGACAGAAATCAATAAACCTAGTGAAAAGAAAGATCAGAAGTCATACAATCGCAAGTACAGAGACAAAGGAGTCTTACCCAACATTGGTCTCCAGGTCAAAGGGGGCCTGAGAGTCTGAAGAAGGCATTGACCAACCAGAGTTGTAGGAGTCGTCCTTTTGGGGAGGAGAGGTTGATTTCCGTTGGTGTGAGACTGGCAGAGGCTCAGGAGCGTCTGCAGGCCCATCGGAACGCAGCTTCCTCTTTCTGGCGGCAATGACACTCTGCATGTGTTCTTCAGGCTTAGTGGGAGAGCGAGAGGACCCAAGGACTCGTGAGAGAGGTACCTTGGGAACAGCCTCTCGAGAGCCATTGTTGTTCGAGGCTGGAGAGGATGAGGAATGACTCCTAGCAGAGGACTCTGCAGATGGAGATGATTGAGCAGCAGCAGAGGCAGTGTCAGTTTGCCTAGTGGGGGGAGCCTCTGGAGAGGACTCGTCATCGTCGGTTTCTTCCACAATGGGAGCCTCTTGAGAGGACTCCTCTTCATCAGCATTCTTAGTTGGAGCCTCTGGCGAGGACTCCTCATCGGCAGCACCATCATCAGCAGGAGCCTCCTGGGAGGACTCCTCATCCGCATCATCAGTGTCATCTGCCACAGTGGTTTGATCTGTGGCAGGAATTTCTTCTTCAGCCTCAGCCTCAGCTTCAGCTTTATTCTTAGAACCAGCTCCGGAGGCCGGCTTCCAGAAGGAGTCGGTGAGCTGCAAAAGAGTTAGTAAACATGAGTCAGCAAGCAATACAAGTGAAGTCAAGGTTGAAATAAAGTAGAGAGTAATACTTACATCAGGAGCTGGGTTGGTCGAGCAGAAGGGTTGGAGCCCGAAATGAGCTTGATCCTTCACCGGTTTCCCAGTCAACTTCTTGATGAGTCGACCAAGTTCGGGTCCATCAGACAGCTGCTCCGTAACCCGGAGGTCATCACCAGCGCATCTGGTATATGAGCAGATCAGTCGAGTCCTGGGACTCAGCGGCTGGATTCTCCAAGTTGTCCAGCAACGGACCAAATCCATATTTTCCAAATTGTGGGACAAGAGGGCCCGGATGCGAGTGATCAGAGACTCGACCCTTGGCCGGTCGGCCTCTGGGCACCTGGCTTTCATCAGAGGAGTCGCCCGGAGGCGTTCCTCAGAGAACAAGGGAAGCTTAGGTTCATTTGCAGGGGAAGTGTCCTTGCAATAAAAGAAAGTTCTTTGCCAGTCTTTGATGCGATTTGGGAAAACTGGCTTAGGGAAGACGGAGTTGAGGCGCCGTTGAAGGGCGACGGCGCCACATTGGAGAAGAGGGCCCCCAGAGGTCTCGGGTTGAGGGTTGCAATAAAAGAGCTCGAGCCAAAGGTTGATGTCAGGTTTAATCTGGAGGTAATCCTCACAGAGAACGACAAAATTAGAAAGCGTGAGAATGGAGTTAGGAGCAAGATCGTGAATCCGCAGCTCGTAAAGCTCGAGGAGCTGGCGGAAGAAAAAATCGCCGGGGGGAGAAAAGCCGCGGAATAGGTGCTCCACGAAGACAACTACTTCATCCTTAGCGGGAGAGGGAACAATCTCATCCCCTGGGGCCCGAGCTTGAGCACTAGAGGGGATCAAACCTGATAGCCTGTGGGTCTTCAATTGCTCCGCCGAGACCACAGATCCACTCCAATCGGCAGAGATCGATCGCTTGGAAGAGGGTTTGGCGGCGGCGGCGGCCGCGGCGGCAATGTTCACCGTCCTGCTCGACGTGGTTGCCTTGGCCTTCGATGCGGTTTTTGAGCGCTTGGGAGGCATGGCGTGCGGGCGGTGCGTGTTGGGCGCGGGAAGAGATGGGCGCGAAGAGAGGAAGGAGAGGTTTTGAGCTGAAGGGGCAAGTGAGGTTTAAGACCTAACCCTTCGCGATTTATAAAGAGGGGTAAAACCCTAGAAAGTTACAGAGTGGGTTCACAGTTGACTATCGATAACGTTTCAGTAAAAACGTTCTAGTGGCCAAACAGACAGATAAGAAATCACAATATGGAAAGGTCAAAGTCATAGATATGGAAGTAGCCGGCTTGTCTCAGAATGACGAGTCCTATGACAGTGAAATCAGTTTATCTAGTCCTTGTTCGCAAGAGTCACACCAGAACCCGGCCTGCTAGTACGAGGGCAAGAGTAGTGGCTTGAACAAGGGATAAGAGTGGACTCATTTTATATATGTATTATGTTTTTATGCAGGAATTCATCTTGGAGCAAGCAGCAAGTGGCTTTGGAGCCATTGGCTCAAGTGGAAGGAGTCGACCCAGAGAGTCGAACCAGCAAGTCAGAGGAAGCCGCCAAGCTGCGCCCAAGATAAATTCGGGGGCTACTGATGGGGGGATACTTTATAGGTAGGCCCATGGACCCGGAAAGTAGACCCGCCAAGACCAAGAAGGCCAAAGCCGAGTCACGTATCAAGTCGCATGGGCTGGGCTGGAGACAAGCCGACCAAGGCCCATGATGAAGAAAGGACCCGTTCGGAAGGAGTCCAAGTGCAACCCGGAGCCCTAACTTGGAAGACCAAGACGTAGAATAGGACTCCGTGTTCTAGTATGACTCGGTGTAAATTGTAAGTCCAGAGACCCGGCAGCCTTTATAAGCGGGGTCCTGGACCTTAGATCGGAGAGTTCAACCAGTAGAGATAAGCTTCAACCAATAGAGAAACCCTAGCCACCAGAGGGAAGTCGCCGGCTCCTAAGTTGTGGGAGCCGGGTCCTTGTAATCGAGATATATCAAGAGCAATAATAGAGAAGCAGGAAGTAGGTCTTTACCTCGAATCAGAGGGGCCGAACCTGGGTAAATCCTTGTTCCTTGGCGAGATTAACCGTTCTAGCGTACTTCAGTCATCAATGGCCCCAGAACTCATCTTCCCTGAGGAAGAACTTGCCGTGACAACCCCACGACAGGATCTGAAGAATCTTGGATGCGACACCGAACCATTCGTCCTAGCTGGTGAAGTGGCTCAGGTTTTCTATGTGAAGGACATGTCTAGCAGACCGAAGAAAAGAAAAGATAAGCAAGCAGCGAATACATCATACGACGTCGAGCCAAGGCGCCACATAGTTCAGGGAAAAGAAACATCGTAGGAGTGGAGGACAAGACAGACATGTCAGAAGATCACAATAAGTTTGATTAGGGTTACGGCGCGATAAGAAGAAAATGGCACACACGAAGAAGTGTTGAATGATGTTGATGTGGTCATGTGTAATAATGTATGAAATGTTTATTTATCCTGGTTCTATATATGTAATAATCGGTAGAATAGTTTCGACTAAGGAGTTTAATTAGGGTTTTTCATTGAATAAAAACCTCATTTTTTAGTGTCGCGGTTTGGAATCTTTGTCAAATTTACTCAACTCATCTATTTAAAATTTGAATATATTCAACATAGGTACATTTAAAAATATCCAGTACTAATAGATTATACATGTCCATGGCTAACGTTTGATATAAAGTTTGTTAAATATGGACAATTAAATCGATGGAATAGCATAAAATCATGAAAAAAATTACGAACGACCCTTTAGTCCCGGTTCGTGGCTGCAACTGGGACTAAAGGTCCATTTTTGGGCCGCTGCCAAATTTAGCGCGCCAAAGCCCACCTGTAGTCCCGGTTGCAGACACGAACCGGGACTAAAGTCCCGGTTCGTGGCACGAACCGGGACTAAAGGCCCATTTGAGCCTTTTAGGTCCCTCCCTGCTTCCTCTCTTCCCCATTTTGCAGCGCCAGGCCCAAGTAGACGCCGCCAGGCTGCCGCGCCGCCGCTCCCAAGCTCCCCCTTCTCCCGTGCTACCACCGCCACGTGCCTTGCTCTACTCCGGCCGCCGCGTGCCTCCCTCTTCCTCGCCGCCGTCTCCCGCGTGCTCCGGCAAAAGGTACGGTCCCCTCTCTCACTCGGCATACCTAGATCGGCGGTGGTCCGGGAACCCTAGCTAGATCGGCGGCAGTGGTCCGGCGCCCAAAAATCGGCGGCGGTCGGCGGGGGACAGTTGGTAGGAAAGGGACTACAATTCATTTATATTAGATAAAAGGCCTAACGGCCATTACATAGGTGGTCGGAGGCCGTTACATTTGGGGGGAGGGGTCGTGCCTACTCCTCATCGGAGAGGAGGACGTAGTCCGGAGGCGTCCACAGATGGGCCGGCGGCGCATGGGGCAGCTCCAGGTCCTGCTGCGCCTCCTGCTGCGCCTCCTGCTGCACCTCCTGCTGCGGCTCCGGCAGCTGGGGCACGGTCGTGAACACCCGCGACTGCCCGNGCATTGCCCTGCTCCGGCCGCCACGTGCCTCCCTCTGCCTCGCGCCGTCTCCTGCACGCGCCGGCAAAAGGTACGGTCCCCCTATCGCTCGGCAACCCTAGATCGGCGGGTGGCCCGGGAAACCCTAGCTAGTTCGGTGGCAGTGGTCCGGCGACCAAAAATTGGCGGCGGTCGGCGGGGACAGTTGGTAGGAAAGGGGCTACGATTCATTTATATTAGATAAAAGGCCTAATGGCCATTACATTGGCGGCCGGAGGCCGTTACATTTGGGGGGAGGGGTCGTGCCTACTCCTTGTCGGAGAGGAGGACGTAGTCCGGAGGCGTCCACAGATGGGCCGGTGGCGCATGGGGCAGCTCCAGGTCCTGCTGCGGCTCCGGCAGCTGGGGACGGTCGTGAACACCCGTGACTGCCCGAACAGCTCCGGGGGGAACCGCGCCGGCTCCTCGTACTCCTCTTCCGGCGGGTCCTCGGCCTCCTGCTCCTGGACGAGCTGCTGCCACTAGGTCAGCTGCGGCCCCTGCGGCGGCGGCGGCATTGGGGCTGCGTCCTGCACCACCATGGCCCAGCGCCGTTTCTCGTCCTCGACAAGGGCGTGCCGGGACAGCTCGCAGGCCTCCTGCATGGCATCATCCATGTCGTCGTCGTCGCCGCCGTCGTCATCCTCCTCGAACCACAGCTCCGACAGCTCGCCGGGTGGCGGTGGGGGATACTCCGTCGGCTGCTGGGGCGGCGTCGGGAGCGCCGCGAAGAAAGTGCGGCGGCGGTCATCATGCTTGTCCCGGAACCACCGGTCCCAGTTGGGGGAGTGCGGCGCGTAGGCGGGGTCGTTGAGGAGGTCCTGCGGGAGGGAGCGGCGGTGGCGGGAAATCTCCACCGCCCTGTCCCGGCCACTAGCCGGAATCGGCGGCACCGGAATCCGCTACGGATTCAGGTGCCAGTCGTCTGGCAGGTGGACGTCGGACCAGCGCACGGGGATGGCGTTCTCCCAGTGCCACCAGCACTCGTTCACATGAATGTAGAGACGCATGCACCTCTTCTTCCGCGCCGGCCCGGCCACTTGACCGACACGGCGCGCCGGGGCTTCCCCGTCGACGATCTGAACACCCGCGGGCGCGATGGACGACGGTGGCGGTGGTGGAGGAGGAGGAGGGAGGGGAGGGAGGTTGCCCCGATGACGTCCGGAGCCGCCGGACCCCGAGCCGCTGGACTCGTGCTGGTTCTTGGGGTTCTTGAACCACCACGACATTGCTCCGGCGAGGGCTAGGGCTAGAGGGCTGCTAGGGCTCGATGGAGGTGGGGGAGGGCGGCGGTGTCGTTTGAGGTCGCTATCCCCACGGCCGGATTTAAAAAGGGCGAGGGGCGTGCCCACCGTGGCCAGCATTGACTACGGGGCTAGAATTCGAGGAGGCCGCTGGGTCACTGGCAGGTGGGCCAGGAGCATTGACTACGGGCGCGGGCGGTTGGGTGGCGGGGGAGACGAGGGGACGTGGCGCGAGTGGGCGGTTCACATGCAGACATGGCGCGAGTGGGGAGACCGCCCGGTGGGGTGGCGGGGTCGCTGGCTGGTGGGCCTGCTTTGACCATGCACTAGTGGACCAGGGGGCCGATTTTTTTAAAGGACCAGGGGGCTGATTTTTTTAAAGGACCAGGGGCTGATTTTTTTAAAAGGACCATGCTGACCCTGATTTTTTTAAAGGACTAGGGGGGCTGTCATTTTAATTATGTGACAATTTGCAGAATGCCGGCCCTAATTATTTTGGGCTGTAATTTTATGTCAAAAAAATTACAAACATATATAATTGATTGCAGGTACATTGAGCTATGGACGCCTTTAGAGACGACAACAATTAAGATCAAATGCAACAAATAATCTATGCGAGTGCCCGTGGAGAAGGTTCCGGTGGAGAAGATGATTTCAGCTCACAATTTCTGAACGACTCCGGTGAGGGACTTCAGTTTGAGGACGAAGTGCCCTTAACGACAAAATCCGGCGAGGTATATATATATTAAAGCTGTGTTGATCACTATATATATGCATTAATTGATCTGTATTGCATGTGTTAACAAATCATTTTTTTAGCCCTCCGGATCGAGCAAAGCTGCAAAGCATGGTCCTCGAGGCCTGACGAAAAGGATGTCCAGCGATGCACTGAGGTTAACGATCGAGGAAGTTGCTGATAGTGGCGAACCGCTGGACCCCATACCGAACTGCCGTAAATTTGTAAATCAAGCTGGAGTCATTGTTAGGGACATGCTCCCGATCACCATTACAGATTGGCATAAGCCGAAGGGCGCGGACGAGGATGAAGCTAGTTATGTCCATGATCATACAAAAGATTTGCTTTACGATACGCTCATGATACATTTCAACCTACCAGAAGGCAAGAAGGAGAAAGTGAAGGGGTGGACTCTTAAGAAGATGGCCACGCAATTCCAGAGCTGGAAGAAAAAATTATGGAGAAAGTATGAAAATGAAGATCCAGATAATTTCACCGGAGTACTCGAGAAGATAAAACATTCCTGGCCCGCATTCGTGGCGTACAAGAAATCATCTACCGCCGTGGCCCGATCGGCCATAAATAAGATAAATGCTGGGAAGAAGGTATACCACCATAGGTTGGGGACATGTGGCTACAAGACCGCCATTCCTAAGTGGTTAGCCTTTGAAGCAGAACTGCTTGCTAAAGGGATCACTCCACAGACAGCGGACTGGCCCGAGAGGTCCAAGTTTTGGTTGTTCGCGCATGGGGCAGTGTTGGACCTAGAGACGGGGTTGATTGTTGCAAAGGGAAATGGAAGAAAAAGGTTGAAACAATCGTTCCGTTGCTTATAGACGCAATAGATAAAGTTCGAAAGGGAGAGTACCATCTCTCTCGAGAGAACGATGAGCTGACACTCGCACTGGGGAATCCTAAACACTATGGACGATTACGAGGCTATCCCGGCGGTTTCACCTTGAAGGAAGGGTTTCCGGAGTGCGCTGACAGTTATAGAAGCCGTGGGAGAAAGAAGAAGGAGTCAGACCGGTTATCGGAATTGGAACGCATGATGCGGCGGCAGCAGGAGCAACTGGACTCAATCAGTCAGCAGAGGGCATCTGATCAGCAGCGGCTACAATGTCCAGAAGTCAATGTCGTCCCAGATCAGCGGAGAAGCAGCGTGGGTTCCACGCAGCTAGAAGCATCTGCCGCATTACAACAGCCGGCGGCTCACTACCCCGTGGATGATATCACGGAGAAGACAGATTGTGAGCTTCATATGTTAATGAAGAACATATCCTTCAAGGTGGCGGTCGGCTTTGCGTTACCAAATGAACCTGGAGCAAGCTACCATCTTGGTCAGATTCCAGCTGGCTATGCTCGTGTCAGGGTGGATGAAATTATATCGGGATTTGAGTCACTTGAGCTTGACTATCCTGGAGGTGACGATGAGAAGACACTGGGACAAGTCAGGCATGGTTTAGCTCTATGGAACAAGAAACACATCGTGTTTCCAGGCTCGGCACCAAGGCCACCGACGCCTCTGAGTAGCAGTGCACCACCTCTAAGTCCACCTGGCCTACCCCAAAGGGACCCTAGCGCGAGTCCGTCTCCATCTCCTGCTACGCCAGTCCAGTCGTCTCCATCTCCATCTCCATCTCCATCTCCAGCGCCAGTCCAGCGGACTCCGCCCACTAAGTGGTTAAATAGGAGGAAGCTCAATGGTTCGCCTCCTAAGCAGAGACAGAAAAAGCCGCAAAAAGTCAAGACTCCTGAGAAGTTACCTTGCGAAAGGACTTACGAGGAAAATTGGGCCATCTCGAAGGCCGAGGTGGATGCCCATTTTGCACCGAAAAAGCCCCCACCTAAGCAAGTAATAGATCCTATAGCATTAGAGCGCACTATTAGGAGCTTATACAACCCTCCACCAAAGCCGCCATTAGACTATGAGCGCTCTATTGCCATTTCATACAACTCAGAGATGGAGAGGCGGAAAAGCGAGAAACAAATAGCCCAGCTCGGAGAACAGGTTGTACAATCGGCCCCCCCACTTCAGGTATTTCCCGACGCAGACGTCCACATACCTGAGGTAGCATATAAATATGTTCACGGCAAGCCTTTGGTCAGACCTGAGCTGGTCAAGTTACTACCAATAAGGATGCGTCAGTTGAATCAATGGTACATGAAAGCCGCAAAGAATGGTATAATCGGTGTCATGGCGAACGTTAAGAAGGAGCACTTCTTCCAAGAATATGGTGTGCAAGTTGATTTTAGCGAACTTTTTCAGTTATACAATGAAAAAGCCCTCGATAAAGGTATCCTCAGTTGCTTTTGTCTGTAAGTGATTTATTTCTGTAATTTAAGTCTTTATATAGCTCAGCCCGTTCTATAATCTTTGGTACGCTATTTATGCAGAAAGAAGATGCTCGACTACAAAAGGGAAATAATAACCCCAGAAGACATTGGGTTCATTGACCCCAATGTTGTTCATGAAGTGAACATACAGAAGAAACCCGAGGAAGTAAAGCAAACATTGCTAAGGTGCTTCAAGCGACACCGTAACAAAAAAGAAATACTTCTTCCTTACAACTTCAAGTAAGTGTTACTAATTTCTTGTACACATTCTATTTTTCCTCACCCGATCTTAAGTGTAATTGATGAGTTATGCATGACTGCGTATGTAAACGTGCAGCTACCACTATATTCTCGTGTGCATTAGATATGACGAGGGAGAAATTGAAGTCTTCGACTCATTAAGGACAGAACCTAAAGAATTCAAGAGCTTGTTTGATATCATGAAAGAGTAATTTAAATTCTTATCACACTATATCAGCCTCTTTCAGTCATTTCGTGATATCAAGTAATTAATAACTCTTTTGTTCATTTTCTTTGTCGAGTAGAGTATGGGAAATGTTCATCAAGGAAGAACCCGGTCAATGGCAACCGAAGCTGATATGGTCTCTGAAAAAGGTAAGTAGTACTACCTAGATCCGCATATCTCTTTAATTCTAGTTTCAATACCATTATCAAGCTTGATTTGATTGAATTCTATTCTCGAACAATGGTGTCTGGAACAGCCAACCGGGACCCACTTATGTGGATACTACGTTTGCGAGTAAATTCAAATGAGGACCACTGAGAAATTCAATAATCTATGAAACAAAGAGGTACATAAACATTATTCGCAATTTTTTTGTTACCATCAATTGTGTGGAGTTTCATTCATAATTGCTTTTCTCCTTCTTTTAAAGGTTGTAAGGAAGCGGAACGCCCTCCTACCAAATGACCGTATAAGAGCAATTGCGGAGGAGTTGGCGGGATTTCTTCTTGACGAGGTCATACCTAAAGAAGGAGAGCACTACTATCTACATATATAAGTGATCTCAAGGTACTATGATCTCATGCATGTAATTGAGTACTTGTTATACGGAAACGTGATCTTCATGTACTACTTAATTTGTATGTGTGTTATATATATATGCATCAATGTGATCTTAGTGTAGTAATATAATTTATATATTTACCAAAACATATTTTTGACATATCGACGTGATTCCGAAACTATCCGAAACCCCTAAACGTCAAACCCTGAAAAATATTCTAAAAGGAAAAAAAAGGCCTAAAGTTAGTCCCGATCCGTGTTACGTACTGGGACTAAAGCCATCCAACCCGCGGGCTCCTCCGTGGCCACGTGGGAGGGCCTCTAATCCCGGTTCGTAAACAACCGGGACTAGGGGGGGATCTCTAGTCCCGATTGGCTAGTCCCGGTTGCCCAACCGGAACTAGAGGCCCTCTGGAACCGGGACTAGTGCCCCGTTTTCCACTAGTGGGAGCTGCAAAAAGCGGCGATGCCGTGCACGCAGGAGGATGGCGGGAAAAGGCGGGAGATGCGGAAATTGGGGCTGGGTTTCACGCCGCACATAACCTCACCTCCTCCTATGGTTGGTCACCACCCTCCATAGATCCCCCAAAAAATCCCCCTCCGACCGGATCTTGTTCTCCGGTAGCAGCTCGTCGTCGACCTCTCTGGCAGCAACTTGTTGTGGTCCTCTCTGGCAGCCGGTTGTTGTGGTCCTCTCCGGCAGCACCTCGTCTCTGTCCTCTCCGGCATCTGCTCATCTCCTTCCTCTCCGGAAGCATCTCGTCTCCTCCCTCTCCAATGGCGCAGGTAAGTCATCATGTCTCTCATAACCACCTCGTCGGATAATCTTGTAGCACCCCGACCCAGAACTATACAGTGAAGCGTTGTGCAACCGGTCATGCTACACAACCGAAGGTTACTGGGTTTACCAATCCCAGGCCAAAACCCATTGGCAGGTGTGCTCGGAATGGATCATCGGCACACAACACCTCGACCATGCCATAAGCTCAGACATCGCTATCACGTATAGTAGAGATACCAAGACTGCGGAATAACTGGCACTTCACAGACTCTACGACACAAGAAAACATATAGCAACTCATATATGAGAAAGATACAAATATCACAATCAGAGGTTACAGACCCATCATTACATCCTGCGGAAGCAAATATAGTTGTCTAACAACAAAATCCAAATTATGGCCTAAAAGGACTATAAATAACATATCCCAGCCAGCCTGTTCCGAGACGTCCCAAGCTGCCACCTGGGAACCCCAGACTACTCGTCGATGTCGATAAAGAACCCACCTTCCAGTTCGATGAAGTCCTCCTCTAAAACAAATAATAATCAACAAAGCAAGGCTGAGTACGATGTACTCGCAAGAATTAGTAGGGCGATATAGGCACGATGATGTTTGGCTTCAAAGTTGTATAGTAGTTGGTTTGGAGAAAGCTAGTTTTCCTTTCGGGTAACACTAGGACTCATGGCACCGACTACTCAGAAGGTTTTTCTCGAAGGGGATAAGATAGTAAAACTTTCTTTCTTCGGTTCACCTTGAACCAGCAGTAACTAGAATTCACCACTCATATCCACCAAGGCACTCTCTCGAATCACCCTCGAGGAAATGAACCTTTATCACACATTTATTATGCAACCTTTAGCTGCCATATCAATTAAGTTAAGGTTCTCTATGATCTTATCGTCTATTCCCAAGTTGTCCATAACCGTGGACACGGCTTTTCGAAAAGATTAAACCCTGCAGGGGTGTACTGTTTTTATCCATTGGTACCGTCCGACCCCTTGCCTGATCATTTAGCTCTCTTCCTGGGAAATCCGGCAGGGCGGGCGCGGTTAAACCTTTACCTCGCATGAGACTATCCAAGGTTCATCGTGACGACAGGACAAGTTCAGTGCCTATTTCAACACCCTGCCCCATCGCCACTCCTATCACCACCATCCTCATCACATCATCATCATCGTCATCATCATCACCGGCCACACACTCGCAAATGGAAAGCGCAAACTAGAGGACCTTTGGATACGCCCGCACAACTTATTTAGTTAGTAAGGGGCCCATACCCCCACCGATGGTAGCACGCTAGTCTTGGTTCAAGAGGTAAAGAACTTGCACCTAGGCGGCAAGAATGAGACAAAACACCAACCACCTTTTTGGCAACTCATCCAAGCTTTTTAGCAATTATTTATTAACACAAGATTCCACCACTGTCCGAACATTTCATCAACTTCACAATTATGGAAATAATCAACGGACAACTTAAGCATTCGACTACGCATGGCTAAGCATATCTAAGCATAACATACAATAGATATGAATTATCTCAGGCCAACACATCAACCTATGGTTAGTAGGAGGGAAAATAGATAATGGTTCAGGGAGCATGCAAATTATAGGATACTCTATACACTGACCAAAAGTTGTTTCTAGAATCGAATGCAATATTATGGTGGAGAAAAATACTTGTACTAATAGGATGAGATATGCATAGAAGGTTAGGTTAGCTCTTGCCTTGCTGATAGTACTGGTCGCGTTGATCGTCGAGGTATTGTGGTGGAACCTCGACTCCTGAATCTAAGGAAACACAAACAATAACAGGAAACGAAATAAATAACACGAAATAAAAGGTGCAATGCACAATCATGGTGAGATGATCAAATTATGCACTAAAATAATATTGGGCAGGTCCCACAAGTTAAATGGAACCCCTAAAATAAATATTGCAATTAACGGGTTAAAACTCCATGTTTAACTTAGTGAATTAAGTTATTATCCAAAATGTCCAGTACAGAATTATGGTTCCTAAATGCATGAAGATGACAGTATTAGATAGGTATTGTCCTACTGATCATTTTGGTACTTCGTTTGCAATTTTCCGATTAATGATGAAGAAATGGTGATTTAAACGGTTATGCAATTTAAATCATTTTAACCAATTCGAAATTAACATCAAAGGAAAAAGTGGTTACTTGCTGTGAACTTAACATAGATAGATAGCAAATGCTTTGCTGATCATTTTGGTATACCATTTGCAAATTTTGGATCAATATTTATCGACTTATGATATTTCTAATTATTGATTTAAATCTGCCATTTTCTTTAATTTTAATAAACAGCACCAAAGTTAATTCTAAAATTCCCTCAAAGGACATAAAGTTGTAGTCCATTGTTCACTGAACATTTTGAGCTATTAAACACAATTTTTGGATAAGTAAAACCCAAGTTATGCCATTTTCTAAATACCACTTATATTCTGCCATTTTAGTATTTATTAATTAAAGGCAATTTAATAAAATTAGTTGATCATATAAATGGCACTAACAAATAGATATTATTTTTCTGAGCAATTTGACATATTATTTGCAATTTTCTGACTTGTGGTTCAAAATTTATGGAATTTCAAAGTTCATATTCAAATTATGTCTTTTATTTAAACTCCAGAAAATTGCCACCGAACCGTTTTTCACCGTGGGGTGGGCTAGCCCTAGTCACTGACTGCCCGGGCCAGTGGCCATGCTGGCTTCCACGTCGGCCGAACGGCCCACTGCCAGGTTTGACTTGGCGCGACGCCAAGACCGGCGAGGCGCGGCGGTGACCGGCGGTACGGCCGGGCACCGATGCGAGGCTATGCGTCGATCTAGCCCTAACGAAGGGTACGGGCGGGCTCTACGCACTGAGGCGAGCTAGGCGGCGGCGCGTGACCATTTGGCCACCGGAGGAGCTCCAGCGACGAGCTACGACGGTGGCGCTACGGCGAACCAGAGGGAGAGGAAGGGCACGAAAAGGTCCCTAAGGACGGGGTGCTCACCCTGAGCACGATGGAGCGCTCGGTGGAGGCGGAGGAGCTCGAACGGTGACGGAATTGTGCTCGGCGGCCGGCGGACGGAGAGGAAGAAGATGGCGGCGAACTCACGATTGAGGGCATCCCGGCACGATTGCTTGGGCGAGGAAGAAGAGGGAGGTAAGGCGGAGCTGATGGTGCGCTTCGATCTGCCTCGGGTAGCCTGAGTCGACGGCGGCGAGCGGCGGCGTCCACGGCTAGGTCACGGACATGGTGGGCAGCGGCTAGGGTTTACTGCAGCGGGAAAAAGGAGGGGGAGACAGAGCAGCGGGTCACGGGGAAGCTTCTTATCCTCCACGAGGGCCAGGCCGCGAGAGGGTGTGTCGGGGATGAGGGAGAGAGGCTCGGTCGCTACAGCCATGGCGTAGCTACAGGGCGACGACGATGGCATTTTTGCAGGTAACCCCCTGGCTGCATTTTCCTTTTTTCTGTTTTCTTTATTTAATTGAAACAACAGCCTTTTTCTATTTAATTGGGGCATCAAATCATTTCCAAAAATTATGGAAATATTCATGGAGGCTCAGAATAATATAAGGGAGATCACCATGTTTTCTTTTGAATATTTGGAATGTTTATGTTGGTTTGGCATTTCAAGTTTGAATTGCACCAATTTTGGATGTTCCCATTTTATAAATTCCAATTGCATTAAAAATGCCTTTGTAAAATATTTATGAATTACCTTTGGAACTTCCTGGACAAATATGAAAGTTCAATTTGAATTTTGTTTATCCATCCACATTAACATCATTGGTTTATTAATTTGTTGCTTCACCATTATTTCATGTAAAGCAAAATTTAAGATGGGGACGCCATGATGCAAGAGGAGATGCAAAAAGTGAAAATTTTACTTATATTTTCAGGTACCAAAAGTGGGGTTGTTACAACTCTACCCCCCTTATAGGAATCTCGTCCCGAGATTCTAGGCTTGAGTGAAGAAGGCGGGGTATTCCTGACGAAGACTAGTTTCACGTTCCCAGGTTGCTTCGTCTACAGAATGGTTAGACCACTGGATCTTAAGGAACTTGATGGTCTGGTTGCGGGTCTTCCTTTCCGCTTCATCCAAGATGCGGACAGGATGCTCACGGTAAGTCAGATCCTCCTGAATGTCCAACTCTTCATGATTAACCCCACGAATAGGATCTTTGAAGCAACGACGGAGTTGAGAGACATCGAACACATCATGCACATCCGGAAAATTCTCTGGGAGCTCGAGGAGAGATCACCTCACTTACCCAAGACAGTGAAAGGACCAACAAAACGAGGTGCCAACTTTCCCTTGATCCCGAAACGACGAACGCCTCGGAGGGGAGAGACTCGAAGATAGGCTTTGTCACCAATTTCATAGTGAACCTCCTGATGATGTTTATCATAGTAGCTCTTCTGCCTAAACTGAGCAATCTTCAGATTCTCTCGAATGATTCGGACTTTCTCTTCAGTCTCATTGATCACGTCAGGACCGAAGAGTGGCCTCTCTCCGGTTTCAGACCAATTTAGCGGCGTCCGACATTTTCGTCCATAGAGAACCTCAAAGGGTGCCATCAGCAGACTAGCTTGATAGCTATTGTTGTAGGAGAACTCGGCGAGGGGAAGATACTTTTCCCAACCTTTATCAAAGGAGATGACACACGCCCGAAGCATGTCCTCCAGAACTAGGTTTACCCTTTTAGTCTGACCATCAGTCTGAGGATGATAAGCTGTACTGAAGTTGAGACGGGTTCCCATAACAGTTTGGAAGCTCTGCCAGAATTTGGACACAAATAGGCTTCCACGATCTGAGATGATCCTCAGTGGAACCCCATGCAAAGGAACAATCCGGGCCATATACAAATCAGCAAGTTGGCTTGCCCGAATATCGTCACGAACCGGGAGGAAGTGAGCGACCTTGGACAGACGGTCGATGACTACCCAGATGGCATTATTTCCCTTTTGAGACTTGAGGAATCCAGTAATGAAGTCCATACCAACTTCATCCCACTTCCACTCGGGAATGGCTATAGGGCGAAGAGTACCAGCTGGCCTTTGATGTTCAGCCTTCACACGGCGACAGACGTCGCATTCAGCGACATACTCGGCAATCTCTCGCTTCATGCAAGACCACCAGAACTGACGGCGGAGATCTTGGTACATTTTGGTACTACCCGGATGGATGGAAATGGGTGATTCATGAGCTTCTAAGAGTATCAACCCTTTGGTATTTCCACTCTTGGGCACCACCAGACGATTACCAAAGTAGACTACACCATTGTCATCAACGGAAAAACAATTAGCCTTCCCACTAGTTATTTTCTCTTTGATTTCTAGGATCTCATCATCCTGCTGTTGGGCTGCCTTGATCTCATCCTCAAGAGTGGATTTGATCTCTAAGTTGGCCAAATATCCGAAGGGAACAATCTCCAGATTCAAACGGGCGAATTCTTCATGAAGAGCGGGCCGAGCTCGCTCAACCATCAGGGTGTTGCAATAAGACTTGCGACTCAGCGCATCGGCAACCATATCTGCCTTGCCAGGCTGGTAATTGAGGGTCACATCATAGTCTTTGATCAACTCCAACCATCTTCTCTGTCGGAGATTCAGATCGGGCTAGGTGAAGAGATACTTCAGACTTTGATGATCCGAGAAGATCTCGCAATGGTTGCCCAACAGGTAGGGCCTCCATTGCTTCAGAGCATGAACCACGGCAGCAAGCTCTAGATCATGAGTTGGATAGTTGAGTTCATGCGGTTTGAGTTGGCGGGAGGCATAGGCTACGACATGGCCTTCTTGCATCAAAACACAGCCCAAGCCTTGGAGTGATGCATCACAATAGACAACAAAGTCTTTAGCGGTGTCGGGAAGGACAAGCACCGGTGTGGTAGTGAGCTTGACCTTGAGAGTTTGGAAACTCTCTTCAGCTTTGTCTGACCACACAAACTGTTTGTTCTTCTTGAGTAGGTCAGTCAATGCTTTGGCTATTTTGGAAAAGCCCTCGATGAATCGATGGTAATAACCCGCCAACCCAAGGAAGCTTCGGATATCTTTGACGGACTTGGGAGTTGGCCAATCCAGGATTGACTGAATCTTGTTAGGTATAACCGCTACTCCAACAGCTGACACCACATGACTGAGAAAGATGAGCTCTTTTAGCCAAAACTCGCACTTGGAGAACTTGGCATAGAGACGATGATCATGAAGCTTGGTCAGAACTAGCCGAAGATGCTCAGCATGTTCTTCTTCGGTCTTGGAGTAGACAAGGATATCATCAATGTAAATTATAACGAACTTGTCGAGGTACTCGTGGAAAATGGAGTTCATAAGCCTCATGAATGTAGCCGGAGCATTTATGAGGCCAAAAGACATGACAGTGTACTCATATAACCCATAACGGGTAGTGAAAGCCGTCTTCGGAATATCCTCCTTTCTGATTTTTATCTGGTGGTAGCCTGACCTCAGATCCATCTTAGAGAATACCGTTGCACCAGCTAGCTGATCGAACAGGTCAGTTATTCTGGGAATAGGATATTTGTTCTTGATGGTCACCGCATTCTGAGGGCGGTAATCAACAACCAGGCGAGGAACATTTGTATCCCTCTTTTTGACAAAGATGACCAGGCAGCCCCAAGGTGAGCTACTCGGCTGGATGAATTCTTTTTCCAGCAGCTCATCAAGTTGCTTCTTTAGTTCAGTTAGCTCTTCCGTTGGCATACGGTAGGGCCTTTTGGAAATTGGAGCGGTTCCCGGAACCAACTCAATGACAAATTCCACGCTTCGATCAGGTGGCATGCCAGGAAATTCCTCCGGAAAGACATCGGGGAAATCACACACCACGGCAACCTCATGCATTTCAGGCAATGTGGTTCCTTCCAGGAACCATAGACTGATCTCCGGAGAGAGAGGAATGGCTGCGGATGGAGTTGCAGAAGTAGGGGACCAGTATTGCACTATCCCGTAAGTTGGGTGGATCACTGTGACAATCTTGGCAGCACAGTCTAGGTTGGCCTGGTATTTCACTAACCAGTCCATGCCCATAATGACATCTATCCCATCTGACTTCAGGGCTATCAGTGAGAACAGAAAGGGAACTGACCCTATAGAAATCTGAACCTCCGGGGCGATCCAGTTAGTGTGCCAACTAGAGCCTGGTGTTTTGACCACTAGTGGGGAGTACATATTCTCAAACGGTATTTGATGGTTGTGTGCAAAAGCTATGGATATGAATGAATGCGATGCTCCAGAATCAAACAAGACTGAAGCTGGATAATCATTAATTCGAAGCGTACCCATGAGAACACCGAGGTCCTCTTCGACTTCTTTAGCAGAGAGGTGGTTCAGGCGGCCACGGCTGACGGTCATGGCCTTGGCGGCTGGTGTAGAGGGTGCTGGTACAGGTGTTGCGGTAGAAGGTGCCTTCCCAGGGCAGTCCCTTGAGTAGTGACCGGGCTGGCCACAGCTGTAGCAGGTGAGCCTCGGCGGTGCAGGCAGCTGAGGACGAAGCCAATTTCCAGCCGCACCTAAGGTCGAAGTAGCTGGGCGAGGCGGAGGTGGCCGGGGTCCTGTGGGCCTTGGCATGAAAGGAGCACGGGGCACCGAGCTGTAAGGCACGAAGACCCTTCGCTTCTTGGCTTCAGTAGAAGAGGAGCCCTGATGGTCCCCCTGCGTAGGCCTCTTGGAAACCTCCAGTTCCTTCCTACCCTGCTCCAGAGTGAGAGCAAGGTTGTACAGCTCCTGGTAAGACTGGAACTTGATGGACAGCAGCTCATAACGAAGTCGCGGAGTCAGTCCCTTGCGGAACAGGTACTACTTATCTTCATCATTGGTCACGTCCCGGGGGGCGTAACGAGAGAGGTGGTTGAACTCACGCCCATAAGCTTGGACGTCCATGCGTCCCTGGGTTAGCTCCAGGAACTCCCTCCTTTTTAAGTCCATGATGGGCTTGGGGATGTAAGCCTCACGGAAGGCAGTGCGGAATTCAGCCCAAGTGAAGGCATGGCCAGCCTCAAACATCGACACATGGCTTTCCCACCAGGAACTAGCGGCTCCGTTCAGAAGGTAGGTCGCGAAGTTCACTTGTTCCGCCATCGGAACATGCAAGGCGGCGAACTTGCGCTCGAGAGCACGAAGCCAGTCATCAGCATCAAGGGGCTCCTTAGCACAAGCGAAAGTGGGAGGATGGGACCGCAGGAATTCAGTGAGGTTGTTGCATTCAGTGTTCCTCCGTGCACCCTGCTGCACCAACTGCGCGAGCAGATTCTCGTTGCGCAGGCGGCCCTCTTCAATAATCATCAGAACCTCCGCCATAGAGGGTGGCGGTGGTGGATCAGCATCGCTGGTGCCTGCATGACGGTGAGGAGCCATTCTGGAGATTCGAACAAGGACACAGTTAGTTTCTCTCTCTGAATGGGTAGGAATCAAGTATGCGCTTAGATCCGGCTAAGCGACTACGGATGGCAATAATTCAACAAGAATGAGCGAGGAAGAACAGGTATCATCACATCAACATGGCAGGGAAACAATTGAACTCAACAAACACAAGCCAGTCGGAATAAAACCCATTAGGTGGTTCAAATACGAGCTTACAATGCCTTAGTCTGCATTACACGAATGGAAATTACTGATGATACAAGTCTTTTAGTTCGATACAACAACTAGAACTCGAAAGGCAACCACTACAAATAGGGGGTATCTTGCTCATCACGCAGGAAGGCAAGGATACGATACAAGGTACCCGTAGATACCGGTCTCCTAGAAGTACTGGGCACGCCCCGGGAGACGCACAGAGCCAGTGTGGAAACGGCGGGCACTCGCTGGCTAGCGGTCATAAGGCGGCGTGTGGACGTCGCCCCCGGTCTCTCGAGCAGGTCCACGTGGTGGAATGGTGCCACCCACCCTGGGGCTGCTCATGTAGCCGGGCAGCTCCATCGGTAGAGGCGAAAGGAGATCTGGGGGAAGTATCCCGGCCTGGACGTACGGCTCCAAGGTCATCAGCGTGTTCCAGTGACTCTCACGAGCAGCCACTGTGTAGAGGTACCACTGTCGGGCACGAATGTCCAACGCCCTGACCAGCTCGATAAGTGCGCGGTGACTGTGATCTGGCTCAGTCGCCGGGTCTGAGTACACAGCAACGTAACAACCCTCTAGACTGTCGTCAGCCGCCGGGAAGTGGTAGAAATCCGAGCTCGCATTAGCTAGGTAGTCACAGTTTCCACGGTACATGGAGAGGCCGTTGAACGCAGCCTCCTGGACAGCCTGCTCCACGGTCAAACCCACACCTACAGACTGGTGCATAACGCTGTCTCCATCTGGACTCAGGACACGGGCCTCACAGAAAAACTGCCCCTGTCCGTAAGGGAAATGCTGCTCGTACACCACGTATTCGGGGTACCACTGGTAACCCTGGCTGGCCAAAGCAGCTACAAATAAGGCGGGGAACCCGCGGACGCCCTCACAACGAGTCAGGCGGACAACCAAACCAGAACGCGACATCTGTAGCAACAACAGAACAGCTCAAAAGTTAGGAACGGAAGTAAGACTCGAGATATATTTCAAAACGGTGAGAACCCAACCCCGAGAACCTAAAACTTTGACACACTATTAAAACAAAGAGAGATAAGTAACTCAGAGATGGAGCGAGTTGGGTAAGAAGTAAAAAGAATCCTAAGAAGGTTTTCACAACTCATTTTTAGGTTATAAATAATTTTCACGAACACTAGACTCGACATCGACCAATACAAGGGTTTCCTACAGGCAGTCCTGCTCTGATACCAACTTGTAGCGCCCCGACCCCAGAACTATACAGTGAAGCGTCGTGCAACCGGTCATGCGGAACAACTGGCACTTCACAGACTCTACGACACAAGAAAACATATAGCAGCTCATATATGAGAAAGATACAAATATCACAATCAGAGGTCACAGACCCATCATTATATCCTGCGGAAGCAAATATAGTTGTCTAACAACAAAATCCAAATTATGGCCTAAGAGGCCTACAAATAACATATCCCAGCCAGCCTGTTCCGAGACATCCCAAGCTGCCACCCTGGAACCCCAGACTACTCGTCGATGTCGATAAAGAACCCACCTTCCAGTTCGGCGAAGTCCTCCTCTGAAACAAATAATAATCAACAAAGCAAGGCTGAGTACGACGTACTCGCAAGAATTAGTAGGGCGATATAGGCCCGATGCTGTTTGGCTTCAAAGCTGTATAGTAGTTGGTTTTGCAGAAAGTTAGTTTTCCTTTCGGGTAACACTAGGACTCATGGCACCAACTACTCAGAAGGTTTTTCTCAAAGGGGATAAGATAGTAAAACTTTTATTTCTTCGGTTCACCTTGAACCAGCAGTAACCTGAATTCACCACTCATATCCACCAAGGCACTCCCTTGAATCACCCTCGAGGAAATGAACCTTTATCACACGTTGATTATGCAACCTTTAGCTACCATATCAATTAAGTTAAGGTTCTCTATGATCTTATCGTCTATTCCCAAGTTGTCCATAACCGTGGACACGGCTTTTTGAAAAGATTAAACCCTGCAGGGGTGTACTATTTTTATACCATTGGTACCGTCCGACTCCTTGCCTGATCATTTAGCTCTCTCCCTGGGAAAGCCGGCAGGGCGGGCGCGGTTAAACCTTTACCTCGCATGAGACTATCCAAGGGTCATCGTGACGACAGGACAAGTTCAGTGCCTATTTCAACACCCTGCCCCATCGCCACTCCTATCACCACCATCCTCATCACATCATCATCATCGTCATCATCATCACCGGCCACACACTCGCAAATGGAAAGCGCAAACTAGAGGACCCTTGGATGGTAGCATGCTAGTCTTGGTTCAAGAGGTAAAGAACTCGCACCTAGGCGGCAAGAATGAGACAAAACACCAACCACCTTGTTGGCAACTCATCCAAGCCTTTTAGCAATTATTTATTAACACAAGATTCCACCACTGTCCGAACATTCCATCAACTTCACAATTATGGAAATAATCAACGGATAACTTAAGCATTCGACTACGCATGGCTAAGCATATCTAAGCATAACATACAACAGATATGAATTATCTCAATCCAACACATCAACCTATGGTTAGTAGGAGGGAAAACAGATAATGGTTCAGGGAGCATGCAAATTATAGGATACTCTATACGCTGACCAAAAGTTGTTTCTAGAATCGAATGCAATATTATGGTGGAGAAAAATACTTGTACTAATAGGATGAGATAGGTATTAGATAGGTATTGTCCTACTGATCATTTTTGTACTTCGTTTGCAATTTTTCGATTAACGATGAAGAAATGGTGATTTAAACGGTTATGCAATTTAAATCATTTTAACCAATTCGAAATTAACATCAAAGGAAAAAGTGGTTACTTGCTGTGAACTTAACATAGATAGATAGCAAATGCTTTTCTGATCATTTTCGTATACCATTTGCAATTTTTGGATCAATATTTATCGAGTTATGATATTTCTAATTATTGATTTAAATCTGCTATTTTCTTTAATTGTAATAAACAGCACCAAAGTTAAATCTAAAATTCCCTCAAAGGACATAAAGTTGTAGTCCATTGTTCACTGAACATTTTGAGCTATTAAACACAATTTTTGGATAAGTAAAACCCAAGTTATGCCATTTTCTAAATACCACTTATATTCTGCCATTTTAGTATTTATTAATTAAAGGCAATTTAATAAAACTAGTTGATCATATAAATGGCACTAACAAATAGATATTATTTTTCTGAGCAATTTGACATATTATTAGCAATTTTCTGACTTGTGGTTCAAAAGTTATGGAATTTCAAAGTTCATATTCAAATTCTGTCTTTTATTTAAATTCCAGAAAATTGCCACCGAACCGTTTTTCATCGTGGGGTGGGCTAGCCCCAGTCACTGACTGCCCGGGCCAGTGGCCATGCTGGCGTCCACATCGGCCGAACGGCCCACTGCCAGGTTTGACTTGGTGCGACGCCAACACCGGCGAGGCGCGGCGGTGACCGGCGGCACGGCCGGGCACCGATGCGAGGCTACGTTCGATCTAGCCCTAACAAAGGGTACAGGCGGGCTCTACGCGGCGAGCTAGGCGGCGGCGCATGACTATTTGGTCACCGGAGGAGCTCCGGCGACGAGCTACGGCGGTGGTGCGGTTTCGGCCTAAGGCGCTACGGCGAACCAGAGGGAGAGGAAGGGCACGAAAAGGTCCCTGAGGACGGGGTGCTCACCCTGAGCTCGATTGAGCGCTTGGTGGAGGCGGAGGAGCTCGAACGGCGACGGAATCGTGCTCGGCGGCCGGCGGACGGAGAGGAAGAAGACGGCGGCGAACTCGCGATTGAGGGCGTCCCGGCACGATTGCTTGGGCGAGGAAGAAGAGGGAGGCGAGGCGGAGATGATGGTGCGCTTCGATCTGCCTCGGGCGGCCTGAGTCGACGGCGGCGAGCGGCGGCGTCCATGGCTAGGTCACGGACATGGCGGGCAGCGGCTAGGGTTTGCTGCAGGGGGGAAAAAGGAGGGGGAGAGAGAGCAGCGGGTCACGGGGAAGCTTCTTATCCTCCACGAGGGCCAGGGCGCGAGAGGGTGCGTCGGACGAGGGAGAGAGGCTCGGTCGCTACAGCCATGGCGTCGCTACAGGGCGACGACGATGGCATTTTTGCAGGTAACCCCCTGGCTGCATTTTCCTTTTCTGTTTTCTTTATTTAATTGAAACAGCAGCCTTTTTCTATTTAATTGGGGCATCAAATCATTTCCAAAAATTATGGAAATATTCATGGAGGCTCAGAATAATATAAGGGAGCTCACCATGTTTTATTTTGAATTTTTGGAATGTTTATGTTGGTTTGGCATTTCAAGTTTGAATTGCACCAATTTTGGATGTTCCCATTTTATAAATTCCAATTGCATTAAAAATGCCTTTGTAAAATATTTATGAATTACCTTTGAAACTTCCTGGACAAATATTAAAGTTCAATTTGAATTTTGTTTATTCATCCACATTAACATCATTGGTTTATTAATTTGTTGCTTCACCATTATTTCAGGTAAAGCAAAATTTAAGATGGGGATGCCATGATGCAAGAGGAGATACAAAAAGTGAATATTTTACTCATATTTTCAGGTACCAAAAGTGTGGCTGTTACAAATCTGTAGAGTCGATTTAGATGAACGGCGGCCGGCACTAATGGTAGATCCATATTATTAGGACGGCGGGATGACTCTGATCAGGCAGACATTAGCACTCATAGCTGTTGTTCATGCATGGATCCTACTGGTTCGCAAGATCATAGTTAGGTGCAATGCGTATCCTCTGGTCAGCAATGGTCTGATGCTCGCCCGAGATCAGGAGAGGATTGCTAATCTCAACAACATCTACAACACTACTGATGTGGAGGCTATGCAAATGCTTCGGATGGGTAGAGCCCCGTTCTATGCACTTGTCAAAGGTTCAGAGAAGGGGGCCGGTTGAAAGATATCATCCACACCAGTGTGGAAGAGCAAGTTTGCATGTTTCTCCATGTTGTGGGTCATAATCAGAGGTTCAGAGTTATCCACAGCACATTCAGGAGGTCATGTGAGACTATCTCTCGCTATTTTAAGGAAGTGTTGTTTGCTATTGGAGAGCTGAGACATGAGATGATCAAGTCACCTTCTGGCCAAACACCACCCAAGATAAAGAACAACGATGGTTTCCATATTTCAAGGTGAGAGTTCACTATGTGTCTAGACTTTAGCAATGTATTGATGAATATGTAGCACACTGTGTTGACAATTTGTTCATCCCATTGCAAGATTGTATTGGCGCCATCGACGGTACTCATGTAACGCCGAGAGTGCCGAGATCAGAGTCTGCAGCATACAGAGGAAGGAAGCGATACACCACCCAAAATGTTCTAGCTGCTGTGATTTTGACATGAAGTTCACATATGTGCTAGCTGGATGGGAGGGATCAGCACATGATGCAACCATTCTATCTGAAAGTATGTCTAGACCTGATGGGATCAACATCCCTGAATGTAACTTCTACCTTGGAGATGCTGGATATGCATGTCGGCCTGGAGTTCTGCTACCATTCTGAAAGACCAGGTACCATCTAAACGAGTTCAGTTCAAGGTTCGGTCCGTAGAATGCTATGGAATTTTTCAATCTCCGACACTCTAGCCTTAGAGTGACCATAGAAAGAGCATTTGGGGCACTGAAGAACAGATTCAAAATCCTTGACCAGAAGCCATTCCACCCTTTCGACACCCCAAGTAAAGTTAGTTCTTGCATGCTGCATTCTTCACAACTACTCCCTCCGTCCAAAAATAAGTGTCTCAAGTTTGTCAAAAAGTAGATGTATCTATACATGAAACATGTCTAGATACATTCACTTTGTGCAAACTTGAGACACTTATTTTTGGACGGAGGGAGTAGATCTTAGAGTGGGGGATTGATGATCATTTCCCGGCTGAAGAAGATGTGATGCCTGACGATGAAGATCAGTCCGGCCATGGTGTCCCCACTAGAGACAGTGAAGCTTGGAAGGCCAAAAGAATGGAGTGGGCTCAGGCAATGTGGGATGACAGACGTGCAGCCAGGATATGAGTGTCACTAAAGAAGGAGAAGAAGAAGAAGATGAAGAAGAAGAAGATGAAGATTACTCATTCCCCACTCCCTTTATCATCATTCGCGAAGTACTCTTAAGTTTGATTCGGAGTAGTTAGGGATGAACTGCCATTCGTAGTAGCTAGGGATGAACTGCATGATCTGCTATTTCAAAACTGATGATGGTGTGCTATGGTAACCTCACCACGAGCGACAATAGGTGAGCACAATCACAACCGGAAGGCAACCAAACACACCAGTTTGCTTCCCTGCTTCCTAATCTGCCGCGCTGTGGCCAACCAAACGAAATGAACAAGTCGCAGCAAGGGATGCGATGCAGGCTGCCAAACCGAGTGCACAACATGGCTCAAGGTTGGTTTCGCCAGACCAGGCCCTGGCGGGCCAAGTCTCATAGAGCTCCAAAGTTCATCCTGGCTACCAAACGCGCCTATGTGTTTACGTTCATCTGCAAAACAAAGATATTGTTTATCTTCCAAACTCCACTAAAATTAGTCAGTTTCTCTCAAAAGGAGTTTAAGATACTGTCAATTCACGACGTACACAAAGTTAAGATGATATATTGGATTTGCAACAACATGGTTATCTATATAAAGTTATGTGCTAGCTGAGAAAGTTTGGGTTACATAGTATCTCAAGAAAACTAAATGAATTAGCAACAGGAAGCTTACTGGACTCGGTGATTTCGTCCATTGATCTGCTGCTGCAAAGCCTTGATATTAGGAAAACGTAAATACATCAGCTTGCTGAGTGTCGAACTCAACATCATCCTGCAAGCGCAAACATTGGTAAACTATATAACTCCGAACCGAGGCGTGCATACTGCACTTGATGTTTAAGAAAATTGACCGGAGAAACAATATGTATGCCAACTTGACAAAGGGCATAACCATCATCATGTGTGCACCATGCACTTGATAGATATCATCATCCTCCCACCACAAAATATTTATCTAGGAGCATATACACGTACATCAGCCTCCGACCAAAGAATATGCACTCCCAGGATAGAATATGTATTAATTAAGACTAATTACTAATATGAAGGAGACAAACCTAAATCGCACTAAGCTGCTGGCAGCGATCTTCATCTGGTAATCACTAGTAGAAAATGAGGCTTTGGGAAGGGGGCTGGAGAGCCATTAGTCCCGGTTGGAACACCACCCGGGACCAATGCCAGGCATTGGTCCCGGTTCGACCTGCCTCCGCGCCGTGGGCCAATAGTCCCGGTTGGGCTGGGGGCATTAGTCCCGGTTCGGGCTACCAACCGGGACTAAAGCTCCGGCAGAGCATTAGTCCCGGTTGGTAGCCCGAACCGGGACTAATGCCCCCAGCCCAACCGGTACTATTGGCCCACGGTGCGGAGGCAGGTCGAACCGGGACCAATGCCGGAGCATTAGTCCCGGTTGGTAGCCCGAACTGGGACTAATAGTCCCCTGCCTATAAAGCCAGCAGCCAGCTTCTACTCCTCTATTTTTTTTCTGCTAGGAGGTGTGAGAGGTGGGTGCTAGTTTTTTTTCCTTTGCTATGCACTAGAGGTGTTCGATGAAATGCCCGAGCCACATTTCAGTTCACACAAAATGATATGAGGTGCCCGAGCCACCCTTAGGCTTTGTCCTCTCTCTTTCCTCCGATCGATCGAGGTTAATTAGCAACCTAGCTTTGTCTTTTAATTTCATCTGTAATTGATACAAATTTTGCATGTGTCGATATACGGTGGTCATTTCAGTATTGAACATGTATTTTAATTGTATTTGATAAACTTAATTATATGATATGCAGATGGATGCCCGGCGGCGATGGATCTACGGCGATCGACGCAGTTCCGATTTTCTTGCAGGCTTGCATAAATTTATCCATGTGGCTGAGACAAACAAAGAGGATGGTTTTATGCCTTGTCCATGTGTGGACTGTCGGAACGTTAAGGAGCACTCTTCCTCGAAAACCCTTCAAGGCCACCTGCTTCGGAGAGGTTTCATGCCCAGCTATAATTGTTGGACCAAGCACGGAGAAAGAGGGGTTATGATGGAAGACGATGAAGAAGAAAATGATGATGAGAACTATCGTATGTTCTCTGAAGAATACGGTGATACTGCGATGGAAGACAATGAAGAAGAAGGAGGTGAAGAACAACGGACGCCAGATGAGCATGCTGATGGTCTTGGTCGGGTCATTTCCGATGTACAACGAGAATGCGATAAAGAAAAGGAGAAGCTGAAGTTGGAGGCCATGCTAGAGGATCACAAAAAGTTGTTGTACCCAAATTGCGAAGATGGCAGCACAAAGTTCGGTACCACACTGGAATTGCTGAAATGGAAGGCAGAGACTCGTTTATCTGACAAGGGATTTGAAAAGTTACTGAAAATAATGAAGCCGAAGCTTCCAAAGGATAACGAACTGCCCGAGACTACGTACGAAGCAAAGAAGGCTATCTGCCCTCTAGGATTAGATGTGCAGAAGATACATGCATGCATCAATGACTGCATCCTTTACCGCGGTGAGGAGTATGAGAATTTGGATGCATGTCCGGTATGCAATGCACTGCGATACAAGATCAGACAAGATGATCCTGGTGATGTTGAGGGTGATGACGAGCCCGTCAGGAAGAAGATTCCTGCTAAGGTTATGTGGTATGCTCCTATAATACCACGGTTGAAACGTCTGTTCAGAAACAAAGAGCATGCCAGGTTGTTGCGATGGCACAAAGAAGAGCGTAAGAAAGACGGGAAGTTGAGACACCCAGCCGATGGGTCTCAATGGAGAAAAATCGAGAGAGAGTTCCCGGACTTTGCAGGTGATGCAAGGAACTTATGGTTTGGTCTAAGTACAGACGATATGAATCCTTTTGGGGAGCAGAGCTGCAGTCACAGCACCTGGCCCGTGACTCTATGTATCTACAACCTTGCTCCTTGGTTGTGCATGAAGCGGAAGTTCATTATGATGCCAGTTCTCATCCAAGGCCCGAAGCAACCCGGCAACGACATTGATGTGTACCTAAGGCCATTAGTTGATGAACTTTTGCAGTTGTGGGCCATACCAGGTGTACGTGTGTGGGATGAGCACAAACAGATGAAATTTGACCTACGAGCGTTGCTGTTCGTAACCATCAATGATTGGCCTGCTCTTAGTAACATTTCAGGACAGTCAAACAAGGGATACAACGCATGCACGCACTGTTTAGATAAGACTAAAGGTACATATTTGGAAAAATGTAAGAAGGTCGTGTACCTGGGGTGTCGTCAATTTCTTCCAGGCAGTCACCCCGTAAGAAAGAAAGGCAAGCATTTCAATGGTGAGGCAGATCACCGGAAGAAGCCTAAGCTCCCTGATGGTGATGTTATATTTGGTATGGTCAAGGACATAGAAGTAATCTTTGGAAAGGGTCCTGGCGGTCATTCTGTTCCGAAAGACGTCGCTACCCGGACACGCGCCCATGTGGAAGAAGAAATCTATATTTTGGGAGCTACCCTATTGGAAAGTCCTAGAGGTTCGGTCTTCAATCGACGTGATGCACGTGACAAAGAATATTTGCGTAAACCTGCTAGGCTTCCTCGGCGTGTATGGGAAGACAAAAGATACACCGGAAGCAAGGGAGGACCAGCAGCGTATGAAAGACCCAAACAACAAGCATACGGATAAAGGGCGTCATTACTTAAGCAGCTATGCTCTTACGAAAGCAGAGAAGGAAATATTTTTTGAGTGCCTGAGCAGTATCAAGGTCCCGGCTGGCTTCTCGTCAAATATAAAGGGAATAATAAATATGGCAGATAAAAAATTCCAACACCTGAAGTCTCATGATTGCCACGTGATTATGACGCAGTTGCTTCCGATTGCATTGAGGGGGCTTCTATCGGAAAATGTTCGAGTACCCATTGTGAAGCTATGTGCATTTCTCAATGCAATATCTCAGAAGGTAATCGATCCAGAAAGTCTGACAAGGTTACAGAAGGATGTGGCCCAATGTCTTGTTAGTTTTGAGTTGGTGTTCCCCCATCATTTTTCAATATTATGACGCATCTCCTGGTTCACCTAGTCGACGAGATTGCAATTCTCGGTCCTGTATTTCTACACAATATGTTCCCCTTCGAGAGGTTCATGGGAGTCTTGAAGAAATATGTTCATAACCGTGCTAGGCCAGAAGGAAGCATCTCCAAAGGCTATGGAACAGAGGAGGTCATTGAGTTTTGTGTTAACTTTATTCCCGACATTAAGTCGATTGGTCTTCCTGAATCGCGGCATGAGGGGAGACTTAGTGGAAAAGGCACGCTAGGAAAGAAAGCAATGATATGTAGGGACGGGCATTCTTTCACTCAAGCACACTACACAGTTCTACAAAGTTCCACCTTCGTGGCTCCGTATATCGAGGTACATAAGAATAGTGTACGCTCCAAAAACCCAGGGAAGCCTGACTCCTGGATTAAACAAAAACACATGGAGACTTTCGGCAGTTGGTTGCGATTACATCTCATGAATGACACCGATGTTGGAGATCAACTCTACTTATTGGCCGCGTCACCATCTTTGACTGTATTGACTTTCCAAGGGTACGAGATAAATGGGAATACATTTTACACGATTGCACTAGGAGAGCATGCAGATATGCCTCCAGAGGTAATTTCAATCATTATGTCAGTATATCGATAGCAATTAATTAATATATAAGTCCTTTAATCATTTTCTTTGCCGGACAGGGATTGGAAACGATTCACTAAAGCCGCCAAGGATAGGGGTGCTTGGGCGGAGAAGCTTGACTTTAAAATATTAGATGTAAGTACTACTAGCTATATCCGTGCATCATCTCTTTGATTCTAGTTTCAATACCATTACAATTCTTGATTTTTATTTTCATTGAACTTTGTTCCTGTAAAGTGCTTGGAGCAGCCAGAGGGGACAAATTTATGTGGATACTACGTCTGCGAGTTCATTCGTCAGACGTGTTGTGAGAAGGGCAGAATTTTAAAACAACTTGAAGTGAGTATGCAATATTCACAATTTTTGTATATTGCCATCAATTTTGTTTAGTTTCATTCATATATATTGACCACTTTTTTAATTAGATTGAACGGTTGCGAGACGGCCTTCTACCAATGGATCGTGTACGAGCAATCCAGGAAGAAATTGCCGGATTCATAGATGCAGAGGTCCTAAATAAGAATGGAGAATACTATACTGATTCTAATGCATATTGATGTGTTTATATTACATCAAGTACAAGATGGTGTGTTTATATTACAAGATGATCGAGTGTAAAAAAGATGTGATGACGATCGTGTGTGTAATATATTTGTGACGATGATGTTTAATATATAGTGGTTCCCCATATTGATTCTACATTTTGGTATTTTAATTTCATTTTTTACATAATCAAATAGGTCTTACTTTTCTGAACATTTTGGTATTTTATTCATATTTTTATGAATTACAGAATAAGCATTATTGATTCTACAAAATTAAACCTTTTTCTGGAATTTGTGAAAAAGAAAATCGGCCAATAGTCCCGGTTCGTATTACGAACCGGGACTAAAGCCCCTGGGCCCGACGGCAGCGGAGGGGCCACGTGACGGCCAATAGTCCCGGTTCGTAATACGAACCAGGACTAAAGCTCCGCGGGCCCGACGGCAGCGGAGGGGCCACATGACGCCGGCATTAGTCCCGGTTGGAGTCCCAACCGAGACTAGCTTTAGTCCCGGATTGCTAGTCCCGGTTGGGGAACCGGGACTAAAGGCTCTCTCCAACCGGGACTATTGACCTTTTTTCTACCAGTGAATCAATCTCCTGATGCACCCTGGATCGCTCTTTTTCTCAGTCCAATCTGTAGGTCATGCACGCATGGCATCATCCGATCGCCACTTTTTGCAATCCAATCTCGCGAGCGATGCATAGGAAGTCTAATGCGATCGGAGGCACCGACCACCGCCAGACATGCATGTTGGTCGCGCTGTATGTTGTCACGATCTCGAACGGTATAAGGATTACGCTATGCTGGTTCGGGTCATGAGAGACTGGAACACATGCACATGATGGCAGGGGAGTCCACGACTGCGACATGGTGAAGTAGGGATAGAGAAGGGCGGGGGACGATGGTCGTCGGACTGCATCTTGTGCGTGCTCCGAGGAGCAGGCGTGGTGGCGGCGTGAGGTTGGGGAGCCGGCAATCTGGATATTTTTTCTTCAGCCCTCTGATCTATTGAGATTGAAAGGGTACGGGCAACTTAATTTAATGGTATTGGTGGGTAATTACTTGCAAGTCTAAGATTGATGGCCCTGATTTTCTCACATGTTTAATTGATGGCCAGATGTTTCTGATTTTTGTGGGATTTTCTAGTAGACTTCTCTATTTTCTGGTTAGCCCGTCATGTACTTTTATATGTAGTAATAGATGTTAATGCTTTGCTCCGGTAATTTGTAAAAAGGAGTATCTTAATTACCTTCGATTCCTCATAAAGACCCCGCTGACACGGGATGGTTCGACAAAAGATGTCGTGCAAGTTTCTCATTGCGAGCATGCACGACTACCTACGGAATACATGACTATGTTTATTTAGCACCTCGATACTATTTATTTGTTTATCTGCATGTTGCCTTGATTAATTATTTCATGAACTATCTCATGCATGCAACGCCCGTATTTACATTCCCATGCCTATGGTGTTTTAATACTGTTGTCTCTATAATTGCTACTATTGCTGTTTTTACATTATTACTGCTGCTGTTATACTATTGTTGCTACTAATAAATTGCACCAAGTGAGTTACTTTCTAGGTGCAACTGATCTGACAAATCAGCTGCTAAGGCTTATAATATTCTTTGGCTCCCCTTGTGTCGAATCAATAAATTTGGTTTTTACTTCCCTCGAAGACGGTTGCGATCCCCTATACTTATGGGTCATCAAGACTATTTTCTGGCGCCGTTGCTGAGAAGCATAGCTTTATTTATAAGTTCACTTGCGAGTTATTTTGTCTGCTACAATCTATTCTTCATTATGAAGGATAAGGATGATCCTAAGTTTACAATACTACCTTCCACTACAAGGAAAGGTACTGCTCTCAACTCTAAAACCGCTTTTGATTCACCTACTGTTTTGAATAAGCTTGTTACAGCACCACCACCAATGCACACTTCACATGTTGCTTCTGCTAGTTCTGATACTGTGTCTAATGAATTTGATGATGCTTCAACTATACTACATGAGTCTGGCTCTCTAGGTCCTATTTTAGATTCTATGGTTGCTAAATCTAAAGAAATTGAATTTGATGAAAATCCTAGTGAAAATGTCATTACACCTGCTGCCTCTCCTGAGAGAGGGAATTATGGTAGTAGTTATCCTGATGATTCTTATGTTGAAATTGACGATGAATTTAGTAGAGCAAGCATGGATATTGACACTTCCGATCCTGAGATACGGAAGAAACTGCTTGAAAAACATGCTATGAAGTATAAAACTGTGATACGTCTCAAACGTATCTATAATTTTTGAGTGATCCATGCTAGTTTTGTTATATTGTCACATGATTTTACTATCAATTATATAATTTTTATGCATTTTGGCGGACTAACCTATTGACAAGATGCCCAGTGCCAGTTTCCTGTTTTTGCTGTCTTTTTGTTTCAGAAATTTACTTCTGAAAATATTCTCGGAATTGGACCAAAATTTACGGGGATTATTTTTACGCCAAGACGAAGACTGCGTCCGAAGGGCAGCCTCGGAGGCGACCCACAGGGCAGAGGCGCCCCCCTGCCGCGGCCCTAGGTGGACCCGTGGGTGGGACCCGCCCCTGCCCGTGGGGCACCTCCTCGGCCCCCTGCGACACCTATAAAATCACAATTGACCTAAAAACGTCGAGGCAGCCATTATTTTCCAGAAACTCGACCCCGACACGCCGTCACCGAGAACCCTAGTTCGGGGTCCAATCTGAAGCTGATCCCGGCACTCTGTCGAAGGGGAGATTGATCCCGGAGGGCTCTTCATCGCCATGCCTTCCTCTAGGATGAGTTGTGAGTAATCTCACCTTAGACTACGGGTCCATGGCAGTAGCTAGTTGGTAGTCTCTCTCTCTCTCTTGTGCTTCATGTCTTATGATCTTGTGAGCTCCCTAACATGATCAAGATCGATTATTGTAATGCTATGTGATGTGTTAGCTGGGATCCGATGGATTATGAAGTTATGTTCGGATTGTGCATGATTCTTATATGTTGATTTATGGTCTTGCATGCTCTCTGATGTGCGTAGTTACTTTGGCCAAGCGATTGTGTGTATCTCCAAGATAGGGTATTTATGCTAGATAGTGCGTTCATGCCCCCTTTTGTCCCTGGGCACGGGTGACAGAAACGTCTAAGGGCGAGGGTGTGCTGTTGCTACTAAGGGTAAAAACAGCGGTGTTAATGTCTCTTTTGATATTAGTATTGCTTACTTCATGCACTTTACTTAATGCAAATGTCTGTTGCTTGCAACTTAATACCGTTGGGTGACAGGCTGGATAGCGATCCCACGGTGGACTTTTTGGACAAAGACGTAGTTGGACTCAACGGTCTTTGTTCCTTGTCGTTACGCCTCCATAAATATTATCATGTTCCTTTTGTCATAGCTAAATTGGGTTTGTGTCATAATCTTGTCAATTGCCTAGCTGTAATTCGTTCACCCATCACATGCATATTTTATTTACTTGAGACACTCCACTAGTGAACCCATGGCCCCCGGTCCATCTGTTTACATTGTTTACAACCTCATTTACTTGCTTTTAATCATCATTACTCCTCTGGTCACTTTTCATTATTTCATCTATTTCACCATACAATTAACCGCTTTGTTTTCTGCGAGACCGGAAAGATTGACAACCTTTCCGCCGTTGGGGGCAAAGTATCTGGTTGAGTGTGTCCAGGTCCACGTCTGTTGAAGGTTAAGCACCAGAGATCTTCAACATTCACCTCATTGTTGATTTCAAAGTCCTACTGGTTCGATAAACCTCGGTTCGTTAACGAGGGAAAACTGCTACTTGCTACATCCACGCCTTCGCTTGGGGCACGACCCAACATCATCAACTACGACATCAAACTACTCATGATCCTGAGTTTGCCATGTCTCCTATTAATATTAAGGAAAAGGATTATGATTTTTCTGTTGATTTGTCACTCATATCTATTGTTGAAAATGAACCTTTTTATGGAAAAGAAAATGATAATGCTATAGGACACATGAGCAAACTCACTGATAAGGCACCGCCTGCAAATAAGATTGTTTCATCTTTAAACAAATACTTGATACCCGCTAGGCGTCGGGAGCGAGACGTGGAAACAACTGTTGATATTGCCGCAGATGAATCTGCTACAAAATTAACTAGGATAATGATTGGCTTAATTCCTATTCAAATCACACTAGCAGATGAGGCATGCAAACAATGAAAAGTTGACTGGAATCGATCAAGGTACAAACCGAATCAAGTTAAGGAGCCAGCTAGCTATTTTATTTAAGGAGCCAGCTAGATATTTTATTTCCTAGTATGAGAACGTACGTATTCTAAATTGTTGCGTGTTTATTTTCGTTGGTTTGGAGTCCAAGCCGGTCACGTCCTAAACCAGAATAGGAGACAGACTTGGTCTGGTGTGTGCCTGCGTGCACTATAAATAAAGAGGCTGCGCCTCATGTAAGTCAGACAGAGTTTTTAGGTTATTTTCCGTATGGAATAGACTAGCAAGTCGGGGTATCTTCCCTCGGCGGCGAGTTAATTCGTGATATCTGTTGAGAATCCCATTGAGGGTTTTTTTGCCGTGCGTGAGGATTGGAGAGGATCTGCTCCAGTTTCTGCGTGATTCTTCAAGGATCATCCAAGTAATTCCTACGGCTGTTGGGGTTTTCTTGTTGTTCTGGTCGGAATTGCATCTGCGGATTGTAAGGGTGTGTTTGGTTGGGTGGCTAGCCACCAAGTGGTTGTGGGTAGCCATTTTTTAAGTGGTTAGCCCATGTTTGGTTTGTGGTGTCGGGTGTGTGGGGGTAGCCAAATTTTAGGCATATTCCCTCAAAAAAGTGGTTGAGCTCAACCACTATGAAAGTGGGGTTGAGGCCAACCACCCGTGGGCGAGTCCCTGCCATCACCTGCGAAACATTTTACGACATATTCATCGTACTCAAAAAATAAAAAATTACCCTTTTTTAATATTTGAAAAAGCTTTTCATTATTAAATATATTAAGACATTTTACCCGTTTATATATGTGAAAAAACTTTCCCTTATTATATAAATATTAAGAAAAGTTGACAGATTTCCCTTTTAAATATTAACCAAACATTTACCTTTTAAATATTAGAATAAATTTGCCTTTTTATATATTAAAAATATTGGAATAAACTTTTTCCTTTAAATATAATAACAAATTTACCCTTCTAGATAGCTTCTAAAATAGTTGAAAACACATTTTTATATATTAACAATATTTGAAGAAACTTTTATATTTTAATTATTTGAACAAAATATTCACTTTTAAATATTTAAACAAACTTTTCTTGATTTATATATTAATAATATTGGAATAAACATTTCCCTTTAAATATAATAAGTAATTTTACGCTTTTAAATATTTGAAAACATTTTCCTATTATATATTAAGAATATTTGAAGAAACGTTCCTTGTAATTATTTGAACAAAATATTCACTTTTAAATATTTGAACTAACTCTTTCCTTTTAAATATTTGAGCAAAGTTATTTCAGATGCTGATATTTTAGCTCAACACATTAAGAAATTTCCCTCTCTAAATTAATGTATAGTATAGATATTTAAACAAACTTTTCCCTTTTATAAATATATTACGGGGTTTCCTCAGCATCTTAAAAATAATTGACCATATCACTCTAAGCATTTCTAATCCCTCAAAATAAACACAAATATGGCCACCCCTAACCACTTTTTATCACTTCAACCAAACAGAAAACATGGCTAGCCAACACACACAACCAAACATGAAAAATGGTTACCACCAACCACGTGGTTAGGGGTGCCCCCAACCACTTTTTCATAGCCAATGAACCAAACACACCCTGGTTCTTGATTAATTTCTTGTACGTGCTGCTGCTAGTTGGTACCGTGAAAGATTGGGAAACACATCGCGGTGTCGATTATACTAGTTACGCCGTATCATCTTGGTATCAGAGCGAAGGTTGCTCACGGTGCAAAAAAAAATTTCTCGGCTGGTTTGATCTTGTTGCTTTGTCAAGATGTCGAATCACGAGGAGTCTGATTTGGAAGGAGGCGAAATTCCTTTGGGTCTGAAAGTTACTGAAGATCTGCGTATCCACTTGATGTCGATCAAAAGCGCCTATAAAAAGCTTCGTGCACGGGTTGAGGATTTGTCTTCAAATATTGCGGGTGTTGAGGACAGGCTTAATGTGCGCTTGACGACGAGTGATCGCCAGCGGGATGACAGTTTGCGAGTGGTGACCGAGAGCCTTAATCGGTTGACTACGGTCGTTCAGCGTCTAGAGGCAAGGGATGCGAGACCCCGGCAGTACCGGTCACCGTCACGCAGCCAAGGTCACTCCGATGATGATGTTTCTGATTTATCTGATGCACGTGGAGGCTATCAACGCCGACCGCGACGAGGTGTTGAGGATCGCCATGGTGCTGGCCAGCGGCACAACCATGGTGGTGACGCTGCTCGGGCGGATGATGGTATCAGACGCATCAAAATCACCGTACCGGAGTTCTCGGGACGTTCTGATCCGGAGAAATATTTAGAGTGGGAGATGCATGTCAATCAGATTTTTGAGAACCAAAATTATTCGGAAGAAAAGAAGGTTCGTATTGCATCCTCAGAATTTACAGAATATGCTCTTGTTTGGTGGGATAATCTGAACCGTAGTGGAGAGCGCGCTGCAACATGGATTGACATGAAGCGTGTTATGAGGGACAGATTTGTGCCTGCTAGTTACACTCGTCAACTTCATAGTAAATTGCGTCGTCAACAGTTTTCGCGCCTTGCACAAGACGACGCAATTTACTGCAACATGGATTGACATGAAGCGTGTTATGAGGGACAGAAAACTGTTGATGAGTACTATAAGGAGATGCAAACATTAATGATACGAACAGCGGTACATGAGTCTGCGGAGGCAACCATGGTACGGCTGTTTGAGGGGCTGAATGAAGATATTCGTGACCGTGTTGATTTGATGCAATACAATGATATTCATGAGTTGATTCATCAAGCTGAGCGGGCTGAACGGTGGTGTCATGAGAAGAAATCTGCAGGTATTCGTGCAGGTTATAGCAGTGGACGGCATGCTGTTTCTCATGTTGATGGTGCGTTTAGTGCTAAACCAACCGGTTCTTACAAGCCGGCAAGTGTTGAACATAGCAAGATGGCTGCTGCACCTAAGGAGGTCTCTCAAACTGCATCAAGCACATCTCATCATAGCCAAATTGTATGCCATAAGTGTGGGGGACGAGGTCACATGATGCGTGAGTGTCCGAATAAGAAGATTTTGCTTGTTGACAATGCATATTTTTCAGAATCGTAATATGAGATGCCTCACCTAGAGGATGCTACTAAAAAGGATGATAGTAATGCCGTGGATTGCTGGGCTGAACTTAATATGCCGAGTTTGATAGCGCATAAGGTCGAGCGCGATGATAAGGTCATCGTTGAACCGGGACAACGGCGTAGCATTTTTCAAACTGCATGTACCATCAAGGGGGAAATATGCAAGATGATTGTTGACGGTGGTAGTGCAAGCAACATGATTAGTAAGGATGTGGTGGAGTCTCTTTCTTTGCCTACATGGGAGCACCCGAAGCCATACTATATGCAGTGGATCAATGGCGTCGGCAAGTTGAAGGTCACCCATAGAGTGAAGGTTCCTTTTTCTGTCGATGGATATGTTGATAAAGTGGAGTGCGACGTTTTGCCATTGCATGTTTGTCATCTTTTATTGGGACTTCCGTGGCAACACGATGTCAATGCACTTCACCATTGACGCACAAACAGGTACACATTTATGCATAAGGGTGAGTTCTATGCTCTTCTTCCCAAAGACGCACAAGATATCAAGTGTACTGTTGAGGTGTTCAAGAAAAAGTCTGCAAGGTGTAGGTCGAAACCGAGGACGGTTTCCCTTCAAGGGAGGGAGGATGATAAGGCACCGCCTGCAAATAAGATTGTTTCATCTTTAAACAAATACTTGATACCCGCTAGGCGTCGGGAGCGAGACGTGGAAACAACTGTTGATATTGCCGCAGATGAATCTGCTACAAAATTAACTAGGATAATGATTGGCTTAATTCCTGTTCAAATCACACCAGCAGATGAGGCATGCAAACAATGAAAAGCTGACTGGAATCGATCAAGGTACAAACCGAATCAAGTTAAGGAGCCAGCTAGCTATTTTATTTAAGGAGCCAGCTAGCTATTTTATTTCCTAGTATGAGAACGTACGTATTCTAAATTGTTGCGTGTTTATTTTCGTTGGTTTGGAGTCCAAGCCGGTCACGTCCTAAACCAGAATAGGAGACGGACTTGGTCTGGTGTGTGCCTGCGTGCACTATAAATAAAGAGGTTGCGCCTCATGTAAGTCAGACAGATTTTTTAGGTTATTTTCCGTATGGAATAGACTAGCAAGTCGGGGTATCTTCCCTCGGCGGCGAGTTAATTCGTGATATCTGTTGAGAATCCCATTGAGGGTTTTGTTGCCATGCGTGAGGATTGGAGAGGATCTGCTCCAGTTTCTGCGTGATTCTTCAAGGATCGTCCAAGTAATTCCTACGGCTGTTGGGGTTTGCTTGTTGTTCTGGACGGAATTGCATCTACGGATTTTAAGTCTGGTTCTTGATTAATTTCTTGTACGTGCTGCTGCTAGTTGGTACCGTGAAAGATTGGGAAACACATCGCGGCGTCGATTATACTAGTTACGCCGTATCACTCACTATTTTGAGTAGTTTGTTTTCTGATGACAAGACAAAGTCTTTTCCCTTTTCATTGAAGAATGAAGCTAAAAGTTGGTTTAACAATTTAGCTAGTGGATCCATCAAAAGCTTTGATGAGTTGGTAAAAATCTTCTTTCAAAAATATTATCCTGCTCATGTGCAACATGCTGCTTTCCAAAGAATTTTCAATTTTAAATAAATTGAGAAGGAGTGTCTACCCAAAGCTTGGGGGGGGGGGGGGGGGGTTGTACCATACTCAGGGCTCGGCCTGGACACATGATACCTAAAAATGAGTGATACGTGTCAAATGTATCTATAATTTTTGATTGATCTATGCTCGTTTTGTGATGTTGTCATATGTTTTTACTATCATATTACATCATTTTTATGCATTTTGTCGGACTAACCTATTGACAAGATGCCCAGTGCCAGTTCCCTATTTTTGTGCTGATTTTATTGCAGAAAGTTACTTCTGGAAATATTCTCGGAATTGGACAAAAAATTTCGACGATTTTTTATTGGACAAATGAGGACCGGAGCCAGAAGGGCGACACCGAGAGGGACCCACAGCCGAGGGGCGGGTCCCACCCGCGGGTGAGAGGGGGCCGCGGGCCAAGGCCGTTTGTGCCCCTCGGGTACCCTCTCGGCCGCCTCCGACGCCTATAAATTACCCCTCGACGAAAAAACCATAACCCTCGAAGGATTTGCCCAACTACGATACAGAGCTCCGCCACCATCGCCGACAAGTTTCGGGGGTTTAGAAGGTCCTGTTCCGGCACCCTGCCGGGACGGGGATCGACCGCCGAAGCCATCTCCATCAACACCGCTGCTTCCCGCGATAAGGAGGGAGTAGTCCCTCACCGGGGCTGAGGCTTATACAAGTAGCTATGTGGTTATCTTTCTCTCCCATGATGTGATCTTCGTTGTGATCATGAGCTTTGTTAGTATAGTTGAATACATGATGTTTCCCTATGTGTAATGGATATGATGTTACTCAAGTGGTGTTATCTAGTATAATTTGCGGAGTCACCGTTGTGATCACGGTACCTCGGTGACAGTGTGGGTGCCGTGTTTGACTCTATGCATCAAGATTAGAGGGATCTTCATCATGAGTTTGTTCTTTATTATTGTTGGATTGAATAGATCATGAGGTTTCTTGATACTTGTGTTATTGAAGAAAGAGACTATTCAAGAAATAGGTTGTGGTGTTTGTTAGTACTATCTTTGGATGCGGATAGTGACAGCATGAAGTGTCCATATATGTGGAATACGAACTTTAAGGTGTGCTTTTCGTAACACTACGCAATTCTCATCCTATTTGATCCACAAAAGAATGATCTCCGAGTAACGTCTACCATGCATGTGTTTTTGTGGGAACTATCATGTGTTTAATTATGTTAATAATGCTGAGAGTAGTCACTAGTGAAAGTATGAAGCCTAGGCCTTGATTCCCAGCATTGATACACCATTTTTAGTCACTTTTGTCACTTGTTTGCTTGCTGCCATTTTTATTACAGAATTACAAAATCACTTTGTACCACCCATATCACTTGCATTTTACCATCTCTTTGCCGAACTAGTGCACCTATACAACTGACAATTGTATTTGGTGTGTTGGGGACACAAGAGAGTTCTTGTATCTTAATTGCAGGGTTGCTTGAGAGGGATATCTTTGACCTGTACCTCCCTGAGTACGATAAACCTTGGGTTACTCACTTAAGGGAAAATTGCCGCTGTCCTACAAACCTCTGCGCTTGGAGGCCCAACAAGTCTACAAGAATAGAAGCATGTAGTAGACATCAAGCTCTTTTCTGGCGCCGTTGCCGGGGAGGTAAGGTAAACGGCACTCACATCCTCCGGCAACTAAGCTCTTTTCTGGCGCCGTTGCCGGGGAGCTGAGCGCTTGAAGGTATCTTCTTTAGATCTTGCGATTAAATCTTTTTGTTTCTTGTTTTTATTTCACTAGTTAGGCTTAATGGAAAACAACAAAAAAATGAGAGAGCTTTATAAACTTATCTTGAAATTGGTCATGATGCTTTTGAAGAGAAAATTAAAAAACCTATGGAACTTTATTTGCACAAAAATCATGCTAGTAGCAATGTTATTAGTATGATTTCTTTGAATGCTATTGTTACTAATGCTATGAAAAATTGCAAGCTTGGGGATGCCGGTTTTGATGAATATGATCTTTTTAGTCCCCCAAGCTTGAAGGAGGAAATTTGCTTTGATGATACTATGCCTCCTATATATTATGATTATTATGATGAATGTGATATTTTCAGTCCACCTACTATTGAGGAAAAAGTTTATTATGATTATGATATGCCTCCTATTTATGATGATTACAATGATGATTATGATTGTGTTACTCCCACTAATACTAATGAGAAGGATTTTGCTTATGTGGAAATTAATAATACTTTTATGCATGTGAATCATGAGAAAAATGCTTTATGTGATGGTTATGTTATTGAGTTTTCTTATGATTCTACTGAAAGTTATTATGAGAGAGGGAAGTGTGGTTATATAAATTTTCATCTTATGAAGTTTCCCCTCTTTATGTTGAAGGTTTTAATGTTGCACTTGCTTTGCCTTCCTATGCTTATTGCTTTATGGTCCAATGATTTATTTTCTTACAAGATGCCTATGCATAGGAAGAGAGTTAGACTTAAATGTGTTTGATATTTGCTTCATGATGCTCTCTTTTGCGTTGCAACTCTTATTCTTATGAGAGCATCATTAAAATAATCATGTCTAGCTAAAAGGCTTAAAATAAAAGCGCTTGTTGGGAGACAACCCATCTTTTACTTTCTGTTTGTTTTTGCTTTTTCTTGAAGTCATGAAGTTGTTGCCTGTAGAAACTTCATTGTATCTTTTCGTTTTTGTTTTTTGTGCCAAGGTTAGCCTCTAATGCATTAAAGTGCGAGGTACTGTTTTGCTGTCCAGAATAAGATTTATGTCCTTCACTGTTCGAAAATCCAGAAATTCCCTGAATATTATTTTTCTGATATTTTTAGACAGCAAGCCTGATACTTTTATCTATCTTTCGTTAGTTTTGAGTTTTTTGATTCGAGCTACAGAAGTGCCTCAAAAAATTCGATCTTTACAGACTGTTCAGTTTTTGACAGATTCTGCTTTTATATTGTATTCATCTCTTTACTATCGTCAAATGTGATACTCTAGAGGAGGAGTACCACATTGAGGCTTAGTAAACAGTAGCTAATGCCTGATAAAGTTGTTTGCAATTTTTCTTAAGTAGAACACATGTGCATTTTAATTTTTGAGCACTAACCCTCTAATCAGTCTATGAGAAGTTTTGTGTGAAGGGAGTTTTTAAGTTTTGAACGACACGGTGATGTGAGAATGGAGAAAAGCTCAAGCTTGCGGATGACCCCATGGAATCCCCCGGGAATATTTAAGAAGATTCAAGCATCTAAGCTTGGGGATGCCCAAGGCATCCCCACTCTTCACCAACAACCATCAGGTCGTTTCGTTGAAACTACGTTTTTATCACTTTACATATTATGTGCTATTCTTGGAGCGTCATTTTATTTTGCTTTTAGTTTTGTTTTATTTGTTTGCTGGTCATATTCATGTTGGATCCTATCCATCTTGTGTGGGAGAGAGACACGCTCCGCTTTTTCGTTTGAATACTCCTTTGCTTCGCTTATATCCTATTGAGTATTCTTAGCTACTATTTGTTTGCTAGTAAGCTCTCGCTTTTAGCTTTTATCATGTTTAGGGCTGCTAGTTGTTGATGTTAAACTCTCTTATTCTTCACTTATACTTGTTGGAGAGTTGTTATTGATAAATTGCTTGAATTGTCAAAGTGACAAAATGCTATCCATGTGATATTGGATTGAAATGAAAACATGCATAGTCTTGTAGATCATTGTGTGGATACTTGATGCTTCTCATTTGTTTTGAGATATTAAGATGAATGCTTAAACTTGCTAGTTATTTGAGTGGAAATTGATTAGTAAATAAATACTGTTAAAAGCTTGAAACTGTGTGGTGTTTCGTAGTTGTTAATTCATAAAGCTAATCTTTTCATCAAAAGAGCTGTTTGGTCAACAAGAGAGACAGTATGGAGTGTTTATGGTTATGATTGGCTAATGTCTTATGTTACTCTGTTACCGGTTAATGTTGGATGTTTGCTTCAAATACCATTTTTGCTAAGCCTAAAACTCTGTACTAAGCGGGAATGCTACTTGTGCATCCAAATCGCAAAGCCAAACTATCTTGCCAGCTGAGTCCACCATATCTACCTATGCATGGAATTTCCTACCATTCCAAGTAAATTTGTCATGTGCTACCTTTAAAATATTCAAAATACTCCTTTTTGTGCCTCTGTTTTTAAGCTCATGAGGAAGAAGTAGAGAGCTACATACAACTTCTGACAAGGAAGGTCATTTCACCCCCTTTCACCCGGTGTTGATGGTTTATGTCTTCACTTGAATCAACCTGAGAGCAGCTTAACCAAAATATAAATATAAACCGTTCTCCTCCGCACAATGAAAATCTGAGAAATCAGCTCAAAACATTGGATAGTGGTGAAACCAAGGAGAAAGAGGAATGTACTCGTTCCTCTAAAACCAGCTGCTCTCACAAGTCTAAAAGCCTTGCTTGTTATGGGGGACTAGGTAGCTTCTCTGTTGTGAAATCGTTGACGAAAGCATGCATCTCTCAAAATTGTTTTACTTCTGTTTCATCAAAATAAAAATCTCTAGCACATGACTAATCCCTGCTTCCCTCTGCGAAGGGCCTTTCTTTTACTTTTAATGTTGAGTCAGTTTTCCTCTTCCTTCTATCTCCACCAAAGCAAACATGTAGCATTGACCCTGGGTATCATTAATCATATTGCATCGTCAGATTAAACATGAATCTTTATATTGACTTTACCGTGGGAAGTTGAAGCTTTTTGCTAAAACTTACATCTTCTTTGTTTTGATTCTCAAACACTTTTTTCATGGAACTATTACCCTTGTGAATTAATCAAATATGTGGATCACATTGCTTTCATGTCATTAACGTACTATTTATGAAAGGTTTTGCTTTAATGATTCAACTTGGTTATTCATTTCTTTCTTGCTATCAACTATAGACAAATGTTTTTTATCACTTCATTCACATCCTATGCTTTACATTACTATCATGATCACGATTGTGTTGGTTGCATGTCTCATCAATTTTTTTTTTATCACTTACCTACTTGAGGACGAGTAGGAGTTAAGCTTGGGGATGCTGATACATGTCAAACGTATCTATAATTTTTGATTGATCCATGCTAGTTTTGTGATGTTCTTATATGTTTTTACTATCATATTACATCATTTTTATTCATTTTGTCGGACTAACCTATTGACAAGATGCCCAGTGCCAGTTCCCTCTTTTTGTGCTGATTTTGTTGCAGAAAGTTACTTCTGGAAATATTCTCGGAATTGGACGAAAATTTACGACGGTTTTTTATTGGACAAATGAGGAGCGGAGCCAGAAGGGCGACCCCGGGAGGGACCCACAACCCTGGGGCGGGACCCAAACATGGGTGAGAGGGGGCCGCGGGCCAAGGCCGTCTATCCCCCTCGGGCACCCTCTCGGCCGCCTCCGACGCCTATAAATTACCCCCAGACGAAAAAACCCTAACCCCTGAAGGATTTTCCCAAATACGATACAGAGCTCCGCCGCCTTCGCCGACAAGTTTCGGGGGTTCAGAAGGTCCTGTTCCAGCACCTTGCCGGGACGGGGATCGACCGCCGGAGCCATCTCCATCAACTCCGCTGCTTCCCGCGATGAGGAGGGAGTAGTACCTCACCGGGGCTGAGGCTTATACAAGTAGCTATGTGGTTATCTCTCTCTCCAATGATGTGATCTTCGTTGTGATCATGAGCTTTGTTAGTATAGTTGAATACATGATGTTTCCCTATGTGTAATGGATATGATGTTGCTCAAGTGGTGTTATCTAGTATTATTTGCGGAGTCACCGTTGTGATCACGGTACCTCGGTGACAGTGTGGGTGCCGTGTGTGACATTATGCATCAAGATTAGAGGGATCTTCATCATGAGTTTGTTCTTTATTATTGTTGGATTGAATAGATCATGAGGTTTCTTGATGCTTGTGTTATTGAAGAAAGAGACTATTCAAGAAATAGGTTGTGGTGTTTGTTAGTACTATCTTTGGATGTGGATAGTGACAGCATGAAGTGTCCATAGATGTGGAATACGAACTTTAAGGTGTGCTTTTCGTAGCCCTACGCAATTCTCATCCTATTTGATCCACAAAAGAATGATCTCCGAGTAACGTCTACCATGCATGCGTTTTTGTGGGAACTATCATGTGTTTAATTATGTTGAGAGTAGTCACTAGTGAAATTATGAAGCCTAGGCCTTGTTTCCAAGCATTGATACAACGTTTTTAGTCACTTTTCTCACTTGTTTGCTTGCTGCCATTTTTATTACAGAATTACAAAATCACTTTTTACCATCTCTTCGCCGAACTACTGCACCTATACAACTGACAACTGTATTTGGTGTGTTGGGGAAACAAGAGACTTCTTGTATGTTAATTGCAGGGTTCCTTGAGAGGGATATCTTTGACCTGTACCTCCCTGAGTTCGATAAACCTTGGCTTACTCACTTAAGGGAAAGTTGCTGCTGTCCTACAAACCTCTGCGCTTGGAGGCCCAACAAGTCTACAAGAATAGAAGCGTGTAGTAGACATCAATGAGCTCTAGAACATATCTGGATAGTTGTGCTAGTTCTGTTTTCAGGAAATGTCCTCCAAACGAAGGCGAAGAATTATTGGCTAAAATAAGCAGGAATCATGATGATTGGTCTACACCCGAGCTGCCACCAATGCCACCACCAGTGCCGGCTCAGACATTAAAGAAGAGGGGCATTCATGTGCTAAATTCTGAAACTATGCAGGATGCAAAGAAATCTCTTAAGGAGAAAGGTATTAAAGTTGAAGAAGTTAAAAATCTACCACCTGTTGAAGCGTTATGTGAGCCTATCACTCATTCCCCTATGGTAGAGGTACACTCTCTTCTTGATTTTAATGCTAGTGATGTTCCTTATAGGAAACCTCCTGATCAATGTTTGGATGAATTTGATAATTTTGTTATTAAGAAAACTCATTTCAACACTCAAGTTCAGAATCTACTGCAAGAAAAATTTTATATCGTTAAAAAATTTCATGATGTTTTAGAAAGAATCGCTAATGATGTCAAATGACTTACCAAGCATTTTACCATGGTTCAAACTCAACTTGAACAAATTGCTAAAGTGCAAAAATATTTGCTTGCTGAAACCTTTAAAAAAGATGATAAACATGCTTTTGGTATTATAACTAGAGGTGGTACTGCTACCAGAATCCTTTATATCCTGAGGGACATCCTAAAAAAATTGAACAAGAGTCTTAATTAGCTGAGAATAACATTGCTAGTCCTCCTAAGAAAAAGTAAAAGAAAAAGAAAAAGAAGAAGCATAAAGAAGTAGGAGAGACTAATGAGTTGGAAATTGATAAAGAACCTGTCATATGAATCCTCTTAAGTCTTGTATGTGTATATGTTATGTATGTGTTATAAATGTGTGTTTTTAAATTTCAGATTTTTCAAAAACTTCTAAACTTTCAAAAGGAGATTCAAAAGTTTCAAAAGATCCAAAAAAAAATAAAAAAACTTAAATTTTTTAAAAAAACTTTAAAAAATTAAAAAAATCCAAAAAATTCAAAAAATCCAAAAAAAATCAAAAAATTCAAAAGATCCAAAAAAAATTAAAAAACTTAAATTTTTTAAAAAAACTTTAAAAATTTCAAAAAATTCAAAAATTCAAAAAATCCAAAAATTTCTGAATTTTAAATAACTTTAACAATCTTCTTTGTTATAACTTTTTTTTTGGACTTTTTGAATTTTTGAATTTTTTCTTTTTTTAATTTTTTTTTAATTTTTGTATTTTTTTATTTTGTAGAAAAAAATCGTCTGTTTGAAATAACTTTTTTTCTTTTGGAATTTTTCTCTAGTTTTTTTTTTATATATTAAACGCATTTTTTCGATGTCGTATGCAAAAGTTATGGCCGTTTTACATTTTTTTCCTGGTTTTTGCAAAAAAGGTCAAAATTCATATTTCAAAATTTCTATACCTACTAGACACTCAAACCTAACTACATGTCAAAGGATTTTATTTATTGAAATTTTTATCATTTTCTTTTACTCCCTGCAAAACTAAAAAGGCGATCCAACGGGGGGTGGGATTTGAAAAAAAAAACATCTGTGGCGCACCAAACTTGGTGCGCCACAGAAAGTCAGCTTTCTGTGGCGCACCTACCAGGCGCGCCACAGAATGTCACTTTTCTGTGGTGCACCAGCCACGGTGCGCCACAGAATGTCCCCAGATGGACCTTCGCCCAATGATTGCACGTGGGACCCACAGAAATTCTGTGGCGCATGGTGTCTCATGCGCCACAGAAGTCTGGCTTTCTGTGGCGCATGGGTGGGCATGCGCCACAAAATTCTGACTTTCTGTGCCGCATGGACAAAAGATGCGCCACAGAAAGTCGAAAATTTCTGTGGCGCACCAGCATCCATGCACCACAGAAATAATTCTGTGGCGCACCAATTAACGGTGCGCCACAGAGTGCCAACCTCCCTATAGCCCTTTTTGTGGTAGTGAGTGGGCGGTGATTGTGGATATTGATAAGCACTAGTGAGAGTTGGGTGGTGCCCCAAGCGAAAGCGGAATTGTAGCTAGTAGCAGTTTTCCCTCTGTTATAGAACCGAGGTTTATCGAACCAGTAGGACTTTGAAATCAACAACGCACTACCACAGAAAGGGCTATCAGTGGCGCACCAAATTGCAATTCTGTGGCGCACCCCCAAGTTTGCTGGGTGCGCCACAGAATTCTCGCCACAAAAATATTTTCTGTGGCGCATCTGGCTTGGTGCGCCACAGAATTCTCACATTTCTGTGGCGCACCCACCCACCGTGCGCCACAGAAATATTTCTGTGGCGCACCCCTCTTCCATGCGCCACAGAATTTTTTTGAATTTCAAAAAAAAAGGGCGGCCAGATCTAGATCTGGATCTGACCAGATCTAGATCTGGTCGCCGAAATTTCGTTTCGTTTCGTTTCGTTTTTTTGGAGGCCGTAGATGGGTGGAGGAGGGAGTCGCCGGAGGTTGGTGGAGGATGGTGGTCGCCGGAGTTCGCCGGAGTTCACCGGAGGGGGAGGAGGAGGTCGCCGGAGTGGAGGAGGAGGTTGCCGGAGTGGAGGAGGAGGTCACCGGAGTGGAGGAGGAGGAGGTCACCGGAGTGGAGGAGGAGGAGGTCACCGGAGTGGAGGAGGAGGTCACCGGAGGTTGAGGTCGTCGGGGTTGTGGAGGTGGTCGCCGGAGTTGTGGAGGTCGCCGGAGTTGTGGAGGAGGTCGCCGGAGGTGGAGGTGGAGGTGGAGGTGGAGGTGGAGGTGGAGGTGGAGGAGGAGTAGAGAAGATGTGGAGGAGAGGAGAAGAGATGGAGGAGGGAGGAGAAGGGGAGAGAAGTGTAGAGGAGAAGGAAGAGGAGAAAGGAAGAGGAGAAGTGGAGGGAGAAGTGGAGGGAGAGAAGGAGAAAAGGGAAAAGAGAGGGAGAAGGGGGCTGGCGGGATTCAAATTTCGAATCCCGCCCAACAATTCTGTGGCGCACCAATGCAAGGATGCGCCACAGAATTATTGGGCGGGATTCAAAATTTCGAATCCCGCCCAATAATTCTGTGGCGCATCCTTGGCTTTGGTGCGCCACAGAATTTTTTTCCCTTTTTTTGATTTTTTTTATTTTGCTGGGAAAATTCTTCTGTTGGCCATAACTTTTTTTTGGTTTGGAATTTGAGGATTCTGTGAAATGCTGACCGGGTAAACCCGGGTGCCATCGAATCCGAAATTTTCTCTAGTTTTTTTTTAAGGTATTATACGCATTTTTTCGACGTCGTATGCAAAAGTTATGCCCGTTTTACATTTTTTAACGGGTTTTTGCAAAAAAGGTCAAAATTCATATTTCAAAATTTCTATACCTACTAGACACTCAAACCTAACTACATGTCAAAGGATTTTATTTTTTGAATTTTTTATCATTTTATTTCACTAGGTGCAAAACTGAAAAGGCGATCCACGGGGGGGGGGGGGTGCGTGGGTGAAAAAATGCTGCAGAATTCTGTGGCGCATGGAACCACATGCGCCACAGAAATGTCACTTTCTGTGGCGCATGTGGACCCATGCGCCACAGAATTCTGCAGCATTTTTTCATTGGTGCCAGGCCCACCATATTTCTGTGGCGCATGGGGCCAGATGCGCCACAGAATGTCCACTTTCTGTGGCGCATCAAACACCATGCGCCACAGAATTTACCCATCTGGACTCCGGCCTCAATGATTACTCATGGGACCCACCAAAATTCTGTGGCGCACCATGGCTGCTGCGCCACAGAAAATCGACATTCTGTGGCGCATGTGGTTCCATGCGCCACAGAAAGTGGACATTCTGTGGCGCATGGGCAAAGGATGCGCCACAGAATGTTCAAATTTCTGTGGCGCATCGACAGCCATGCGCCACAGAATTATTTTTTGTGGCGCATAAATTAAGGGTGCGCCACAGATAGGCAACCTCCCTATAATGCTTTTCCTGGTAGTGACGAGGTGAATGTTGAAGATCTCTGGCGCTTAGGGATACCTTCAACAGACGCGGACCTACACACACTCAACCAAATACTTTGTCCCCAATGGCGGAGAGGTTGTCAATCTCTCCGGTCTCGCAGAACACAAAGTGGTTAATTGTATGATGAAATAGATGCAATAATGAAAGGTGATCAGAGGAGTAATGATGATGAAAAGCAAGTAAATGAGATTGTAAACAATGTAAAAAGATGGACCGGGGGCCATGGGTTCACTAGTGGAGTTTCTCAAGTAAATAAAATATGCATGTGATGGGTGAATGAATTACAGCTAGGCAATTGACAAGATCATGACACAAACCCAATTTAGCTATGACAAAAAGGACATGATAATATTTATGGAGGCATCACGACAAAGAACAAAGACCGTTGAGTCTAACTGCGTCTTTGTCTAAAAAGTCCACCGTGGGATCGCTATCCAGCATGTCACCCAACGGTATTAAGTTGCAAGCAACAGACAATTGCATTAAGTAAAGTGCATGATGTAAGCAATACTAATATCAAATGAGACATTAACACCGCTGGTTTACCCTTACTAGCAACAGCACACCCTCGCCCTTAGACGTTTCTGCCACTCGTGCCTAGGAACAAAAGGGGGCATGAACCCACTATCTAGCATAAATACCCTCTCTTGGAGATACACACAATCACTTGGCCAAAGTAACTACGCACATCGGAGAGCATGCAAGAACATAAATTACTCATATAAGAATCATGCACAATCTGAACATAACTTCATAATCCATCGGATCCCAGCAAACACATCACATAGCATTACAATAATCGATCTTGATCATGTTAGGCAGCTCAGAAGATCATAAGACATGAAGAAAGAGAGAGAGAGACTACCAACTAGCTACTGCCATGGACCCGTATTCCAAGGTGAGAATACTCACAAATCGTCCCGGAGGAAGGCATGGTGATTAAGAGCCCTCCGGGATCGATCTCCCCTCCGGCAGAGTGCGGGGATCAGCTTCAGATTGGACCCCGAACTAGGGATTTCGGTGACAGCGCGTCGGGGTTGAGTTTCTGTAAAATAATGGCCGCCTTGACGTTTTTAGGTTTATTGGGAGTTTATAGGCGTCGGAGGGAGCCGAGGTGGGCCCCAGGAGCAGGGGCGGGCCCCACTCGCCGGCCAAGGGGGGCGTGGCATGAGGCCGCCCCTGCCCTGTGGGACTCCTCCAGGGCTGCCCTTTTGACACGATCTTCGTCTTGGCGAAGAAAAAATCTCCGTAAATTTCCAGTGCAATCCGAGAATATTTCCAGAAGTAAATTTCTGAAACGAAAAGACAGCAAAAACAGGGAACTGGCACTAGGCATCTTGTCAATAGGTTAGTCCGACAAAATGTATAAAAATGATATAATTGATAGTAAAAACATGTGGCAATATCACAATACTATCATAGATCACTCAAAAATTATAGATACGTTTGAGACGTATCAGGCGGACATGCGTGGAATGCTCCAGAGGTAATATCAATTATTATGACACTATATCAGCAACTTTCATTCATTTCCTGGCACTAGCACAAGAAAGCTTACCCGTGGTGCCCAAAAATGACTAGCCATGGCGCAGGCCCCTGCGCCCCGGATTGCCACACCACGGGTAATTTTTAGCTGTGGCGCAGGCAGCACGGTGCACCACGGGTATATTAGGTTAGCCGTGGCGCACAGGACCTGGTGCGCCATGAGTAGTTAGCCGTGGCGCAGGCAGGTATGTGCGCCATGGCTAAGGAAGCATACCCGTGGCGCACTGCCCCAGAGTGCGCCACTGCTAATGTGCGCCATGTCTAGGGTTTCTGATGCGCCACGGGTAACATTTTCTATATTTTTGTATATAATACATATTTATACAGATGCTAATACAGGTATATATACACATATATTCTATAATACATTTGGCAGAACAATATACAAAATACATTGATCACATGCATTATAACTAAAAATAGATATAAGTAGACAAAATTATATACATCACATGCATCTCCATCGAAATCGAGTAGCAATTTCGATCATCACATTACAAACTAAAGAAAATGTTTAATTACAACACGAATTTCATCGACTGTTTGAACATAAGCTAGACCGCTAGATAAGCTAAGCGTCGATGGTCTTCGGGGCTGGGAAGGGGCGGACGCCGTCTGTCGTCATGAAGGGCCGGATGTCGCCTTGTGCCTTTAAACGCCGTTCCACCTTCGCATTATCGAGTGGAGCGTCGTCGTACTAGAACATGCCTCCAACGCTGCAGACATCGTGTAGTATAATCCGCGTGAACGTCTCCTGGATGTGATAGAATTCTTGTCAGAGATCATGATCTTCGATCATCGCCAAGTGTTCGGCCCAGCGTTGGAGTTGATCTGGCAACTTGAGTTGCTCTTCATCCCGTACGAAGGCACGGATCTGATGGATGGCATAGTAGGCATCCCTCTCGCTGTTCTTTGGTTGCGTGACGCACGCGAAGTTGATAATGTGGTGGAATGATAGTACACCTCCTCTTCCAGGTCTCTTCGTTTTGAAGACGCCTCCCCTCATACTGAAGCCAATTAGAGCATTATCCAGAGCCTTCTTGAGGTTGGTGTAGTCTTTCGGCTTGTCCTCCCTACCCGAGTCCAAATATGTGACTACGGAATATTTCAGGCAAAGAACGAGCAGGACGCAGTACTTGTCTCTGGGCAAAAAAATTTAGACAGTGTTAGAAAAATAATGATAGAAATCTAATGAAGCATTTTCATTATGGCATAGAATGACTACTTACTCGGGATAGTAAGGCAAGAGAATGTAATCCTTCCACTTATTCTCCACCATGATTTCTACAAGGTGTTTCGACATAAATTGCCAGCCATCATGGCTTCTGAAGTTGGTCTCGATCATGTAGTAGGGGTCTGCTATCGCGACGCCCCCGATCTTCTCTTTTAAGACCTGGTGGGCCGTACAGAGACAGAATAGGCGGACTAAATGAGGATGGAGCCACTTGAGGTTAAACATCTTGAATATGTCATCAAATCGCACGAACATCAAATCCGCCGGGTCTTGTTTGCAAAAGCCATCAACTGCCTCTAGCACCTTGGCACTGAAAAGCGGGTTTGGGTGTGTTGGATCTTTCATTTTAAGAAGATCCAGCTCTCGTGTCAAAACACGCTCATGCAGCATCTGCATATCCCCACTCATGAGTTGGAGCACATCACGCGGTACCATCGGTCGACTCGCAATATGCATTTCCTGCGTAACATCTTTGCTTGGTCCTAGCCCGTCCTTAAACCGGATCGGCCGCGGAGCCGCCGGCTGGCTGCTGGAGGCATGGGCACCCTGCTGCGGCTTTGGAGGCAGCGATGGCTGGCTGGCGGATGCATAGTCGCTCTTCCTAGTTCTTTTCCGCGTCTTCTTAGGCTTCGGAGGGATGCTCCTCCTAGTGCTTCACGACAGGTCCCAAGTAGTGTGTTAGGGCTCAGGATAGCTTGCGTTGCTTCTTTCTGCATGAAGTCGTTGGCTGGAGGCGTCTCTTGAGAATCGAACAGACACTTCGTGCACGCGGCTTTATCTGCTTGACCACCGGGCTCGTGAGTGTGCGGAGCAGTCGACGGTTCATCAAGAGGAGCCATGATTCCTCCGTCTTCACAGCGGTCATCATCGATGTTGCAGTCATCGAAGATGTCGTCTTCCCGTGCCACAGGCTCTTTTAGTTGTGGTGGTGCTGGTGCGCTGGCCTTGACAGGGTTTTGCCCCAACCCGACTTGCACTACCACAGAACAGGCTATCAGTGGCGCATGGTTTTACAATTCTGTGGCGCACCTGTAGGTTTGCCTGGAGCGCCACAGAATTCTCGCCATAATTTTTTTTTTCTGTGGCGCACCAAGGACATGCGCCACAGAAATCCCAACTTTCTTTGGCGCACCATGGGCAGTGCGCCACAGAAATAGGTCGGCAGGACCCCTATGAAGAGTCATTCTGTGGCGCACTCCACATGGTGCGCCACAGAAAGTGGTGCGCCACAAAAAATAAAAAACATGCGCCACCGAAATATTAAACAGAAATACTGTATTTTTTCATTTTGCTGTACAAATACACGTATATACTGTATTTATAAAGGTTTATACAGAAAATACAGGTATATTTGACAGGTATATAAACAGACAAAGGTATTAATCAATATATCATCACACATATTACTTAGTGGGCCCGATCGAGATACATATATATATACACATAGTCACAAAAGTGCCGAATGTAAACACAATTAGCTAGTCATGTATATACAACCAAAAGTTCAACATTTCACACTACACATTACAAATCAAGTGTTCGCCGCCTAACTATGATCCGGGAGCATGCATAATCATGGAGTCCTCTTCTTTCACGGCTCCGGGAACGGTAGAAAGCCTTCTTTCGTCCTCCACTCCCTGGTGTCATACTGTGCCTCTAGTCGTTCTTCGATACTCCTCTGAGACAACCCTGAAGATAAATTGGGACATATATATAGGTTAGTGATATAAAATAGAGTATAATTTATTCATCTATGTAGAGAGGCAAGACAATCATATGGCTATCCTATTTGGGTTTCATAGCATAGCATATATATAATAGATAACCCTACACATGCACTTCTATATATAATACCTCTGTGGTGGTGGTAGGACCCTGATTTGTGAATGACATCTTCGAGGATGATCGTTGTCAACTGCAGCCGGATGCGATGGAAGTCTGCTCTGTAATCAGCATCGGTGAGAGCATCCTCTGATTTGGTGTATTCTGCGAGACCCGATGGAAACTTCGTTTTCTCGCAATCCCGGACAATTCCTTTAAGGTGGTGGAGGGCGTAGTAGGCCTCCTTCACGCTGCCATCTAGTTGCTTAATGCAATGGACACCGGTCCCATGCTGAAACTTGTGTGTGTTGTCCTCCATGAAGAATTCCGACTTGTTATGGAATGGGCCGCCCTTTTGGGCATAGACCTGGAGAGCGTCATCCAGAACACCCTTTATTCTGGTGTATCGTCTCGGCGTGGATTTATTCCCCGAGTCCAAATAAGTGGCAATGGACCACCTCGGGGATATGCAGATGAGTGCGTAGTACTTGTCCCTGCTCAACACAATTGAAACAAAATGTTGGACAAAGGATGAGCGATGGAAGAAATGCACAAGAAGGCATAAGATCCGACGGTGGCGAGCGGATGTGTACTTACTCGAAAAAGAAAGGCAGAAGAAGGGCGTTCTTCCTCTTGTTGGCCAGCATGACCTTTACAAGGTACTCTGTGGCCGTTTCCCTTGTCTTTGACCCTTCCTCCAGATGGCTGTCGCGCATGTAGTAAGGATCCACTATCGCGACGTATGGGGTCGCATCTCTCCTGATCTTCATCGCCATATCGAGCGCATATAGGCGGACCATGTTATAGTCTAGCTGTTGAGTGTAAAAGAGTTTGAAGATGTCCTCGTACGCGATGAAGAACACATCCGCGGGGTCTTCCTGGACGAAGTCCACCAGCTCCTTTGGCACCTGGACCGCAAACGCCGGGTAACTCGGATGCTTTTCTTTAAGAAGCTGCTCCTCCAGATACAAGATATTTTGCTGCAAAGCAATCATGGGTCCTTCTGCGAGGCGGAGCATGTCCCCAGACAAGATAGGTTTACCAGCTTCATGAACTCGGGGGAAGCCATCCGCACGGGGAGGAATCGTGTCTTCAAGACCCCGGATCTTAGGAGCTGGCTGGCTCGCAGAGGTGGAGGATCCTTTTCTCTTCCTATGCTTCTTGATCTTGTTCTTCTTCTCTGGGGATTGTGGGGGTGCAGTGAACCCCACTTTAACAGTTTCCATCAGAGTGTTAGGGCTGAAAACATTACCCGGGGGAGCTTGATGATCGCCGGTATCCGGAGGCGTGAAGGCCAGGCGTTGTGTGCATGAAGTGGGACGAGCAGCTTGACCGCGGTGGTCGCGGAAGGGTTCTTCATCCACATGAGGCATGTACATATCATCCCTGTAGGCGCCAGTGTTGATGTAGTCATCGACGTTGACATCATTGTCCTCCTCCTTGGTGCCACCAAGTTCAGGTGCAACGGCTTTTTCCTAAACATAAACGATAGCACATCCGTTAGTCGGGAAAGTCGGAAAGTCGGGGAATTCGGAAAGTCAGAACTAACCTTGGACGGTTGCGGTGAAGACGTTCCCAACAACTGTTTGTGGCGGTTGGTGGCGGCGACGACCGGTGGTAGCTTCCGGTCGGTGGTGGCTGCGACTGGCGGTAGCTTCCGGCCGGTGGTGGCGGCGACCGGCGGTAGCTTCCGGCCGGTGGGGGCGGCGACCGGCGGTTCCTTCTGGGTGGTGGCGACGGCTGCTTGTGGCGCCGGTTCCTCCGCAATAGTTTTTTGCGGCCGCCTCGACGGGGGCCGAACGAGCGGGAGCCGAGGCCTCGAGGTGGCGCCGCCGGTGCGACCGACCCCATGAAGAACATCCCCAAGACGAATCTGGGTCTTCGGCCATTCCATCATCCACTTTCCGCATTCGCCAAGCTTCATGTGTTTGTCAGCTCCCGGAGGTTGCGTGGGGGGGGGGGGGGGTCGATGTCACGGAACTCAGGCAGTACCTCCGTGACATTGACTTTCATCACGGCCTCACTCATTCGAGTGTTGTGTATATCGCGGGTTAGAGGTTGTACTATGTTGGCCAACGTGACTTCCTTCAACTCTCCGCCGGCCCCCACCCTATGCAGGAGTATGCAAGGCGTGTCCTGGGAGTCAACACATGTTGGGCACCATGCATGCATGAGATATGGCAGTCATCAAAGGCATATGTAGTCATAAAAGATGTCGCAGACTAACTAATTGGTTACCTTGTCAATGGCGTTGAGCTCGGCTAATGTCGAGACAAGGACGCCGGTGCCGGCGGCCGGCCTATCATTGTCCGGGCGCTCATGCGCATTGTCATTATTCTCCGGCCGAGGGGGAACCGGTGGGGTCACCAGGACCGGCGACACGACAGGGGGCAGCAGGACCGGCGACACGTTATTGCTGGAGGTGCTGCCGGCGAAGCTGGGCATGTGTATCGGCCCCTGTTGACCTCCCGCTTGCCAAGCAGCTAATCCCTCCATCAATCCAGGGGGTAACAAACTCCGGAGCTTCTCGTCCAGCTTCTCGGCCACTAGCTTGTCCACCATGCTGGAGTCCACCTTTTCTTTCTCTAGTGTCTCCAGCTTCTTCCTTAGCTCGAGAACCTCGGCTTTATCTTTAGCCGGCTTCCTCCTCTCCCTTTTCGTGTCGGTGTCTGTGCTATAGTACTCGATGAACTTCATCGACGTACCAAAGCCGGTCACACGGCCTGCTGATGTCGGAGGCTTTGACTTGTCCCTCCCCTTGTAAACGTTCATCGCCCGGTTGAAAGTCGTGTCCCACGGGCCGGCTGCCTCCTGGGACGACGGGCCGGCCTCAGCATCAGCCTTCAACTCAGCCTCCTGCGGACAAAGCAAATAAACGTGAACCCATGTATAGAAATCAGCGAAAATTGACTTTGAGATATCCGTGGTAATTAAGTTCCTTACCAGAACTTTCTCGAAATCCAGCACATGTTTGTAGTCGGTAACAAATTCCCCCGTCCCCGGCTTCAGATAGTAGCGGGACCGAACAAAGTTCCTAACTTGCTCGTCCGTGATTTTATGCCAAGGGTTCTCTTTCCCAAGTCTCGCAACCTCGGCGTCCTCCTTGTCCCAAACAGGCTTTTTTCCTGCGTAACCGCCGCTTCCCAAATGGTGGTTACCTAAGTTCATTGCCCGCATTTGCTTCCCCCACTCGGTCCATTTTTCAGCCTCCGGAGATGCCAAGGACAACTTCAATGCCTCGAACTCTTCTATGTTGATGTACGGCTCTTTGGCACTGATCTCTTCCCAGCTAAGACCCTTTTCAATCTTCGCCTTCACCCGGCCTCTCCAGCTGGTCAAGGCGGTGTTCATCTTCGTGATGGCGAAGCTGTCCACCTTTTTGTTTCCATCGTCCGGGAAAATGTATCGTTCGTGAAGCCTCTTGAGGAGTTGTGTGCGCAAAGCCTCATTCTCCGACCTCTTAAGGTCATACGTGTTGATCGACATGGTTTCCCGGAGGATGCACCCTAGTTGCATTCCGTACCCTTTTGCGACGTCCCGTGGCTCCTGGGGTTGGCCACTTTTGGAGACCTTAGTGAACGTGTCGGTGACGGTGCCGACCGCTTGCGGTGTCCGCTCCTTCCTCTGCTTCTTAAGCTTCTTAGCGGTCGGGTTACCACCACCGCCATCCGTGTGGTCATCACCCCCGACATTCGTGTGGTCGCCGCCATCGGTGGTGGTGGTTGCGTCCCCATCTCCGTCGGTGTCCTCCATATCCTCCATCTCCATCTCTAATTGGAAGTCACCATCGCCGTCACGAGCCAGTTCGGCGGCCTCCGCATCCCCCATCTCCGGGTTCATGTCCCAGAACGACATGTTCTTTTCTCGTGCTTCTTCTTCGACGCTCATGTGCTTAGAAGGGCCGGGCGCGTCGGCCGACATGTTTGCACTTCATTAAAAAGAGGCAAAAGTTAGTACAACAAATATAAAAAAACAGCACTTAATTTAGTACTAAGATACCCCGGCCCATGCATTAGTCGCAATAACCCATATGTCCCTTTTTTTTAGCAAAGTCATGCCAAAATTCACGAAAAATTTCGGCATGACCTTTGCTAAAAAAGGGACATATGGAGTACCCGAATTTGCCAGAATGGAAGTTAATCGACGTTCCGGCAATCTCAAGGGCCTCATGGGTACCTGCACAAGCATTTCACAAATATCATGGCCGGCATCGCTGGCCGGCAACAGCATCACATCAACACATTTCCGCCAGCATAGCACATTTACTTACATTTGAGAGCTCTTGTCAACCTAGTTTAGATGATGTAAAGGCAACGCAACTACGTCAACTCATATAAAGCACAATTGGCATTTTGACTTGAATTATACATACGAAAGCATTCGGTATTAACGTTTAGAGGCTTGCTATTAGATCTAGAGTCTTGCAAAAGAGGTAAAAGAAACCATGGAGATCATAGCATTTGCCACATGACAAATACAGATTAGTAAACAAAGTCTAAATTTTCCAGCTAAATGTTCCTGGAACCAGATAATGACTTCGAAATTCAAAAAAAGGAAGTTTTGTTTAGGTGGCATTATATGAAGAGCCCATGTTCTCATAAGAATAGTACTAAGATAGTCCAACGATTCCACCACATGTCCCAACCACCACATCTGCTCAAACCAACTCTGATTCCACCTCAATTGGGTTGATACATGGATTAAGAAGCGTGACCTTTGCTATCTTGGATCATAACAAGTTGCATAATTTTATTTAGATTTTAGAAATATGCTTACTAGAGTGCAAAAACCCAATGACTCATGGGGTGGCAAATATTTCAGATGTCAAATCATAATTGAAAAAAAAATCATTGAATGTGCCTTCAGTAAGATTTAGCTTCCAGCACTTCATACTATCCGGTAATATCTGTTAGCTTACCCTTCCCAATCAGAAAAGACTGTCTCCCACAACTAGTCACTGAAAAATTAAATCCACTCCCTTATATGTACACATTTACTGCACAAAATAGATCCAACAATTATAACTGTCAAGTATGTGTGGCATGATAGTGCCGTATTCGTTGTTGCCTAGATGAATTTACTATTGGAACTTGACAGGATAACTCAGTGAAACATGGCTACTATGACAGTACAATCAGCAAGTATACTTGATACTTACATGGTTTCAGCTGATACTACCCAGGATATATTTACCGTAAAAGTAGTTTGATCGTGTTTTCATCCTCATTTCACTCTAAATTTATAATCACGTAGAGCACCAGGCCAACAACATATCCCACTCTAAGAGTTCCTCCTATTGAAGCTTTCTGGTGGAAGTCAAGTACATGCCTCATTCTTCAAAGAACATTCAGAACATCTACCAGAACATGTCGAGATATTTAAGTGAACAAAGCATGGTATCAAGAAGCCTACCACGTGAACAAGGTCCAAATACAAACCATTGAGTATGCAAAATTTTAAAAAAGTTTCATCAAATCATACATCCCTAACACATGCTGGGTCCATCAAAATCTAAAAAGTCACATCCTAAAATTATACACACAGCCACAGCCAAATACATCTGTGAATACCAGCACAGCCAAATACATCTGTGAATACAGAAAACAGCACATAGATGGTGGCTTGCGTGCAGGTTCATTTCGAGGAGGTATTTCATCGAACAGCTTGCGTGCAGGTTCGGTAGGGGAGGGAGGAGGGAGAGAGGGGAAGCATACCTCGGGGAGGGGAGGGAGGGGAGGTTGCCGGCGACGAGGAGGTGTCAGCGTGACCACCGTAGGCACGGGATCGGCTGGGATTGGAGGAGGCGACGGCCGACGGCGAACGAGGTGTGCTTCCCGGCCGTGGCGACGAGCGACGAGGGCGGGGCGCGGGGGCCGACCGTGAGGACGGGCGCGTCGAGGACGGGCGCATCGAGGACGGGCGCGTCGAGGCGGAGACGGCGAGGGGGAGGGAGGGGCGGAGGCGGCGAGGACGACCGGAGCTCGAGCGCGGGTGCGGGGGCGCGCGGCCGGGAGCGGTTTGGAAATTTCGGATGGAAGAGGCAGCGCGGGGGCTGGCCCACATGTAAGTGGGTGCAATAGATTTCTGTGGCGCATCAGCCCGCGGATGCGCCACAGAAATATTAGATTCTGTGGCGTACGGGCAAAACGGTGCGCCACAGAATTCTGAACTTCTGTGGCGCATGCTCTGGCCGGTGTGCCACAGAATTAGCTGGCCTGAATTTTAAAAATCTGTTTTGCTGTGTTACAACCATGACAGCAACTTAGCCCAATGGTTTGCTGGGCAAACTTGTACTTTGGACAGCCAGGTTCGAATCCTGGCTGTCTCACTTTTTTTTCAACTTGAAAAAATATTTTTGGTTAAATTTAAATAAAGAACACAAACACATTATTGGTATACTTTAAAAGAATATCGTCTCACACACAATGTCTCATACATATTCATTGTATACATATATATGGTTGCATTGTCTCTCACACACACACAAATTAAATACACCAAAAAAGTCGCTTCTTCGTCTCGGTTCCGCGAGCTAGTTTCTCTTCTTTCCCTTCTTCGCGGTTGAAAACTTTAGGCCGGTCACCTTGAGATTTCTTCGCGTGAACGGACAACCTTTAGTAGGTATGGAGGTCTTCCTTCTTTGTGTACTACTAGTAGGCATGTCGAAGAACTTGTCGAATTCCTCCTCGATCTTTGGCTCGTTGTCAAAGTCTTGCTCGGTGGCGCCTCCTTCCATTCCGATGATGCTCCTCTTGCCCCTCCTCACGACAACACGGCTAGGCTTCGACGGGTCGGTAATGAAAAAGCATTGCTCGACTTGGCTAGCGAGTACCCATGGCTCATTTTTCGCGGAGGCGTTCTTCGATTTGGCATCGGGTATTACCATGGTGGTGAAATACCGGCCTTCTTTGACGACGTCCTTGGCCCATCTTACACGGAACATTGGCACCAACTCTCCACAGTAGTTGAGCTCCCATATGTCCTCAATCCTTCCGAAGTATCTTTCCTTGATAGTAGCCTCCTCATCGCCATAGGATAGCATAGTTACTCCTGAGTTTTGATATTCTGACTTGTTGTCCTTTTCCTCGGTGTTGAATCTGTAGCCGTTGATGTCGTACGCCTGATAGGTCTTTACGTTGTGAGAGGGACCCAGTTATAAGGAGAATATGAGTCTTTCATCTGCCGTAGATGGTGCTTTCTTCTTTGCTAGCTCCAGTTGCTTTTGCTTGAACCAACGCGTGAAGGTAGAGTTGTGCGCTCTGGTTACGTCTCCCTTCTTCCTCGGTCGGCCCAGTTTGATGTAATGTTGCTCGAGTAAGCATTTGTGCTGTTCCACCCAAGTTTCGATCAACTGTAAGTGTTGTAGCGCGACCCGGTGAGCCCTGTCAAAGTCGTCCTTTTGACCCTGCATGCTGACAAAGGTTGTGCTGCTGCCCTCTCGGTGACCATATCCATTGAGCCTGCCGAAGTGTTTCCTCATGGGCAGACCAACATCCTGGTTCTCGGTGCTTAGATAATTCTGGCAGAAGGAGATGCACTCGTAGGTTAGAAAGCCCTTGGCTATGCTTGCGTCTGGATGGGACCTGTTGCGGACGTATCCTTTCATGACACCGTTCATCCTTTCGAATGGCATCATGTACTGCATGAACGTTGGCCCGAGCTGCCTGATGTCATCAACGACATGCAGAAGGAGATGCACGCAGATATCAAAGAATGAGGGCGGAAAGTAAATCTTGAGCTCGCATAGTATCAGCACGATCTCTTCCTGTAGCCGGTCGAGCTGCCTCACGCCGATCGTCTTCCTGTTGATGACGTCGAAAAAGTTGCAAAGAGCAAGCAGCGTATCACGGACATGCTCGTCCATTATCCCTCGAATCGCAACGGGAAGTATCTGCGTCATCAGCACGTGACAATCGTGAGACTTCATCCCGGTGAACCTCTTCTTCGTTGCGTCCATATATCTGCTTATCTTCCCCGCGTAACCATGAGGAAATTTGACTCCTACAAGACACCTGTAAAACTGCTCGAGCTCCTCCAGACTCATAGTGAAGCACGTAGCGGGAAGCACCACCGTGTTCCTCTTTAGCCTTTTGCGGTGACCTTGAGTCCCTTCAGTCTGATCATCATCACCATCATCGTCGTCATCACTATCGGGGGCCTGAAGATCTTTCCTGACACCAAGGCATTTCAGATCGTATCTTGCTTTCGTCCCATCCTTGGTCTTTTCCGGCATGTTGGAAAGAGTGCCAAGCAGACTCTTGAGGACCTTCCAGTATGGCAAGTCGTGGAAAACAGACCTCGCTTTCAATACACCCAGCACCGGGTGTACCTTCGGTCGTTTCTTTCCCGGCGCGGGGCACTCCTCCCAATTTCTCAACAGCTCGTCGATTTCTGTGCCGCTCCTTGGGCTCGGGGCTCCTTCGAGCTCGTCCTTACCATTGAACATGTCACCGCGTTTTCTCCACGGGTGATCCATGCGAAGCCACCTTCGAGCCCCTGGGTACACAGTTTTCGAAGACCCGGGATTCCTTGGTAGCTGGAGATGCGGGGTCCTATCCATGCACCTGACACATGCGCAGAATCCGTGGCCTACCTGGCCAGATACATATGCGCAACCAGGATAGTCCTGCACCGTCGTGAGCAACGCGGCTCTCATGGGGAAATAATCTCCAGTGTAGGCATCCCACGTACGGACTGGCGTCGCCCACAACGTGGCTAACTCCTCTTCCAACAGTGCGAGATACATATGTATGTGGACACCTGCTTGTTTCGGCTCCTGAATGAGAATACTCATGTGTATATACCTTTGCTTCGTGCACAACCACGACGGAAGGTTGTAAGGCCATACAAACACGGGCCAGGTGCTATGCGTGCTACTCTGGTTACCGAACGGATTGAGTCCATCGGTGCTCGTACTGAGCCTGACATTCCTTGCATCGCCTCCGAAATTGGCGACGGCGTCCAACTCTTGCCACTGGCTAGCGTCTGAAGGGTGTGTAAGGATCCTGCCCTTCTCTGGATCTTCTTCGGGCTTCTCCCTTTCCGCGTGCCATTGCATGAGCTTTGCTTCCTTAGGGTCCACGAAGTACCGCTGCAGACGGGGAGTGATATAAAAATACCATACCACTTTTTGAGGAACTTTCTTCCCACGGCTCTTGTACCGTCCTTGGCCGCACACTGGACATGTGGTTCGGTCCGCGTACTTGCCCCTATAAATTGCGCAATCATTGACGCAGGCGTGGTATTTAACGTGCGGTAGGTCAAGAGGGCAAACGACTTTCTTGGCCTCCTCGATACTAGTTGGCAATGTGTTCCCCTCGGGAAGACGCTCGTGGAAGAATTGCATGTTCTTGTTGAAGCTCGCATCGGTCCATTTTTTCTCCGACTTCATCTCCAGAGCATCAAGCGTTACTTGCAAGCGCGTATCCTGTGGCCGACACCCAGGATACAACGGAGTATTCCCGTCTATCTCCATTTGCGCCAGCTTGGCTTTCTCTCTAACGGTGTTCGCGTTCTTGAGGAGGAGTTCTTGAACATGAGAATCCATCAAGGCCGACATTAGCGAGCTCTGCGGCGTGTTAACGTCTTCTCCACCACAATCATGACCATGTATGTCGGCATCTCCGTCGTCACGATCATCTTGCCCGCCCTTGTCTTCAGGCGCAGCATTTGCTGTCGGCGCTTGGTTGAAGCCTTCCATGAAACCGCGCCTGAGCAGGTGTTCCTCCAATTGTCCGGAATCAGGGTCGATCCATCTCACAAGTTTGCAACTTCGACACGGACATCGTATCTGGCGCCCGTTGCACCGTCTCATTTCCGCCTTTGCTTCTTCCTTGTAGTTGTCGATTCGACTGGAGCTCATCTTGATGACCATGGTCGCCTACGCGGTATACATGTAGAGTATGTGTTATTAATTAGAATTAAGTAATCGCAACATGCTCACACACATACAAGCTTCTCATGCGGGAAGTAGAAAAGTCAGAAATGTTCGACGGAAAAATTCGGCATGACTTCCCCTAAAAGTAGGACATATGGGTGGTGCAAAAATTCACCGAAATGGAAATGAATCAACATTTCGGCAAACATCCATGCACCACGCCGGCGCAAGCTACAACATGCAAAGATTCAATCAAACCACACACACAAGTTTCATGCATACGCCGACAAGTTTCTCATGCCTTCAACAAACATCCATACACCAATATCCACCTTGTAGATCTAGATCCGTTGCCAAGACGTGACCGTGATCGATGAGAGAGAGTGTGTGGTGATGGAGAGAAAATAGTGGACAAAAAGAGAGGAGGAGAATATATATGGAGACTCTCCCCAATCTCTCACCAATTATATATCAAATTGTGGTAGGTTTAGTAACAAATAATGGAGAATAGGATGGTCAAAATGGCATGGGAGAGAGGATGAGCTCGGGTAAGATGGGAGGAAGAAGAAGGGGTCACATGGGGAAAGGTGGTCTACCACCGTTTTGTAGTTCTGGACGCCAACATTCTGTGGTGCATGGAACGAGATGCGCCACAGAAATCTGATATTCTGTGGCGCATCGTGACTGGTGCGCCATAGAAAGTCGGCTTTCTATGGCGCATCCCATTCCATGCGCCACAGAAAGCTGAGTTTCTGTGGCGCACCAGCCACGGTGCGCCACAGAAAAAGCCCAGATGGACCCTGGCCCAATGATTGAAGGTGGGACCCACCACAATTCTGTGGCGCATGATGGGCCGTGCGCCACAGAAGTCCAGATTTCTGTGGTGCATTAATAAAAGATGCGCCACAGAAAGTCAAAAACTTCAGTGGCGCATCAACATCCATGCGCCACAGAATAAATTCTGTGGCGCACTAATTAAGGGTGCGCCACAGAATGCCAAACTCCCTATAACCCTTTCTATGGTAGTGTTGTGGTGTTGTCTGTGGAGTGGCCGGGCTTTGATGGTTCCGGGTTTTGGGCCATGCCATGGCCCAGGGGATGCAGTCACAGAGGAGCAGATGGTCATCAGCTCCAACGGGTTGATCAGGAGGATCCACCTCGTCACAACCCGAGAACACCCTAGTCAGTGAAACCTTAAAGCAGCCATCGGGTATTGGCCTGTTGTGGTGCATGCGATTTTTGGGTGCAATGATGGTAGCCCTAGCAACATCCTTTAACTCTCCATTCACATGGTGTAGGAGAGTGCATTTAGTGTCGCCCTGCGAAGAACATGCATATAGGGCATTAGAGATGCAAGGCAAAGGCAAATTGGATGAAGTCATATGTGTTGAGCCTACGACGCTTAGATACCATGAGGGCGTCGAGCTCGGCTATTATTGAGACACCGCCGACGGCTTGCGACACGGAGTCGGAGTGGGCGCCGCTTGGCACGGTGCCGGCCGGCGAATTCTCCGGAAGAGGCGACAGCGTGGTGTGGGCCGGCGGATTATCCCGAATAGGTTGAGGTGACAGAGCGGTGTTGGCGGATGAAGCCACCGACACAGTGTTGGCGGACGAAGCCACCGATGCGGTGTTGGCCATGTTGCCTCCAAAGTTGGGCACTGGACACGGCCCTTGTCGACCTCCATCGAATCAATCCGTTACCAAGGTCACCATGCAAGGAAGGAAATTGGCGAGCGCCTTGGCCACTAGTTCGTTGACTATATCCTCCTGCTTGCGCTTCTTCCTATCCTTTCACGTCTCCTTGTCCTTGGCATAATAGTCACACCATAGGGCCTTGCCATGACCGACCACATGGCCACCTGACGGTGGCTTGTCCAGATCCCACCCTTTGACCTTGTTCAACGCCGCGTTGAATGGAGTGTCCCACATGGGCTTTGTCGATCCTGGGAGGAGCTCTCATCCACGGCTCTAGAACTTTCTACCTCCTCTAGAGCCTTTTGGAACTTCACGACTACAGGATCCATCATAAGTTCCTTGGTAACCGAGTCCTCCGTGAACCGAGCCCTGACAAATTTTTTAGTCTTCTTGTCTTTAAATTTGTCGTAGGGGTTAGAGATGCCCTTAGCTACGCACTCAGCGTCCTGCTTCTCCCATTTGGGCTCTGCCGCGAAATAACCACCACTTCCGAGATGGTGGTGACCTACATTCTCCGAGTTCATCCACTTCCCCCATTCACTCATTTTCAGGGATGAAGGTAGTCCGAGCCTACCCCGGAAAATCCTAAGGTCTTCTTCGTTGACCCGCTCCTTGTTCCAGATCTCCTCGGGACTTTTATCGTCTTGGATCAATTTTTTGACCCTACCCTCTCCAGCTGGCCAAGGCCGTGCTCATCTTCGTGAGGGCAAGGTTGTTGACGGCATTGAGTTTTTTATCATGATGATCTTCTTTATTGGCCCTGTAGGCCGGCGGGAACTCATACCTTTCGTGCAGCCTCTGGATGAGGTGGAGGCGCAAACTCGCTTTATTAGCATCCCTTATGTTATCCTCATAGACCGGGACGACCTGTCGAAGGATGCATGCCACTTGGAGGCCATGTCCTGCGGCGATCCCTCTAGGCTCTAGAGGCGCCCCACCGTCGGATACTTTGGTGATCGCTTTCCTCAAGGCCCGGACCTTGTTCTTACTCCTCTCCTTCCTAGCCTTTTTGGCTTGGCTACCATCTGTGCGTTTTCCGCCATCAGTGGTCTCGTTGCCATCCCCAGCGCCACTAGTAGTGGTCTCGTTGCCATCCTCGGCGCCACTATTATTGGCGCCCTCGTCGCCACCATGGACATCCTCAGCAACATGAGCATCCTCGGCAACATCCCCAGCCGGCTCATCATAGTAGCTCCAGAAGTCCGCGTTTTTCTCTCTGGCTAGTTCTTCCATGCTTAACTGCCGAGAAGAACCCCCGGCCTCAACATTGTTAGCCATGTGTTCTGCGTGTGACAACAAAATAGAACGTGTTAGTTAAAAGAAACAAAAAAATATGCCGATGTTTTATCGAAATGTCGAATCATTTCCGTTCCGGCAAATTTCCGGCGGAACTCCTAGTGCCAAGTTCTTTGCTAATTTTTGGCCATAGGAGTGCTGGAAATTTGCCGAAACGGCAATGAATCGACATTTCGGCAAAACATCGGCACTCATCTAAAATCCCTGCAAAGTTCACAACAAAAAACCAGCACACAACTCCGGCAGAATACAAACATTCATCACAAATTATTAAGCCGGCACACAACTCCGGAAAGATACAAACATTTGATCACACATATAAGCCGGCACACAACTCCGGCAAGATACACAAACATTCGTCACACACACAAGCATACCGGCACACAACTCCGGATTTCGATCACATCCTACCTTGCTTCAACTTAACCAGCAGCAAGCAAAGCACCCCTACCAGCAGCAAGCAACACCACCACCCCTACCTGCAGGCAAAAGCAGCAGCACCCCTCCTCTAGCAGCTACATGCCACCACCTGAAAGAGAAGGCAAAAGCAGGTTTCAATTTGTTTGGTGAACCAAACAAGCTCTAAAAAAATTGAAATGTTTACACGTGCAAGGTATAACTATTGTTGACCTACTGTAAAATTTTCCGCTTAATCAGAGTTTATTTCAATTGTGTAAAAAATTGTTGAGCAGTGCAGCCAGAATTTTGTCAAAAAATTCAAATTTCATCTTCCATTCCATGTTTCCTAAACCCTAACCATAACCCTAACCCTAAAAGCAAGTAGCAGCATTAACATGTATATGCTAACCCTAACCCTAATAGTAAGCAGCAGCTAACCCTAACTAAATTCTAAATTCTAACTAAATCTAAATTCTAAATTTTAAATCTAACTAAATATAAACAATACCTAAATTCTAAGTAAATCTAACTAAATTTTAAATTCTAACTAAATCTAAATTATAACTAAAGATGAAGTCTAACTAAAGCTAAATTCTAAATCTAAAACTAACTAAAGCTAAATTCTTGAGCAGCAGGAGGAGGAGGACGCGCGGCTCACCTCGTCGGGGAGGGGGGCGGCTCTGGGAGGGCACTAGCGGCAGACGGCGGCCGGCGGGGAGGAGTAGGCGGTGGCCGGGAGGGGGAGGTGGTGGCCGGGAGGGGGAGGCGCGTGGTGGCTGGGAGGGGGTGCGGTGGCCGGGAGGGGGCGGTGGTAGGGAGGGGAGGCGGCAGACGGCGGCCGACCGGGAGGAGGAGGCGGTGGCCGGGAGTGGGAGGTGCATGGTGGCTGGGAGGACGGCGACGGCGAGCACGCAGGCAGGATGCGGGAAGGAGAAGGAGTGATGGGGAACGGTTCGGCCGCGCACGCTAGATTTAGATCTAGGGCTTGTTAGCCGTGGCGCACGGTTGTTGACCTGCGGCACGGGTACGTATAATAGCCTTGGCGCAGGGTTGTTGTCCTGTGCCACGGCTAACTTGTTTTTTATATTTTCTTTCTGTATTTCATTTAATACTTCTTACAATTGCATTTCATTTATAATATTTCTTTTCATTGAATTTCATTTTTTATTGCATTTCAATTTTCATTGCATTTCAATTTTTCATTGCATTTCATTTTTCATTGAATTTCAATTTTTCATTGCATTTCATTTTTCATTGAATTTCAATTTCCATTGCATTTCATTTTGGCGTTTCATTTAAGACACACATTTTAATATTAGGATTACATATCATATTTCAATTTAATTTTAAGACACATTTCAAATATAAAAATACTTACTATTAAGATATCTAATATTCTGATGACATTAGGATTACAAATTCTAGGACATTAATTCCTAGGGTTACAAATTGGGCGTCCTATTTCCCACACCAGCTAGCTAGCGTTTCACAATCTTCTTTCCCTTCTTGGTGGCGGTTGAATAATTTAGCCCCGGAACATCTCGACTTCTTCTTGCGAACGGAAGACCACCTGACTTGGGTAGTGTTGTCCTGCTTCTTCTTGTGGTGTATGTATCTTCATTTGGACTGACGCTCTTAGCCCATCTGACACGGAACATCGGCACCTTGTCTCTAGAGTAGTCCAGCTCCCAGATCTCCTCGATATCCATCGTTACCCCTGAGTTCTGATATTCGCTATTCCTGTCTTTTTCCTCCGTGTAGAACGTGTAACTGTTGATATCGTATGCCTGATATGTCATCAGGTTGGGCGCGGGGCCCTGTGACAAGAGGAATATGAGTTTTCTTTCCGCGGAAGTCATTGACGGAGGATTATCTTGAAGGTGGTGTTTGAACCAATGCGTGAAAGTGGCGTTGTGCTCTTTGATTATTTCGACGTCCGTTCGATGCTGGCCACGGTCACTGTACATCTTCTCAATAAAGTATTTGTGCTTTTCCAACCAAGGATCGACCACTTGTATGTGTTGTAAAGCTACACATTTTGCACTGTCAAAGTCGGCACGTCGGCCAGAGTCGTCCACTTGCAATTCCCTCCTGCCAGTTTTATGACCTGCTCCATCGAGCCTGCCAACGTGCTTGTTTTGCGGGAAGACCAATAGGGCTCTCGACGTCTAGAAAATTCGTGCAGAAAGAGATGCACTCTTCGGTGAGATAGCCCTAGACGATGCTTCCATCTGGACTGGCCCTGTTACGAACGTATCCTTTGATGACACCATTCATCCTTTCGAATGGAATCATGCCGTGCACGAACATCGGGCTGAGCTGGATGATATCATCCACAACATGGATCAGCAAATGCACCATAACGTCGAAGAATGTGGGAGGGAAGTAAATCTCAAGATAATTTAGTATCACAATGATCTCTTCCTGTAGCCTTACGGCTTTCTTCATGCTGATCGACTTTCAAGAGATGACATCGAAAAAGTTGCATAAGCCAAATAGCGTTTGATGGACGTGTGGGTCCATTATCCCTCGGAGTGCAACCGAAAGTATCTGTGTCATCAGCACGTGATAGTCATGAGACTTCATCCCGCTAAACTTTTGTTTTGCTGCGTCCAGATATCTACTTATCTTCCCCGCGTAACCGGAACGAAATTTCACTCCGAGAAGGCACTTGATAAACTGATCGATCTCCTACTGGCTTAGAGTGAAGCATGAAGGAGGGTAGTAATAGTCATTCTGTTTCGCCTTTTTGCCCTTCCGATGACCTTCCTTCTCCTCCTACTCGGATAGATCATTATCATCGTCAGGGCGTCCTCCGTGGAGATCTTTCCTGATGCCCAATGATCTCAGGTCGCTTCTTGCTTTCGGCCCATCTTTGGTCCTCAACGGCATGTTGAGAAGGGTGCCAAGCAGACTCTCACACACGTTCTTCACGATATGCATGACATGAAGGCTATGAGGCGTTTCGAGGATCTTCCAATACGGCAAGTCCCAGAAAACAGACCTTGTTTTCCATACCTTCAGCAGTGGTGGCGGAGCCTTTTGCTTCTTCCCCGGCGGAGGGCACTCATCCCAGTTTGTCAACAGCATGTCGATTTCTTCGCCGCTCCTCTTACGTGGGGCTCTTCGGAGCTCAACGGTACCATCGAACAGCTCTTTGCCTTTTCTCCACGGGTCATCCTTGCGAAGCCACCTTCGATGTCTCGTGAACACTGTTTTTTCAAGACCCGGGATCTTTCTCTAGCTGCATATATATTGTATCTTCCATGCACCTAACGCATGCATATTGTCCGTGGGCCACCTGGCCTGCGATATATCCGTAACCGAGATAGTCTTAATTTCACCGTCGTGATCAATGCGGCTTTCATAGGGAAGTAGTCTCCAGCGACGGCGTCCCATGTGTTGACCAATTCAGTCCATATCTTGTGTAGCTCATCTCTCAAGAGCTGCAGATACAGATGGATGTCGTTTCCTGGTTGTTTCGGCCCTTGGATTAGCATGCTCATGTGAATGTACTTCCTCTTCATGCACAACCATGGGGGTAGGCTGTATATCCATACAAACACGGGCCACGTGCTATGTTGTAGCGCCCCGACCCCAGAGCTATACAGTGAAACGTTGTATAACCGGTCATGCTACACAATCGAGGGTTACTGGGTTTACCAATCCCAGGCCAAAACTCATTGGCAGGCGTGCTCGGAATACATCATCGGCACACAACACCTCGATCATGCCATAAGCTCAGACATCGCTTTCACGTATAGCAAAGAGACCAAGACTACGGAACAACTGGCACATCACAGACTCTACGACACAAGAGATCATAGTACAACTCATATATGAGAAAGATAGCAAATATCACAATCAGAGGTCACAGACCCATCATTACATCAAGCGGAAGCAAATATAGTTGTCTAACAACAAGATCCAAATTATGGCCTAAGAGGCCTACAAATAAACATCCCGTGCCAACCTATTCCAAGACGTCCCAAGCTACCACCTGGGAACCCCAGACTACTCGTCGATGTCAATAAAGAACCCACCTTCCAGTTCGGTGAGGTCCTCCTCTAAAACAAATAATAATCAACAAAGCAAGGCTGAGTACGACGTACTCGCAAGAATTAGTAGGGCGATATAGGCCCGATGCTGACGGAGGCTCTAATGCTATATAATGCAGCTGGTTTTGCATAAATCTAGTTTTCCTTTTTAAAAGACATAAAGACCAATTGCATCGTCTACTCAGAATGTTTTCTGAAAAGGGATAAGAGAGTAAACTTTCATCTGCGGTTCTCAACGAACCATTTGTAACCAGAAGCATCTCGTCTCCAGCAAGGCACTCCCTCGAATCACCCTCGAGGAAATGAACCTTTATCACACGTTGATTATGCAACCTCTAGCTGCCATATCAATTAAGTTAATGTTCTCTATGATCTTATTGTCTATTCCCAAGTCGTCCATAACCGCGGACACGGCTTTTCAAAAAGATTAAACCCTGCAGTGGTGTACTAATTTACCCATTGGTACCGTTCGGCTCACCTGATTGGCCCTCTTCCGGGGAAGGCCGGCGAGTGGGCGCGGTTAAACCTTTACCTCGCATGAGACTATCCCAGAGTCATCTGTGGCGACAGGAGAAGTTTACCTAGCCTATTTCAGCCCCTGCCCCCATCGCCACGTCCTAAACACCACCATCCTCATCATTCCTTTTTCCGCTCACACACACACGCGCAAATGGAATAGCAAACTAGAGGACCCTTGGATACGCCCGCACAAGTTATTCAGTTAGTAAGGGGTCCATACCCCCACCGTTGGTAGCACACTAGTCTTGGTTCAAGAGGTAAAGAACTCGCACCTAGCGGCAGGAACGAGACAAAACACCATCCCCGATGGCAACTCATCCCAGCCTTTTTAGCAATTTAATTAAGCATCACATGTATCCACCATGCCCAAATCATTCCATCAACATCATCAGTATGGAATTTAATCATGGCTAAGCATAGCTAAGCATATAAATACAACCATTATATCTTGGTCTCCGGCCAGCACATCAAACCTAGGGTTTATAGGAGGGGAAGCATGTGATGGTTCAGGGGATAAACATGCATTCATAGGATACTCTACAACTTGCGCTCGAGACTTAAACTGGACGGTAAGAACCCAAACCTCGAGAACCTAAAAATTTGCCATAGATGGTGGACAAGAGGTTTAGAGTAAGGGACAGGCTAATCAACAATTCCACGATATTGCAGAAGCCTTTGTTAGCACTCTTCCGACAACTAGTGCCGAAAGGGTTTCCTGGACGGGTGTTAGTGGAGGAATCCCAAATATTGATGGACCACTTGCTAAGAGCAATCCCGCCGTGATCCATATGGTTTGTGGCAGAGAGTCTAGCTAAAGCTAGTGTCAGAGGAGAGCATTGCTGAGCAAGTCAATTACGGCCGCAACCTCGAGTTTGAAGACTAACTTCAAATTTTTGCCAACCTGGCGTAGGGTTTGACCACTAATATCAGGATTCAACCAACTCCTGGCCTAGAAGATTTATCTGTGCCGTTCACTACTGAAGAAATTGATAATGTAGTTCGGTTGATGCCAGCTGATAAAGCTCCTGGTCCTGATGGCTTTAATGGACAATTTTTGAAATCATCATGGCATATTATTAAACATGATATTTACCAGCTATGTTCAGATTTCTATAGTGGGAAGCTAAATCTAGAGAGCATTAATATGGGTTACATCACTTTGGTGCCGAAAATTGGATCTCCTGCAACTGTAAATGATTACAGGCCTATTACACTACTCAATTGCTGCCTTAAAATTCTGACAAAGCTACTTGCTAATAGGCTGCAAAAGGTGGTTTTGAAAATTGTTCATAAGAACCAATATGGGTTTCTGAAAGGGAGAACTATTCAGGACTGTCTTGCTTGGGCTTTTGAATACATTTATCAATGTGAGGCCTCTAGAAAAGAAATAATTGTTCTTAAACTGGATTTTGCTAAAGCCTTTGATACCATTGACCATGCTGCTATGCTCAGAATTATGGAAAAAATGGGGTTTGATAGTAGATGGTTGAGTTGGATCAAATTGATCTTTGAATCTGGAATGTCTTCTGTCTTGCTTAATGGCACACCAGGCAGACAATTTCACTGCAAGAGAGGGGTGAGACAAGGGGACCCTCTATCACCCCTAATTTTTGTTCTGGCTGCTGATCTCCTTCAATCAGCCATTAATTCAGCATTTAGGCATGATATTTTGAAGCCTCCCCTATCCCCTGATTTTGGAGCAGATTATCCTGTGGTTCAGTATGCCGATGACACAATTCTTATTATGCCTGCTTGCTCTCAACAGATAACCATCATGCAAGATATCCTCCAGAAATATGCTGCTTCTACTGGTCTTCATATTAATTTTCATAAATCCTCTTTGATCCCTCTGAATATGTCAACATCTTCTGCTCAAAACTTAGCTGGCATTTTGGGTTGTGTGGTTGGGCAGCTGCCCTTTACCTATCTTGGTCTCCCTATGGGTACTACAAAACCCACTGTCCAGGACTTGATGCCTCTTGTTGACAGGATTGAAAGGAAGCTTTCAGCTAATTTCATGATGATGGCCTACAGTGGAAGAGTTACTGTTATAAATTTTTTGTTATCCTCTATGGCCATATACACAATGTGTTCTATCAAACTGCCTGCTAAGATCTTGGAACATATCGACAAAATTAGGAGACATTGTTTATGGAACAAGAAAACTGATGATGGGGAAAAATGCAACTCTTTAATTGCTTGGAAGGAGGTCTGCAAACCCAAAAAGAAGGGGGGTCTTGGGGTTCTTAACCTCAAAGTTCAGAATGAGGCATTGCTCTTAAAATCTCTGCATAAATTTTATAATAGAGTTGACACTCCGTGGGTTCATCTTCTATGGAACACATATTACACGGGGAGAGTTCCACATGCTTTGGCCCCATGCGGATCTTTTTGGTGGAAGGACATTTTCAAGCTTAATGATCTATTCAGAGGAGTGACTAGGGCTGGAATTGTCTCTGGATCAACAGTTTTGTTTTGGAAAGATGCCTGGATAGCTGAGGAGCTTGCAATTTCACATCCAAGAGCTTTCTCATTTGCTTTACAGGAAGATATCTCTGTTCAGGCTTTTCTTACTGCAGATAATCTTGCTAGTCTGTTTCACCTGCCTGTCTCCCCCCAAGCTATGGATGAGATTAGAAGCTTACAGGAAATTACTGAACATGTTACCATGCATAATTCTGTTCATGGAGATGACTGGGTGCTTACTTGGGGATCCAGTAACTACTCATCCAGCAAATATTATGAGTTCTGTTTCAGAAATATTACACCCCACAAATCTTTCCTCTGGATTTGGAAGGCCAAGTCGACGCCCAAGTTAAAATTCTTTTTCTGGCTATTGCTATCAGATAGATTGAACACTCGGAACATCTTGCGCAGAAGACACTACAACATTGGAAATAATTTTTCTTGCCTCATGTGTAGTCCTGCTCCAGAGGAAACCCTGGAACACCTTTTCTTTAGATGTCCTTTCTCCATGAGCTGTTGGAACATTTTGGGCATAAGCTGGAGACAGGATGGGAGTCGTCTGGATATAATTGCTGATGCAAAGAATAATTGGAGGCAGCCAATGTTTATGGAGATTGTAATTACAGGTGCATGGAGTATCTGGAAGGAAAGAAACAGGATGTTATTTGAGGGTGTACCCCCATCCATTTCGTCTTGGAAGGAGAGATTTAAGGAAGATTTTTCCCTATTGGTTCATAGGACTAAGTCCTCTATGCATGCTTTTATCTTGTCTTATGTAATAAACCTTTGATTTCTTTTTTGGGGGTTCCAATTCCCCCCACCCCTTTGTAAATATTGTAATTGGCTGGCTTTTTGGGTAATGGAAAAGCAGTAGGAGTCTTTCCTACTGTTATGTTATTCAAAAAATATCAGGATTCGACGAAAAGATCTTAGGTTAAAGATCAGCTTCATGCACTGGGACACACGAATAGCATAATGCTCACATGGGTGACAACCCTCATAAATCATTACACCTGAGCCCTAGCACAATCCGGGACCTTCGGTTCAAGATCTTGGGCTAAAGCAAGGGAATTTCTTGACGATCCGCAACATTTCCTTTCTTTGGGCTTTAGAATTGGCAGACGAGCAAAGTTAACCAGTAACTAAAGATAGAACCCAACCCCGTGATCCTAAAGATTTGGATTTTGCAGACGAGCAGAAGCATCGTTAAATCAAATAGAGGTAAGAGAACTCAGAATAGAGCGAGTTGGATAAGGAGTAAAAAGAATCCTAAGATGGTTTTCACAACTCCTTTTTAGGTTATAAATAATTTTCACGCACTAGACTCGACATCGACCAATAGAACGGGTTTCCTACAGGCAGTACTGCTCCGATACCAACTTGTAGCGCCCCGACCCCAGAGCTATATAGTGAAACGTTGTATAACCGGTCATGCTACACAATCGAGGGTTACTGGGTTTACCAATCCCAGGCCAAAACTCATTGCAGGTGTGCTTGGAATACATCATCGGCACACACCACCTCGATCATGCCATAAGCTGAGACATTGCTTTCACGTATAGCAAAGAGACCAAGACTGCGGAACAACTGGCACATCACAGACTCTACGACACAAGAGATCATAGTTCAACTCATATATGAGAAAGATAGCAAATATCACAATCAGAGGTCACAGACCCATCATTACATCAAGCGGAAGCAAATATAGTTGTCTAACAACAAGATCCAAATTATGGCCTAAGAGGCCTACAAATAAACATCCCGTGACAGCCTGTTCCAAGACGTCCCAAGCTGCCACCTGGGAACCCCAGATTACTCGTCGATGTCAATAAAGAACCCACCTTCCAGTTCGGTGACGTCCTCCTCTGAAACAAATAATAATCAACAAAGCAAGGCTGAGTACGATGTACTCGCAAGAATTAGTAGGGCGATATAGGCCCGATGCTGACGGAGGCTCTAATGCTGTATAATGTAGCTGGTTTTGCATAAAGCTAGTTTTCCTTTTTAAAAGACATAAAGACCCATTGCATCGTCTACTCAGAATGTTTTCTGAAAAGGGATAAGAGAGTAAACTTTCATCTGCGGTTCTCAACGAACCATTTGTAACCAGAAGCATCTCGTCTCCACCAAGGCACTCCCTCGAATCACCCTCGAGGAAATGAACCTTTATCACACATTGATTATGCAACCTCTAGCTGCCATATCAATTAAGTTAATGTTCTCTATGATCTTATCGTCTATTCCCAAGTCGTCCATAACCGCGGACACGGCTTTTCGAAACGATTAAACCCTGCATGGGTGTACTAATTTACCCATTGGTACCGTCCGGCTCACCTGATTGGCCCTCTTCCGGGGAAGGCCGGTGAGTGGGCGCGGTTAAAACCTTTACCTCGCATGAGACTATCCAAGAGTCATCTGTGGCGATAGGACAAGTTTACCCAGCCTATTTCAGCCCCTGCCCCCATCGCCACGTCCTAAACACCACCATCCTCATCATTCCTTTTTCCGCTCACACACACGCGCGCAAATGGAAATAGCAAACTAGAGGACCCTTGGATACGCCCGCACAAGTTATTCAGTTAGTAAGGGGCCCATACCCCCACCGTTGGTAGCACGCTAGTCTTGGTTCAAGAGGTAAAGAACTCGCACCTAGGGGCAGGAACGAGACAAAACACCATCCCCGATGGCAACTCATCCCAGCCTTCTTAGCAATTTAATTAAGCATCACATGTATCCACCATGCCCAAATCATTCCATCAACATCATCAGTATGGAATTTAATCAACGGAGATAACTAGCATACGACTAAGCATGGCTAAGCATAGCTAAGCATATAAATACAACCATTATATCTTGGTCTCCGGCCAACACATCAAACCTAGGGTTTATAGGAGGGGAAGCATGTGATGGTTCAGGGGATAAACATGCATTCATAGGTGATCACTCTGAATTATGCACATCTTTTCGACATCCAAAACCCCAAATATGCTCATATTTAAGAAGTTCAGTCAAGATTTTAAATGATTTTTACATCAGTTATCCACTTTTTGCAGATCAGTGCGCCAAGGCACATATTTCTTCATCTCCAACTCAATTTGTTGCTTAGAAGACGCCTCCAGAGGACTTGACGCTTCGCGAGGAAAAAGGCCTCGCGAGGGTTTCGCTTCGCGAGGAAAAAGGCCTCGCGAGGGTTTTGTTTCGCGAGGATGAATGCCTCGCGAGGGAGCCTCTCGAAGCCAGAAGAGAAGTAAGCGAGCGTATCTCCGTTGCGCTGCGCACGCGTTTGAATCAGCAAGGAGGGAATCGATCATCTTGGAGGAGAAGAAACCAGAAGAGTCAAAAAGGTGATAAAGCAGGGAGCAGCCCATGTGCATCCGTGAAAAAAGCTGAAAAGCGACGGCGGAAGTTCCCGCCTCGCCACCAACCACGCCATCGACTGAGTCCCTCGCCACTCCCGTAGCCGCGGCCCTCTCGCCACTTCCACAGCGCCTATAAAGCGGCTTCCTTGTCCAAGAAGAAGAGAGCTCCGCATCCAGGAGAACCACTCCACCGCATCCACCAAATCCAAGACCCAACCAACTACTCCACCCAGGTCAAGAACCGAAGAACTAGGAAGAACCTTGGAGAAGCATGGCGAAGACGATCCGCAAGGAAAGAGAAGAAAGAAGAAGCCCTTGATCCGTATCTGTCCCTGTCTACTTCCTTGCTACTACTTCATCTGTATCTTCCTTAGCCTCCCGCCTCTGCTTCCTCTGCTGCCGCCGCGATGAACTGATTCGATCCTCTCCAAACCCTTTGGTGAAAACTCTCTATAACTCTCTGAATCGCTCTGTTTGTGTGAACTTAGTAATCGTGCTGTGACTTTGTTGCTTGTAAACTCTTTCTTAGCCCCCTTTTTTCTGCTGTTCATGTTATGTGCTTGTTGATTCTTCCTTAGCCTCCACCTTGCTGAAGTTTTGAGTTTTTGTTATGTTTGACGATCCACTCTTCCTTAGCCTCCCCTTTGCTGTCCGCGAGATCTTCCTTAGCCTCCTCTTTGCTATCACCGTTTTTATTTTCTGTTGCTTGATCCGCAAGAACTAGCCTAGATCCGTAAAACACCAACCCACCTTTCGTTGTGCCAAGCTTCTGGAAAGGAAAAGCACCAATAAGATTTTGATCCCTATGGAGAGAACGACAAAAACCCCCCTAAACCACAACCGATCAAAACTGGCGCCATTGCCGGGGATCAAATATTGATTGCTTTTCAGAGTACGGTAGCCTTGGTTGTGTTTCTTTCCTCGTAATTCACCTCCGTGATAAATCTATTTGCTTTGCTACTCTTAGACTCTTCGTCTTGTTTCTAGAACAGTTATTAGGGGATTTAGTTCACTAACCCTTGATAAAGTTCTTGTTTGTGCTTGTGTGTAGTGGAAACATGATCTCCTTCGTGCAGGTTGGAGAGCTCGTGTATGCAGACATCTGAAGATTCACCTTTAGCCCCCATTTGATCCAGAGCCGGAAAGAACTTTTCTTGCAAGAAGAAGAGTAGCATCAGTGTCCTCCGTAGAAGACCCAGAGGAGAGACAGTCAGTTATTAGCATGGGTGACCAAAAGTTGAGAGATTTATGGATTCCCAAGGATCAGTTGGCAAATACAGATGTTGTAATGCCTGCCATCCAGGCAAACAACTGGGAGATCAAGCCAGCACTAATCAGTATGGTTCAGCACAATCCCTTCAAAGGTTCTGCCTTGGAGAGTCCTCATGAATACATCAGAAATTTCTTGGAGTACTGTAACACCCTCAAGCACAATGGTGTGCCTCCTGAAGCCATTAGGATGCAGCTATTCTCTTTTTCCCTGTCGGGCAGTGCTAAGTTATGGTTCCACGCCCTACCTACTCATGCTAGGGACACTTGGGAACATCTGGTGCAAGCTTTCTTTGAGAAATACTTTCCCCCCACCAAAGCAGCTGATTGTAGAGACAAAATTACCAGATTTGTGCAATATCAAGGAGAGAGTTTGTATGACGCCTGGCAGAGGTACCAAGGCCTGATTAGAATGTGTCCTAACCATGGTCAAGAGCAGTGGCTAATTCTTCAGACATTCTACAAGGGTCTAACAGATCAGACCGGATCCTTTGTAGATTCTGCTGCTGGAGGAGGTATAATGAACAAGGCCCTGGATGAAGCTTTTGAATTGATTGAGAGCATGGCTTCACACAATTTCTCCTGGACAAATGAAAGAGCAATGCAGCCTCCTCAGCCAATAGTTATGCAACATGGAAGCCCAGAAGTCCTTGAAGCAAAGCTTGATAGCCTGACCAGTCAAATATCTCAGCTTATGTTGGAAAAGAATGGAAAAGCCCTTGTGCCAGTAAGTTCAGTGTCACCACCCTGCCAGATTTGTGGAATTGAAGGTCATTCGCCTCAGGAGTGTCCCTATTTCAGTGCCAGTGAATCTCAAGTGGCAGAAGTGAATTACACTCAGAATCAAGGTCCCTTTTCTCAGAGCTATAACCCCTCTTGGAGACATCATCCAAACCTGTCCTACAAGAATGCAGCTCCACAGAACTATGTCTCAACATCTCAGCAGAATTTCAGACCTCAAGGCCATATGCAGCAGCCACAGCAGCCTCCTCACCAAGCAACTCATCAAAATGCCTCTTCAAGCAGTAGCCAGTCTGAAATTAGTGAAATGATGCGTTTGCAAAAAGAAATGTTCAGTGGAATGCAAGAAACAATGAAGATGCAGTCTGAATTATTTTACAAGACAATGCAGCAGCTTACGGCTGGAATCTCCAATACCCAGGGAAATCAGACAGAGAACAAACTACCTGCTCAGGTAGAGAAGAACCCTAAGCAATGTGGTGCAATTACAACTACCGAAGCAGTAGAGGCTGTCACCACTAGAAGTGGATTAAACACTGAACCCATTCTGAAGACACCTCCAACTGTCACCTATGTAGCCCCACCAAGGAGGCCTCGCGAGGAGAAAATGCCCCGCGAGGAAAATATTCCTCGCGAGGAAAATTTGCCTCGAGAGGAAAGCCTCTCGAGGGATCCTCCTCAAGAGCCTGTAATACCAATAGAACCAGCAGCAGTACCAAGGGTTGAGAAGCCTTTAGTTCAGAAGATCCCATTCCCTTCAATATTGGAAAAAACTAAGGAAGAAAAGCAGTATGCCAAGTTCCTAGAGACAATGAAGGAAGTGCAAATAACAATCCCCATCCTTGATGCAGTGTTGCACATCCCTCTGTATGCCAAATTCTTCAAGGACCTGATAACAAAGAAAAGAAGTATAGAAGATCCTGAGATAGTTGCTTTGACAGAAGAATGCAGTGCAGTTATCCAAAACAACTTGCCCAAAAAGTTAGGAGACCCAGGGAGTTTCAGTATCCCCTGTGTGGTTGGAAAAAGAACCTTCACAGCTCTCTGTGATTTAGGTTCCTCAGTCAGTGTGTTACCCCAAGCTGCCAGTCAGATGCTGCAGCTAGGCTTGCCGAAGACCACCTCCATGACACTGCAGCTTGCTGACAGA